>BMAW01076762.1:732081-747299 GCA_019974015.1 Nephila pilipes | reverse complement strand
CACACACACACACACACACACACACTTTTAACACTGGGCTAAATTTTACCTACCAACTTTCATGGACGTTTTAGCTGCAATTGTTGTCTTTCGTTTTGTAAAATCGCTCTATAACGCTAGTTTCCCGAGCATCATTTTATTGCATCGTAAACAGAATTTTGAGTCTTCCCCATTTTTCTCACGTATAAATGCCGACACTGGCCATTGACTTCTTTTCTTTGTTATCAATTTGCTTTATGCTAGATAATGCGCTTCACTCTGCTCTCGCTGCTGTTTCGAAATATGAAGAGAATATACTTGACTGAAATAAAATAATATTGTTTACGTGCAATTAATTTGAAATCAATGTTATTTATTATATCAACACTACACACACATACACTCTCACTCACTCACTCACTCACTCACTCACTCACTCACTCACTCACTCACTCACTCACTCACTCACCTCACCACCACTCACCACTACTCTCCACTCACCTCACCTTCACCACTCACTACCCACCACTCACTCACTCACCACCTACCACACTCACACGCACATGCACGCACGCACGCACACACACACACACACACCACACACACACACACACACACACACACCACATATAATATTATATTATATTGTATTAGCATATTAAGTCTCAGTATATTATGATATTTATTAGATAATATTTGATTTTTATAAAAGTCTATTTAATGGGATCAGACTCTAGGTTAGATAATAGTAAGTTCTTTTAAATTGAATTTTTCAAGACACAAGAGGTTCACATAGTTGGCAGAAAAACATACATTAATACGCACAACTTATTTTATTATTTTTTAAAAAATTAACCAGTTATAATCTAGTCTCTGGAGTATTATATATAATCTTTTATTTTTATATATAAATTACTATATCCTATTTTCGTTTTTTTATTATTTTGACACAAAGCATTTGAATTGAAATAATCAATCATATATATGCTACTCGCACGTCTGAGCACAATTTGCTTATTGTTTGCCTGAATTACTTGTTAAACAAGAAAAAAGGCTATAGAAAATGCTATAAGCTCCTTATTTAGCTGAGAGGCTGGTTAAACGAAGGATAGGATTAACTGAAGCATGATTAAATGGACATGTATTGCTTTAATAGAAATGGAGAAACAAAACAACAAACAGTAGGTAACTGCCTCAAGCTTTATAACAGTCTCAAGAATTACCTATTTAGAGAAGGTTCGGCGTTATTTTACAAACTGATGAATTTGGGGGAAGTATTTTGCACCAATAACGATGATATGGGGCTATAAAAATGCACGTTAAATCTATTGAAACTCTATGTAAGTCCTTCTTTGGCACTTGACATAGGATCAAATTATGTGATGCGTCACTAATAATATTTATTTGTGCCGCTCGTACGTACGATGTTAATAAACAATCAAAACTGAAGATCTGTTGTATGGATCTGAAGGCACTCTTGTGATGTAGTGTGGAAGTTATCAGCTTAAGAGGGAAACTTTTTGTTTGTTCATGGTTAACAATTACGTCGAACTCTTTTGCAGATCTGAAAGAATGTTAATTAAAGCTGAACCTAATCTATACTTTTTATAGGACGTATAAATGTATTAAAAACAATGAAGTATTTTTTATTGAAGTTTTTGGAATTGTCTTATCATAAAATATATTAATTAACTCTTATATTTTGAATCATCAATTGTGCAGCTATGAAAAATAGAATTCCTACCCCTATTTAACAGTATCCAATAGACATATCTTCTAGAAATAACGATTGCTTCTCTCAACCATTTTATTAGACTTTCAAACAAAAGTTTAATTTTAAAAACTCCTACTTTGACTTCCACCTCTATGAGCAAAGTTTCACAACAAACTTTAAACTAAAACTTCCATTGAAACGAATTTTCAAAAGGTGTGCTAAAATAATTATTTTTCGGGAACGTGCCAGCTCTTTTTTTACTCACTTTCCCCAGTTATATTCTTTGTTTCTCCCATGCATCATTCATGCGACGTGCGATGATTTCATCTCACGCTTCACAGAAGATAAGGATAAGCATTTTAATACCGAACGATTCCCGAGGCGGTTTTCTTCGTGGAAAATAAAAGAGTAAAGAAGAAAAACCTTGAGTGTGTGAAAGCGAGATGATCGAATACTTCAAAAAGAAAGGTAGTTGCGCAGATTTTCTGAAGAGAAAGAGAGAAGAAAAAAATAATAATAAGGGTATGGTATTTCTAAAGATTTTGCTCAAAAACATTTTCTGGTATACTTTCTGTGAGATATAGTACAGGATGTCTAGAAAATATATATTTATTTTTCAAAATGCTTAGAAAATATGAATCGATTCATTTAAATGTCCCACAATACCTTCGTAAATATTTTAGGGCACCATGATATAGTGAAACTGGGAAGCGTATCGTATCGCATAACAGAGATAAAAAAAAACATGAATCCTCTTGGATGTTTAAAGCTATGGTACAAGTATTACAATGGTTAAGATTGTGAGCTTCAATTCTCCTGAAACGGGAGTAGAATCGTAGTCTCGAATCTTAATTCAATGACAAATTGATATGCGAAGTGATGGGAGCAATTGAATATATTAAAATCTTGTAATTAAATTCTTCATGTAACGTAGTACAGAAATATGGTAAATGAAGCTATTAGCTCATGAATTCTAATCGTAAAATTGAATATGACGATAATTAATCAGTACAATGTGAATCATTCACGATAGCCTAAGTACAGCTCTAATGTAGCGTTAATACAAACCAAATATCTTAAGTTATAAAATGTGACCTTGATGAATTAAAATTTCACCAAATAATTGTTTTTTTTTTAATTCCATCAAAGCATTTTTGTTTCATGTTTGCTCTGCTAATAAATTACTTTATTAACAGATCAACAGTAGTTGGAACTTAAGAAAATAAAATTAATTAAATAAGGTTTATTAAGTCACAGTTACTTGAGTCTCTGTTTTGATGTTGCCTGCATATAAGGTCTTGAATACTTTTAGTTACATATTATCTTGTTTATCTATATGTGATTTTAATGAATAATAGTTTCCTCATTTGATTTGTATGGTATTCCTCTAAGAATAATTAGAAGCATTTGTAAATGATATAAAAGTAATATTTAAAAAGATAATACATTTTTTAAAGTATATTGAGTTGAAATTCTTTGTAAGTAACCGTGCAGTATAAGATATGACATAATACGTTCTTACAATATTATGCAGCTTTATAACTTAAAAATGTTACCTTGTCTTTGTACATAAATAATCATCTTGCTCATCAAAACTTTATATCTTGTCATAGATACTTTTCAAAATCTCATTGGCTTAACGTTGTTTTATTAACGCCTAGTTAGAGTTGCTGAAAAGATCCAAAAGATCATCACTATGGAGGACTAGCAATTTTGATAAATACCATAAAGTAATGATTGAATCGATATTCTTTATATTAAGTACAAACCTGTGACAAAAGATTGTTTCAATATTATTCAAATAATTTTTATTCGTATTCCAATCTTTATTCAAATATTATTTTTTCTTTATTCAAATATTCGAAATAATAATAATAAATTTATATTTATTCATATATTCGAAAACTTAGTGGAAAATGAGTACAGATCCATAAGAATCAAGGGAATCAAATTCGTAGGATAAGTGAATTAGTTTGTTTAATATATTGCGCAGGATATATATTTGAAGAGATAGTGATTATATAACTTGTGAATTTGAAAACGACGTCTAATCTGGCTTTTAATAGGCTTTTATATCGATAAATTTAAAGTGAAACTTCTTATATAATTCTGAATGTTTGGAAATACGAGCTTCAAACATTATTTTTTATTTGAAATTAGAAGAATACCCTTCCGTCATTATTTTCAGAATCATAATCTCACTTACTTAAACAATATTAAATACTCTTTAGATTCTGTTATAATATAAATATTCATACATTTTTATTATTCCAATAAATTTACTTTTGTTTGCCTGCAATTTCGAAAACCTTTGTCGATTTGTTTGATTAATATCATAATTTTCTATTATAATGATGTAGTTTATAAAGTACGCTTGCTAATTTTTTATGTGAAATTTATAGTTTACAAGACCTCTAATACTTTATTTGAAAAAATGTTGTTTATTGATAATATCAGTAATGTTGTTTATTGTTAATATCAGTATTGAAATTTAGATCTTCAACATTTTTATGATATCATAGGAAATATATATATTTATATAACTCTCAAATTTTCCAATGTAACTTGACGTGAAGGATTAGAGAAATTATGTCAGCTTAGCTATGACGTCACATTGGGGCAATGTTTCAAAATTATATAACTTAGTATCATCTTTCTCATTTGACTAAGATTCAGAATTTTAAATTCTAGCTTTACGATACTGTTTGAATATGACGTTTAAGGAAAAAAAAATCAAATTTCATATTACGTTTGTTTCTTTACTTGTCAAATCTAAACCACCTGAAATATTCTGAAATTGTAATTACCATTTTCTAGTGACATTATTCTATTTCCAGAATTTTTATTATCTAGGAAGCTTTGAGTAATCCATTCTATTATCTGACTCATTTATATTCAATATAGTTTACAATTACGATAATTTATGTTAATGCAAAGAACACAGAATTATTGGGAAAAGAATTTGAGCCATTTAAATAAACTTCCTATGCTATTTCAGCAAATATTTACAAAAAAGTTATTCGCCAAACTTTTGCTAAGAATATAAATTATTTATGATTTCAAAAGTTTTGTTTACATAAATGATGACCTTAAAGGGAGAAGTTTAATATGAAATATGACTTTTCAATTCAGAATGTTTTTTACGTTCAAAATAAATGATTAAGAATAGACTTTCTAATCTTGTTCAAATTTCATTGAATTCATATTTTTATTTACAGCTAGAAGGGGTTTGCGAAAGCTCTGTATGTTTCCAGGCGACTGTAGCATTGAAATGTGTATCATGCAAATAGATTTCTCTGAGGCTGTATAATAGGTTCAAAAAGTTTAATCAATACCTACTATCATTATAAATCCCTTAGACATTCAAATACCTGAAAATTAATTCCATGATTTAAACTCAAAATCTGTTCAGTAACAACTTATTATGCCAGAATTATTGATGTAGGTCTGCCAGTAATTTCAAATTTTGATCTAATAAATTATTAAAATATCTCTAAATTATGTAAAATGATTTTATCTGAATTTAAAGTAGATTACAGAATCTATCGATCACTCTCTTAGAGTCTATTATATTTAAGAATGATAAAACTCGATTTTCTACTTTTATAGAAAAGCTGCATTATAACTTTTAAAGAAATCAAAATTAGAAAGAGAAGAAAGAAATCCAAGATAAATTTCCGATAAACATCGCATTTTCAATGCTTTCGTAGTGATTTAAAAACATTTTGAAATTGTTCGCGTTAAATCAGCCACAAATCAGTTTCTAGAATCTTAACAGTCTTCTGTGTGTGTCAAACAAACAAAAATGCTCTGAAAATCAGACAGAAGCGTCCTAAACAAAAGTTTTGGACAGTCAGAAAACTCCATGAATAAATTATTTAGAATTCGATTGCATGAAAAGCTTTCAAATGAATTTTTAAAAAGGATTGGCAAACGTATTCCTGATTTGAGAGTAGAAGGATAAAGCTTTTATTTTAGAATTTGAATTTTATAACTAACCATCTCTCCTTTGTTTGGAGAAGCGAATTGTTTTAATACATGTTACCCCATTGTACATAAATAACGTGTGTATTGATTTAAATTGTATTTGATATTACTATTATTTCCATTTGCAAAATGAAGTATTTGTAATTATGAATTGTTTTCTTAAAGTATTAAAGTCTTATATTCAGAAAAGTTCATATTTTATTTAAATAGTATTAATTGCTTATAGAAATAATTATCTTCAGTATCTAATTGATTTTAATTCTTGAGTTGTATTTTGCTGAATTTGAGTAGCTGTATTTTTATCATGCGAACAGCTTTCCCGAAGTACCACTTTTTATATTAAATATAATAACTTCAATTACTAAATAGAAGAATTTAATGTTATAGATATATTTGAAATATCAAATAGTTATTGAAGTAAAGTAGCTTTAATTTAAAATAATTTTGTTTAAGACGAAATAAATAAGTAAATAAAATAAAAAAAACCCTAATTTTATAAAATAGAATTAAAATGTACCAAACCGAGAGATAAATATTACTTAAAAAATTAAATAAAAAAACTTTCACAATATTTTTGAAATTATATAGAATAATCTAAAACAATGGAAAAAGTCTTAAATCTTACTTAATTGTTTTCTGTTTAATTTTATATACAATGAAGAGGTCAACCTGTATATAATAAGGTCCAATTATGACTATATTAGATAAAGTTCTCTCATCTAAAGTAAATAGTAAGTTATTAGAATTTCCATAACATGGATTTAAGTTAAAAAAAGCATTTTATTTCTTTTCTAAAATATCACTTAATAGTAAAAAAAAAGCAAGGCATGATAATTTCATGTAATGTGGTCATTCAGGTAATAATAATGCTTTTGTTGGCAGTAGTATACTAGATAGCAATATTACTGTTGTAGCTAAGTTCATTGTGTGAGGAATATCAATTTTCTTTAATACAATCGACGAGTAGTTACTGATTATCTTATGCAGTTGTTATAATTTATGTTACTGAAAATCTTTTATGTAATAGCTAATAGTCTAAATCATTGAATGTCTGACGTAGTAGTTAGAAGCCTAAGTGGTAGAAAATAAATTAAATCATTATCCTTTGTATAAGTTAAAATATTTAATGAGAAAAATTTACGTATAATGAGAAATATATATCCTGTATGTGGCCATAGAAGATTTCAAAAACTATGACAAAATCAATAAATTATGACCTAAGGTGACCTTGACAAAATAAAATTCCACAAATGTTTAGAAGAGCTGGATTGTGTTCAATGCCACCTATGCCACAATTTCGTATTTTGACAATGTACTG
The DNA here is from genome assembly GCA_019974015.1 of Nephila pilipes. NCBI lineage: Eukaryota > Metazoa > Arthropoda > Arachnida > Araneae > Nephilidae > Nephila > Nephila pilipes. Next base: position 740,301 of record BMAW01076762.1, on the reverse strand, counting down.
TATAGAATTCCTTCAATTGGCTTGGAGAAGTTTAAGAATTAAGTACCTTCCATGTCATTTGACGATGACCCGAAATTAAGAGTTTCATTTCCAAATAGCCTGAGTTGCTGCTCGAGTATGATAAATAATACAAACAGACAATGAATCAACTAATCTTCTAGTTTATGTACATGCGGGCAAATATTATAATACTATAGGCAAAAGTCGAATTCATTTTATAACGAGTTGGATTTTCATTCCTGATTCACAGTCTCATTTAATGCATGAAGTCATCTTGCGAGTACTCGTTACTGAAGATGAAGACTACTATATTTATAAAATATAAAATAATAATACCAAAATAGCAAAGTGAGGGAGTACATATAGTTTCAAAGGATTGAGTTTAGAGAATAAAATTAAAAATAACTCATAAAATAACTGTGCGACCCCTTTAAATATTTAAATTTATTATAATTTAGCAAAAAGTTAACAAATAGTAAAAATAAATAATTATTTACAAGATAGTCAAATATATATCACTTTGGTTCCTCATTTTTTTGCAGAGAAATTTCTTACTATCATTCTTTTGAGTTTTTTTACTAATTTCTTTTAATCCTAATTGATCTTGGAGAAAAAATATTTCATAATCTAAAAATAGACTAGAAAGGATTGTCGCATCACATAAGTTAGTATTAAGGGGTTTAGAGATAATATTCTGTCAGTTACTTTTCTCAAAATAAGTTTTTCAATAGATTTCGTTTTTGATGCCACCAACATTTAAAAAAACGAATACACTCTTTCTCATCGAGACACACTCTCAGACCCAGTGTTTGTAGTTTTAGATAGAACGGTATAAGAAGTCTTAGAAATGAGAAAAAGTTGTAAACAAAATACTTATATTCAAATAGGAAAAAAGTAAGACTTTATTTAGTTATCCAGCTCTTCGAGTTTTCATTGAGCGTAAGAGATATTTTCATTCAGCAAGTTCTCTCGGTTTTAAAATTTTCAGCATTTGTGTGTATGCACAAATGAAATACTGCTAAAGGAGAGTTCATGTTACAACACTATATTAAAAAGACCCGGAGATCATCCCAAATAAATAAGGGTTGCAGTTTCATATTAAAAATATTTCTTAAATTCTTACGAAATTAATAACTCCTAGTTTATACCGAGAACATCGAATTAAAACTCATATCTTTTACTTCAGTTGCGAGAATTTGTTCATCGCAATTTATGTGCAGTATGAGGAAATGGAATATAATGCATTTTCCACAGCAAGGCGCCACCCCATCTATCCCTAATTGTCTCATGTTTTCTCATTAGAAATGGTATTGATTTGTTTCCGCTTTCGATCTATTCTCTCTGTTTGTTCTACCGTGATTCTTACTTCTATCTAATGATGAAATAAATTCAAGAGACACTGGCTTGGCCAAAAATTATTTTAGAAATGCCAAATTTTCTTATCATTATTTGTGATTTATGCATCAGGAGATTAATTGAGCATATAAATTGAATTAAATTATAAATTTTTTAAATGTTTTTTTTTATATGCAACGATAATTTAATTAATCATATATCTAGTTTTATTAAGTTTTTTGAAATTTAAGAATTATTGCCCTTAATATTTGAAAAAGTTCTAGCGCAAATAAGGTTATAATTTTGAAAAGCTGTGATTCTTTGCAAATATTTTTTTTCTATAGAATAAAAAAAGTTTTATGTAGCTTACGCTTAAAATAATTCTTGACATGATCAAGAGACATACTGTTTTGCAATGCCTCAGGAAAAATTTCCGATATATTTTGTGCAGACTTCTTGAGTAAAATTTTTCTAAAACTTTTAAGAAATGTCTAAACTTCAGCATCTTGGACGGCTATATCACTAGCAGGAGCTTTACTTAGAATCTAAGTGAAGGAAAATTAGATCGCAAGAGGCATTAGAATCGACTCCAAAAACGGCTTATAACAAAAGTTCTGGGAATGATCTGAGCTCTATTAAAAATACAAAAGTCTATGCTTAAAGGATTTATTATATAATACATTATTAGTCAGCTTTAATTTAATTTAGGAGATATGGGCCAAAACTCCGAGTTTTGGAGCACTGTTAAGATAATGCTTATTAAATAAAATAAATTTCTCACGTGATATAAAAATCAAGAAAATATGATACTGTTCGGTCATTCTTCATTATTCATTTTTAATTCTTTCATTAAATTTGTTAGTAGTTATAGTGTAAAGTAATGTAATCCTATTAACCGTCTCGTCTGTTATCTTAAATGTTTCTCGAATTACTATTCTGAATTTCAACTTAAGTTCAAGCTCAGATAAAGTAATTAAAATAGTCAGGCATGTTTCAAAATAGAGTTTATTAATTCTCTAATTAGGGTGTTTTCAACCAGTTTCAAGTCTTTTATTGCGAATACAAACAGCTTCTGAAAAAAGGAAAGAATACGCTGACAGGAATACGATACAAGTAAATCCTCCAGACAGTCAATCAACCAGACAGCAATGGTCTAGTTGGCAGCCCTCAGTGTCTCAACAATTCATTTAGATACTCAAGAAAACTCCCGCGTATTTCACACTAGCACTCTTCCTATCGCCGTAACCTTATCTCTATTCAATTGTCTGTCGTTTGTATACCACTAGATTATATCTATTCACTCCACTTCTTAAATTTATATAGTTTGAATAATATAGTCTTATTTGACTTGAAATAAATTGGAAACTTAAATGTACAATCAAAAAGAAAACCTATGTTTTAAACTAACTTAAACTCGCTTGATCTGAGGGAGATCAAGGGTTATAGGTTCGAAACTAAATTCCTCCAAAGATAGAGTAACATAATGATTAAGCTAGTGAGTCTTATGACCACCGATGCTGAAGGGGAATCACCGATACAAGTACTAGTTCTATGAAAGACAAGCGGAATAATGGAGGAAGGTACACATTATAAGAACTTGGGTTTAAATTTTTTAATGCCATATGATGTAAAAGTTAGAAGAAGTTATAAGATGAAGAAGTTATAAGATGAAGAAGTTAACTATGGATTAAAATATTATGAAATCCAGTGTCTATAATTCTTGTTAGATATAGATCGATTTTAATTTAAATAATATTAATACATCAAAGGGAATTGTGTAAAATAAGGAAGTCATCTGTTCTTAAAATATATTTGGGTCTCAAAATTCTTATGCAAGATGAATTTTTTTTGACCCACGGACACTGAGCTCACGTGACAAAGGCTTATAACCGCTAAGCCATGCCTCCCGGATATCATGATTTGGAAGACTCAAAAGCGAAGTGTCTTCTCAAATTTAGCTTTCTTGACATGGTACAACGGCTTGAGATAATTTGTTAATAACCTTGTATAGAACTATAAATTAATATTGTTCGATAAATCAAATCAAAAGAAAATTAACTCCACTAAAATTGTGAATTTATACGAATAATAGACCTCTTACAATTAGCATAACTATCTATACTAGAATAAGAATTTAGTCATATCTTTAAATATATAACTAATAGTAGCACACGTCTACCATTATTACTTAAGACAATATCATCGAAAGGCATTCCTTGCATATCATATCATAAATATCTAATTTAAGTAATTAGTATAATTAATTTTATCATCAGTTTAATTTTGGATATTCTTTTCAAGATTCTTGACTCAAACCATATGTCGTAATAATGTAGAACTCTAGTAATGAGCAGTATAATAATCAAATTTAATTGTTCTTGCTGTAGTAATTATCTTCGTCTGGAACATTTAATCTCAATATTCCAAGAATAAATTAGTAATGAGATTGTGAACAGCGCAGAGTTAGTTAGTCGCTGTAATGAATGCTACATTATTGTGTATGATCTGCAATTAATTAAATGCCTTAAATTAATTTATGTAGTCACAATGTAATATATACCACAAACAAATCTCAATAAAATTATTGCTAATGCAAACTCATCAATAAAAAACAATTTTTATATTTCTAATTATATATTATACTAATCCATATTCATTTCACGAAATAAGTCTCTCATAATCTGTAATCAATAAAAAAAGTAATTATTTTTAGACGCAACGATAGCAATTTGTTATATAAGTATGTATATTTCCATACATTTAAATAAACTTTTTTTTCTGTTTATAACGAAAGATATTAAGAAATATGCGAATTTTATGTTGTAATACTTTTATTTTTGCCCAGTATAAGATTATGAGTTTGGGGCGACTCTCATCAACAACGACGACAAATGTTAAAAAACTTTAATGACTAGCCCAACGAGAGAGTCCCTTTTGGACTAGTTGCTCAGAGTACTGCAAAAAGTGATCAGACAAGTTTTCTGCAGACCGATCGAAGGGATCGTCTGGAATTCTGTCCCTCAAGATCAACTGATATCCCCGCTACGGAGTAGAAAAGTATGCAGAGGGTAAACACGAAAGTTCGTCAAATACAAATTTGATTCATATCTATATTCAGGTCCATTTTTTTTATTACTGAAAATCAGTCCTTTTATTCAAAAGTATATAAAATTAATAATAATTAGCTTACCTATTAATGTTGCCCTAGAATTACATAATAGTTAATGATGATGGCCCTTGTAGTTTTTAGTTTCGGTTAAGGGAATACGGGGCATACATATACAAAAGCCAAGTTTACAAAGAAAATATTTTGACTGAAAAAAATACTTTAATAAGCTATCGATTATAAGTAATAAAATTATTGAAATGCAATAATTTCCGGCTTACTGGTACTTATTGTGCTAAGGTATTTAACATATTTAAAAACATCTTCGTCTTTATTATATTTGCAGTCCTCAAATTATTTTTTTTGAAAATTATAAAATTGTTTCTTGTGATTCAAATGTTATTTGAAAGTCTCAAAAATTTAAAATTTAACTCTTCATATCGTAAAGTGAACGAGCATTAAACATGAGCTTGAACAATTTTAACAATGAACTTAAAAATTTTGGAACTGTAAGTACTCGAGGAGAACACAGTACACAATTCAATTTTGTCCTAATTATCTTATTTAATAATGGTTCGGTTAAAATTGTATGATAAGAAAGAATTACCACAATATAATAAGAAAGACTATCCAACCCAATATTGCTTTCCGCAAAAAATTATTTATGAAAATACTTAATTTTAAGTAAAGTAACAGATAAAACTGTTGAAGTTAAATGGTAGAAAAAACGAGTAGCTTTACATTAATTTTCTTCTAACGTTGTGTTAATGGTACAATTATTTAGATATGAATGAAAATATATGTGTTACTATTTTATTTTAACACACGCACACATTCTTAAGATTTTATTTATTTATTTATTATTTTTTTTTATTTACTGATGCCCACTCCATAATTGTACTCGGGGAACCGAAATTCTAATAACGATCCTGGATTCCAGTTTTGTCTACTTTCATGACATTCGGTGGCCGTGGTAACCTAGTGGTACGGCCGGCTCTGTTTTCTTCGAGTCGAGGTTTCGGGCCCTCAAGCCTCAAAAGACACACCGTGATTCACGTTAAATATGGTAGAGATCCCAAATCCTACCGTTGGTATAAAATGGAAATTTGGAGAAATAGGAGCTAGCTTAGGTGTCATCCTCGTTACTTGACTGAGGTTCAAAATTATGAAGTCCATTCTCAATAGCCCACGTGTTACTTCTCAGTGCTATGTTAATAAAAAATCACAATCTCACAAACACAGTACTAATGATACTCGAATGTAATAAAGGAAGCTGCTGCATTTGAAGTATAATTAAGAGTCTAAATTCGCAAAGGTAGTGAGTAGAAGTTAGAAGAGGGAGATAGTAACCACTTGAAACCTGTATTTTCCTCATATTTGACCGCAGCTCAAAATGAGGTCCTCTGAATTGCATTATTCTAATGCAACGTTAATACAAACAAAAACCCAAAAGAATTCTATTAAAAATCACTTTTTAATATTAATCTCATTTATTACTTACTCTTACCGAAAGTTTTTTTTTTAAGTTCTGAATCATTTAGTGTTACTTGTTTCACTCTTGAAAGATAAATCATACATTGCTATTTTGCATTATACTGATACTTTTAAGTATTTTTAGCTACATTATTTTATTTATAATATATTTAACCATCAATCACAATTATAATACTTAAAATATATACTTCTAAAGACATAATGTATTTAAATTATTTCCTTAAGTGGCATTTTAACGCAGAAATATAAAGTCCATCGTTAAAGTAAATTGATGAGAAGCTATAATTTCGAGCTTTAAAGTCTTCTTCTCAGACTCAGACAATAAATTGCTTTACTTTCTTGATAAATTTTACCCTAGAGCTACTTTTCAATAAACTGCAACTATTCACATAAATCGTGTGAGCTGCTTTTTCTTATTAATTTCGATCTGACGTCAAGTTATATCAAAAAAGATGAAAATTTAGAGTCTGACATAATTTGTCTGCTTTCCGAGAGCTTAAATTTAAAAGGACATTTTGCGGGTCATGATTTTAAACATATTTTACTAGAATATTTACTATTTAAGAGTATAATCATTATCGGAGTTCGTAAATTTCTTTTATTTGCTTATAAAAACAATTCTTATTCAAGTAGTAATAATAAATATTTAATCATAAAATTTGTGATACTTGCCTTCAAAATTATTTTAAAATCTCAGATCAAGAATAATAAGAGAAATTTTGTATAGATTAGTGCTTGATTATTAATTGATTTCGGAGGCAACTATACATTTGGGAAGTTGTAAAGTATTTTGAAATAATTAAAACTTCTTCATTTACTCAATAACTTTTTTGGAGATTTTCTAAAATCTTCAATATGAGGAGACATAAGATTACATTTACTTCAATAATTATAGAAAAATACTTGGTAATGTGTTAAAATAAAATTAGTTTCATCTGTATCACAAATATGTTATAAATACAATAAAACTGTGTATGAAAAACACATTTCTATTCTATGTCATACAATATTATAAATGGAATGTTTGAAATATTACCGTGTTAGGAATAAAGTATTAGGAACTGAGAATAGGAAATATATTTAACTTATTGCAGAATTATCCATTGATTACTTTTCCTTTTTTAAGAGATCCCGTCACTTCTCAAAAATTCGTCGCCATAACTTTTCTGGCCGATGAGACCATCTTCACCATTTTTAGAGCAATTTCACTGCAGACAATCCACTGTTTCAACGGTTTCTTAGTTTCCGTTGTATAATGATTAATCTAGACTCAGTGATGGTCAATGATGAATCTAGACGTAGTCATTTTGTGACAACTCGACACAAAATGACATGCAAACAAATTTTTATCCGGCTGCAAATGCCTTCCAAATCGAAACTAACAGTGATTGAGTGTCAAATTTGTTTGGGCGCCATTTATAAAATATAAACACGTAATAGTAACACCAGTTGCCTTATCAGTGATATCTACCACCAAAACAAGTACTTTTTGAACCACTGTAGAAAGATATTGGAAATATATTTTCAAGTAAGAAATATAACATTATCGGTTTTTTTTTAACCTATCATCTGCCCATTCATTGTAATTTCTCAGTATAACATTTAGAAATACGAATATTTCCATTCAATACAAAAACTATCAAAATAAAATTAATACGATATTTTTCATTTTTTATTTCTCTCTCTCTTTATCTATATATCTATCTATAACAGTGGATGGTTATTATTAGATTAATTTTGAGAAACCGGATAGATCCTGATGGTAGATTATGTTTAAATTCCTTCGGCACGGCATTTTTTGAAGCCAAAAACGTTAATTTTTAAAAATAAATAAAGTGCTTTTACAATTGAGTTCAAATATTACTTTTAGCGAAATATTTTTAATATATAAATATACTTTGACATAAAAATTAGAAATACGAAAGAGAAAAACATTCAGACATCTGAAACATTAAGATTAATAGCTCAAGTTCAGCTTTCAAGTAAGATAAATCTGAATACTTTATCATTGTAAGGTTCAATAACTTGAATGATAACAGTATGAAATTCTATAGATAAATCAGGAGAATTTTTGTTCAAAGTTTGATCAGAGCAAATATTTTTTTTATTTAAGTTGATTGATCATTGCTTTCATGGTTGAAATAAAATTGTAGAATCATGGTAGCAAAAATGCACTTTCGTTGTGTTATTTTTTTCTTTATGTGTAATTCTTCTAGGAGCACAAAACATTATATATATATATATATATATATATATATATATATATATATATATATATATATATA
>BMAW01076762.1:651800-723105 GCA_019974015.1 Nephila pilipes | reverse complement strand
TATATATATATATATATATATATATATATATATATATATATATATATCTGTATTATATCTGTAATATGAAAAACGACGTATCAAGAATGAATTATTAGAATGTCAAGAGGAAAGTGAAATTATTAAAATGATTACATGTATTGAAAATGAAACGCTTTCAGAATAATAAGAATTGAATGTTTAATTCATGTAATACGGCTAAAAAAGCAAAAAGCATCCCCCTTCCCGAGAAAAAAATACATTGGCCAACGCTGACCCAGATGAGAGTCGTTGTCCGGTTAAACATTGATTCACGAAGTTGGTGAATATCCTCCTTCGGGATTATTTGGCCTGCACATTCCCATTGACGAGAAGACGTCTGCTTATCAGAACCCAATCTGCTCATTTGGGGAGAGATTTGGTGATCAAGCCAGCTAAGGAAGTGTTAGAGAAGAATAAAAGTATGAAGACAAGCAGTACAAATGCATTCCGTGTGCTTACAGGTATTGTCTTGTTGAAATGTAAGCCCAGATATCTATGAAAGAAAAGTCAACACTATGTGGCATGTAATATCATCGGCATACCACCGATTTGAAAGGATGTAATATGTGGATGATAAGTAAAGGGTTTTGTATAAAAATGAAATGGCATCCCAGACAATAACTCTTGGTTATTGGGCTCAGCGACGGGTGACAGTCGGTTGAGCTCAGTTCGAAGAGAATTCATCTCTGAAAATAATTCTATTTTAATCCTTGAGATTTCACATCGAATGTGGCTGGCTCCACAGCAAATGCGCTTGGTGATAGGCAATGATGAGGGGCAATTGCCGCAATGGCCTCGGTGACCTCAGCCATTTTTCATTATATCCCCTGTTGAGGGTCATAGCAGACCTGGTGTTCCGGTTACACGTCCGATCGTTCATAAGGACACAACGAGAGTTATGAGAGCTAATCTCAAGATCATTCTACTATCGCTCTCGGTTGACTACTACCTTTACCTTTTTAATGTTTTGTATAATTATGGTTCACTTATTATATATATATATATATATATATATATATATATATATATATATATATATATATACAAGTATGCATACTTAGCCTTATTCTCTTCTGGGTACATATATTTTTGGCTATAGTATATATATATATATATATATACTATAGCCAAAACTTTCGATGCCAGTGAGATATGAGCTCAGTAGAAACCACTTAACAGTGCGAGTGTTTTAATGCACAAGTTATGACTCGAGATGACTCGGAGAAATACATGGCAACCTTTCGAATAATTGACAGACTTTGAGGGAAACCGTGTAGGAAACCTTTGCGAAACGGGTTGGTTGAATGGTTGAATTGGCCACCTTCTTTGTCAAAGATATATTGTAGTTACTAAGTATTGGCAACAAATGACCAAGGAAAGACATTTAATCTTCCCGAAAACTAAGAACGTCCTATGAACACAAATAACCTGGAGGTCAGCGGTATCATAAAAGTGGCTACGTCCTCACGAATAACGTCGCTAGCATCTCTAAGAATCTAGTGGTATAAAAGAAAGCTATTCAAATACGATAAGCCGACGTTAGAATGATGCGTCGATGTCCATTAAGAAGCAACCTCTGACCCCATAATATAGGTAATGCCGATTGGAATTTTGCCAATTTGTCAAGTTAGAATATGTCTATATTTGAAGGCATGTAAACATAAGCGATAAATCCTGATTCAGTCTCAGATCTGATGACTTCCGCAGACGCCTATGAAGATGCCAGGACAATGGCTCTGCATTTCCGGAGCAGAAAAGTTAATAACATTCACTTTATATGATGATTTATAGGTTATACGTTTGCCTTTAGTAAAGCGCCTGGATATGCTGCGCACCAAATTATCAAGTTGTTCTTGGGAAACACAATCCCACTCATCAATCAGAGAAATTCCGGAATTGACCTAGAAGGAGGACTATTACTAGTCGGCCAAGCGTGTCTCATACATGCTCTATAGGGTTCAAATCGGGGGAGATCGTCGGCCATTACGAGCGAATGATATTCTCTCCTTCAAAGCATTCGCTCACAATATTCGCATCGTGAGAACGGGCGTCGTCATCCATAAAGATGAAATCTTTTAAGAATATATATATATATATATATATATATAAGATCTTTGTTCTATGTTGCGAATTTAATTTAAACCAGTCAATTAAGTGCATTTGTACGAATGTGATAAATAAATTTTAAAAAGTTCTATTTATCACCGCTCTCAAATATTATTATCTTAAATTGCATGGAAAGTCTTTTATTACTTTAAACGAGATCTAGTAAGCTACAAGCTTATGATCGCAAATTTCAAGTTAAATGATATTCGCAATGGATTATGCCTTCAACTTTTAATTCTATCAGTTTTAACGGGTCTGTTGCGTTTTAAATTCATCTGAGTCTTATAATCTGGCTCAGAGTGGAAGTTAGGAATGGAAACATTTGTTCAAAAGCTGTCTTTAAACTTAATCATGGTACAAAATTTAGAGTTATTGAAATATTATAGAGCTCTTAAGTGAATTAATATAATTAAAGAAAAGCAGAAATATTTTTGTATGTTATTAATATTATCATTTATGATTGCTTTCTCTAGTATTAAAAATAATTTTTAAGAATATATAACAAAAGATAAAGTTCTTATGTGACGGAAGTAAAACTCATATAAGAAGTAAGTATTTTTCACTAGTCGTACAATTTATATATTATTTAAAAATAAATGAAAAGAAAATGTCTAAAATATGGTCAAACTATTCAGAATTTTAAGGGAATTGTAAGAATGGCTGCCTTTATGTTTCAAACATATTATAGAAAAAAAAAAAAACAATGTACAAAATTTTAGAAAACACCAGTCTGAATTTTATTTTTAAAAACTATTTTTTAATAATTTCTTTGATATAATTTTAAAACAATGAAATTTCTTTATTAGAAGTAAACCTTCTGATAATATAATTTCAAAAACTCATCAAATTATTATCTGAAATGCATAAAAGAATTCAAAAAATTTTATTTTGCTTTGACCTGATGTATAAAAGATGTATAAAAGAATAATTGTCATTTCATTTTTCCTTAAATAAGTTAATGCATTTGGGTTCGAAGGATTTTTTTGAATGAAATACTCTTCAAAAAAAAGAGAGAAATATTTTTCCACTTTAGATATATTACGGTTATTTCAAAATGAAAAATTTAGAAAGGTGTATTTTTACGTGTGCTACATAAGACATATAACTTCAAATGCATCACCGTCTGACTTCGAAACCCTTTAAGCTGTATATATCTTCAAATAAATTTCATGGTAAAATCGATGTCGATAATTATTTGTTTGAAAACATACTTTATTGATAACTGAGAAAGTAATCCATCTTAGTTACTTAGGGTTATCGGGGTATTTTTATTTTTGGAGTTCAATGCCATATATTGAAACTAAGACAGATTGTTTTTAGATAGATTAAAGGTCATATTTCATACTATAATTTTCAGTGGGGAACTATGTGTGTCTCTATCAATTTTATGTTAACGGTCTTTTAAATGTACTTAGTCATTAATAAATATGTAATTCTTTATATGTTTTTAACCCCTAAGATTACATTATTTTCCCTCTAAACGGAAGTTAACATGGCATGTATTTTAATACCTATAAATGTTTGAGAGTGAAAATCTTTCTGTAACCATATACTTTTCTTAGATATCCATAACATGATGCTTTTAAAATTATTTTTTCGTTGCAATAGATCTTCATGGCAAATATGTATTTCATGGGATATATTATTGAAAAATAATTCACATATGTCAGTAAATCACTATTTCAAATCTGAATTTGCCTATATTATTTTGTTAATATATATATATATATATATATATATTAACAAGGAATATGTATTTTATAACAGGATACTGATATAGAATATATATTTTAATTTTTATTAATAATCTAAAATGTATTTATTTTAAAAGACTTTTCTTACTATTCATAAATCTATTAAAATTTATTGGAATAAATCTCACAAAATCATTTTAAATGTATATACTGAACAAACAACTAGGTTAATCTTAAAAAATGTAATTTAATTGTTGCTACTGTCCCTCTAATATGATAGAATTTCTTTATAAGTTTTAATACGTATTGATTGAAGAAAAGGGATTTTACTCAATTTAAGTCTATCTTAAAAACAATCTATCTGATTATTAACACTTTGAGTTCTATAAATTAAATTGTAGTAATGATGTATAGTAATTGCGTTTTAATTTAATTAATGATTATTAAAATAAATACATTCAATCTGAAAAGAATGCTGTAAGAATTTATTTTGTTACTTCTTTTATTATTATTATGGCTTTAAGATTTTAAATCACTTTAATCTGTTTTATTACTATAATTAGTGCTTGAGTTCTCCCTAACAAAAAATGTTTTGCAAAAATATTCATTTTCTTTAAATAATTTAGATCTACTAAGCCATATTTAAAAGTTCCTGCTTTTGATAACCCTTAAGAGCAAAATAAAAGTTGGATAAAAATGGAAAAAGATAATGTATACACAGGCCGCAGAAGAAGGAATTCGGGTTATATACATTTTACATGAGGAGGATCTTTCTCGATATTCAAGATTTTGAAAATCCTCTTGTGGATAAAAATGAAAAAGATAGCCTTTATATAGGTATTTTATTTACAGTTCATATAAGAAGTACATACATTAGCAAATCAATCGTCTATTAAATTCCCAAGGAATATTTATATTTATTCAAATATTGCAAAAAATACAGCGAAGAAAATAAATATACTGGATAACAGAAATTTCATGAAATCCCACATGATTTAGTAAAATAGCTACATAATTTTGGAAATAAAAACAATATTATTTTACATATTTGAGAATATTTGCACTATCGTCTTTTATTTATTTATATCTATCTATATATATATTTATAAAAACAACACATAATTCTACATGTATAGTAATAATAATAATACTTTTATTATTATAAAGCATTATTTTTAGTGTATTAATCTGAATTTTGAGTTATGTAACAACAATATGAAGAATTACATTTTAAAGTCTTGAAATCTTCTAAGATATTTAAAATTATACATTAACACTTGCTTGTTCGTACTTTTGACATCAACAGATGATTTTAGAAAAAAAACTTTCATAAAAGGATTCTGATCTATATTTTAAATCTTTAAGTTTTTTGAGTATCTGCGCAGAAAAAGAGCAAATAATATATTAAAAATCAATTTAAAAAACTATTCTGAAGACTGTGATATAAAAATGCGAAAAAATTGTAATAAATTTGTATATTACAATTCCAAAATATCCTTTAATTGAAGCAATCACTCGCTCATAATCAGCTATTTCTATGGTCTTTAATCTGTAGGAAATAATCCCTACTAGACGGTGCGTCTCTACAAAATACCTCAGAATCCCTTCACAGCTATACCATTGTACCATAATTTAAATAAATCTCTCCACATAAATTCAAAAGCAAAATAAAATTCTATTACTTCTGCTGTAAGCAAAGACGGCAAAGCTACGTTTCGTTTTCGTCGCGAAGGCCGACACTGCGCTTTTCATCTTCTAAAAATGAATGTAAAATGGCCTCTCTCTCATCAAGAATATATAAACTTAAGTCAGAATGTTTTTGTTATTATTACAGCTCTGGAATTCTAATATAATAACGAGGTACAATTCAAAAGTTCCCGGACTGAGCCTATACCGTGAAATTTTTTTTTGCTGTGGAGCGATTGAGTTAACGTTTCTGCATTAAAGCGCTCTCCCCCTTTTTCAAAAGTGGTTTGTCCCAAATCACGTGGTTCGTGGCTCGCCATGTTGTATTTTTTTAGGCGGATACTCTAGGTAATCGGCAATTGAAATAAATGGCGTTTATTGAGCAGAGAATGAATATCAAATTTTGTGTTGGCTTGGGAAAGAGTGCTACGGAGACTTATGAAATGTTGAAGCATGTGTACCGCAGTGATACATTATCACGAACGCAAGCTTTTGAGTGGCATAGACGTTTCAGAGAAGGCAGGGAAGGTGTTGAAGACGACGGATGCTTTGGGCATCCGCAGACATCCCACACCACTGAATGTTTCTGCGATGGTATGTAAGAACAAGCTTCGAAGAATAGCTCAAATAGCAGAATCAATTTGGATATCCAAGACCACATGTCAACGTATACTGAGTAAGGATCTTAACATGCATAGGGTGTGTCAACACATCGTTCCTCGTTTTTTTAAACGAACACCAAAAGGCAATTCGAATGGAAATGGCAGAAGACTTAATCTCGGCTATTGACAAAGATTCTTCCCTACTTGGCAGAATTTTTATTGGAGGCGAGAAATGGTGTTTTTAATACGACCCACAATCAAAGTGCACATCAGCAACAAAAAAAATCACCACAATCTTCACGCAAGAAGAAATTTCGCCAAAATCGCTCTAAATGAAAGGATATGGTAAAGGAGTTCTTCCATATCCAGGGCTTTGGGCATCTGGAATTTATCCGTGAAGGACGCACTGTGAACAAATAACTCCATGTAGTCATCCTGCATCGTTTACGAGAGTCGATTCGAAAGAAGAGACCAACATTACGGGATGAACAGTCATGGGTGCTTTTGAATGACAAAGCTCCTGCACACCGATCCCTTCTCGTCACTGGCTTTTTTTGCGAAAACGAAAACAACTGCTTTGCCACATCTTCCTTATTCCCCTGATATCGCTCCCTGTGACTTCAGCCTATTTCCTGAACTGGTACGTCACTTACAGGGTTATCTATTTCAATCTGCAGATGAAGTTAAAAATACATAGCAGGCTGAATTAAAGGATATGAATACAAATGTTTCGAAGATCTTTACAAGCGATGGCAAAAATGTGTTGTTGATCAAAAGTCTTATTTCGAAGGAGGATGTGTTTGAGGAGTTTAATTGATAATATTTTTTAAGTATTAGACTCAATCCGGGAACTTTTGAATCTTTACGGGTGTTCTTGTCATTTTTAAACAATATTAATTCTTTTTGAAATAAAAATAAGAACTTTTGCTAAAAGTATTCTCAAATTTAAAGCATAATTTTATTTTTCTTTATTTCTGCACTACTCTCACTCAATTCTACACTTTATTCTATTTCTGAATTCTACTCTTTTTTCTCTCTTTTTTGTATACTTTATTTATCCTCGATATAATGAAGTTATCAGAAAATATATAAAATATTTCTCAAATGATAATTTACTTTTTAATAAGATAATTCAAATGAATCATCATAATTAATCATGCACTTATAATTTCTTTCCGGAATTATTTCTTATAAAAAATTTAAAAATGCATAATTAATAATATATATAGTAATAAATAATATATGAAATACCTAATTAGTTAAAAAGGAGATATTTATTTTATATAAATACAATACATTTTAATAAGTTGAGTTTAATATTAAATTTATTGTACTAAAGCATAAATTTGTAGTATTTAAAAACACACACTTCCTTAAAGATTAAATCACTAAATCTCAATTGAATTTTTGGTTAACAGTGCTTGAACAGAAGAATAAACAAGAAAAAAATTATTGAGATTTAACTTTAGATTTTTTGTTTTTAATTGACGAAATGTACTGCATTATCAAGCAAAATATAAAAGTCATTAAATATTTAAGGAATCTAAATTAAAATGTAGAACCAAAATAATTTCAATGATTTCTAGCGTTTATATGAGTCAATAAAACCTTTAATACTGTTAAAAACAAACATAAAAAAGGAAACGAGAAAAATCTATAAACAAAAATAACCCAGACATATAAAATCAGCAAAAAAATGCTTCACAGCAGAAATTGAAGCACCAAATACCTTTGTTGTATCTTTGGGGACTCTCCAGTTTTTAAAGATTAAATATTTGAACTACCTTCTATTTTGAAACGAGAAAACAATATCCAATATAAACCATAGCTCTTCTCCAATGACATGTCTCGCTTTGTTTCTTCTTTTTTTTTATTCTCTCAACCTCTCGTTGTCTCGAATTCCCTGTTGGATTGACTTCAACGGAAGTGTAATCACTCGAACTCACGACAAATTTGAAGCGAAAAAAAGGAAGAACTCTAACAATTTTACAGTTCTTTTTCTTCGGTCGTGATGCCATTCGGGGAAAACTAAAAGTCCTCTAGAGTAATGAATCAAAAGATCGCATGAATGATTGAAGCGTGAATCGAATGGTACAGAACTTCAGGATTTAGAGCGAAATCAAAGTGTATGAAAAAATTTGAAGGAGGCTAGTGTGTGATCACAAGATCGTGAACAAGAAACATTTAATTAAGTTTTCTTTATGAGTGGAAACAGATGTTGAATATGAATTCTTTTCAAATTGTATTTCATGGGCTGAAGATCAAAGACTGCGATATCATACGAGATTAGTTCATATTCATTGGAGAGTGAAGAGTTTCCGTGCTGAAATACTTTAGGAATTGAATTTGGATATTTTTCTTTAGTTTCATAAACGGCCGGTAGTCTTAAAAGTTTTTCTTGAATATTAAAAATGAGATCTTAGTTTTTACAGAGAGATACTTAGAACGGGTTTATTGCTTTCACATAAGCTTTTATATATCCCGATATAGTAAGAAATAATTTTACTAACCCATTGTTACATACAGAATATTAGAGCCAATAATTTATTGGTTGATCTTAAAGAAGTTGAGGAAACAACATCCAAATAGCAAGAAAAATCGAATACAGAATATTTCATATCGATTTTAACATCTATTAATAGTGATAAAAAAATCAAATAAATTCTTATGGTTGGATGTGTAAGTTTTTATGCATAATATTAAAAAAGTAAGACATAAAATTGAAGATATGCTATTGTTTTCATGTCCCTAAATCACATTTTGACATGATTTCACATTTGAAATAGAAACATTCCATTTTAAAAATTGTTTCGTAACAAGGAAATTTTTTGGAAATAATGAGTTGTTTAGAGTAACATATTTTAAAAAGTCCTATATATTTCTATTTTGTTGACTTTTTAATTGTTTATATTTGTTTGCATCTATATAAAAATATGTCTGTCTAGGAATGTTTGAGTAACATACTGCGATAAAATGACTCCTATGAAATCTATTGCAAACTTATTTTGTATTTCTAATTTCCAAATATATGGTTCAAAAAGAATTTTTTATAATCTCTTGGATTCCATTAGATGATCCGAGGGTTAGCTTCATTAAACCCTTTTTATTTCTTACTCCCAGTGGGCTTCGATTCTGAATTCTATTTCGTCCAATCCATTAAGCTTTGCTTTCTGAAAATACTCTAGAGTAATGTTTAGCTTTCCAATGTATAATTTGAAAAAAAAAAAGTTTAAAAGAACAAAAATCTGAATGTTGAGATACAACTAAAATTGTTTTGTGAAAAATTACAAAGAACTATATTTCACTCTTTTATTTATTTACACACACACACAAGCAAAGTAGAATATAGCATATGAAAATTAAATCCTTTTAAAAATTCATATAGAAAAAAAAACCCTTTCCTGAATCAAAAGAAAAACTTAAAGGTAAAATGATAATCAAAATCAAATTAACTATATTACCTTAAGTTAATAAAGGCTTAATGATAATAAACTAAAACTTTACTTTAATCTGTCAAACAAAATATTAATTCAATACAAACAAACCCATTAATTAAATATTACAAACAATTTAAAATTCAAGCTACTTTGAAATCATATCAAAGTAAGAGGGAAAAAAAAAGAACAAAAGAGATGGAGATAAAGTAACTAGTACTGTTTCGTCCTTTGGAGGGAGAACTATGTGTTTATACCACCATTATGGATTCAAATATCACGCTTCAGTGAATTACGTTATAACAAAATGGTATAAAACCAAAATTTAAGGAAAAATACAACAGAACAACAGTTCAAACAAAGGAAACGAATTCATTTAGATTTAAATATACTAATGTAATTCTTAAAAAATAATCTAAACATATTTTATACAAATATTTTAATAATTCTAACTTAAAAAGAGTTAGAAAAATTATACCACCAAAATCCAGCAAATTCAAGTGAAATGATATTCTTATAGCTTTAATCCAAAACAGTGCCTTAATGTTTCTGTCAAGAAAGTTTTAATCGTCAAGACTACATTATTGTTTGATTAAATTAAGGAATTTACAAATAAAAAAATAATTTTTGCTTAAATTTAATTTTATAAATTTAATTTTATTAAAATAAAATTTTTTATAATTAATTAAATTTTAAAACATATAATATTTAAAATTATAAGTATTTTTAAGAAAAAGAAAAGAATAAAAAATGTCACGTTATATTGCGTAAAATTACACAAACAAATAAAAAGGACTTTTTATTAAAGCCAAATTAAAAAGAAATTGTAAAAAACAATCATTAAAAATAAACAAAAAAAAAGGAGCCATAATATAACTACCAAAGC
Organism: Nephila pilipes; assembly: GCA_019974015.1. Lineage (NCBI taxonomy): Eukaryota > Metazoa > Arthropoda > Arachnida > Araneae > Nephilidae > Nephila > Nephila pilipes. Next base: position 712,676 of record BMAW01076762.1, on the reverse strand, counting down.
GCGCGAATGCACACACATGCACACACAAACACATACACATGAATGATACATAACTGAAAATTGAAAAGAAATAAACTTCAAAAAAAAAAAAAAAAAAAAACCCACCTACTTTATCACAATAAAAAATATTTTTTGTGAGATCACATGAAATGTAGAGTTTGTTGATAATACACGAGTTCCTGATGACTAATAAAAGCTTTGCATTTATAATAATTATAATTTATTAAACCCTTTAGTATTAAATTATATGCTTTAATCAGCAAACCATCATTCCTCGCGACAGAAGTACATTCGTAGATAACATTCATAATATGAATAGTAATATAGATAAAAATAAATATATATAACAATAGATAAAATTTTGTCATAAGGCTATACAGTACTCTGAAAATGACAAAAATGTAAATTTTTGTCATTTTAATTTATCATTATATTTTTTCATTTGCTTTATTTTTTACCCTTTTCAGTGGTCCATATGCTTGGGAAGCGTGTCTCGAAGTTTCAGATCCATATCTAATTAATTGTTATGGTTCTGGAAGTTTTCTGTGTGATGTCAGCCTCAAACTTTGAGAGTTGAGGGGGTGTTGTTAGTTTTGGTTATATTTTGAAGCCTTTTTGCATTTTTAAATTTAATTAATTAAAAATAGTTTTGAATAGATCAATTCCTTCTATGAAATGGTTATTAATTTGAATTTTCAGGACTAAAACCTTTGCTGTTTGCTTATGTACTGCGTTCTTTTGAGTTCTCATAGTTATTTAACTAAGATTGATAAGATGGTATTTTCAAAGAAATGGGTATTTGTTTTTACTCAAAGTTTATATAACTTAGAAGCTTTGTATTTTATTTTAAAAATTTTTCCCGTTGAGAAAGTCTCAACCAAAACGTTCTCAGGTTGTTGAGAGACAAAATGCATCGCAGAGATGGAGCTTCTGTGAAAACAATTCAAAAAACTAGTTTTCCACTGATATTACAAAAAAACTTCAGAACTCATGAGTTATGAATGCAAGTACTGCTGCTAAAACTCTAGAGTTCCTTGATTTATCAATGTATATTGCAGTGGATAAAGAAAACTTAGGTAATATGCTTAAAGATTTATTATGAAATCTTATAATGAATCTTTAAAATCCTGTTTTGGTTAAAGAAATTTATTTGAGTATAATTTGATTGTCTTATGTGTAAATTGTGACTAAACAAAAAGTGAAACGTGCTCTTTAAAACAGTTAGTTGATATCAAATTCCATCAAGTATCAAATGATTTTAGAAAGAATCAATTTTCTAACGCTCTATTTGATATTCCCAGCGTTGAAGAAATTCTGTATACGTATGAATTTGCAAATAACTGCTGGTAAGACTTAATTTCTATTAAGCAAACATTTTAAGCGGACATATTTTTTGCGGCAAATTAAATGTTGGTTCATAATCGCGAAGATGTCAGAACGCATATGACACGTAGAAGAACGACAATTATACTGTCGATATAAGAATGCCTATTGAGGGAAGTTGGTTGGCAAAAGGATACACATCAAACATTGTGATAGGCTGTATTATCAACCTGCTCAATAGCTTTGCAATAGACTATGAAGCAATGTTAAAGCAGTCTAAAGAATCGCAGCAAATTAAATATAACTCTTAGTTGAGAGCCTGTGAGGCGTGCTATAGTAAAAGCAGGATCGGTACACTGCCCTGGAAATCTCCAGGCATGTCATCGATGATCGCCAGGACGCAGTTGGATTCGGGACTCGTCGCTAAACACTATACGTCCTCAGTCAGCATCATTCCAACCTGATCGAGCCAAACACCACTGTAATCTGGCTCGAAAGTGTGCGAGCTTGAGTGGCAGGTGGCACAGCGGTCGGTATGAGCGTAGATTTCGCTCTATCAGCCGTCTGTGAATGGTCATGATGGACACTCGTGTGCGAGTCTCACGTCTGATGGCAGTTAACAATAAAACTGGCACTGTGACAGCTTATCTGACAATCACTCTGTCCTCCTGATCTGCTGTGGTCCTAGGTCAAACGCTACCATCCCGACGCTGAAATCTGCCATTATCCACCCATTCTTGCCAGCATCTTCTAATCGCTGAATCACTTCGACCCATATGACGAGCTATTCTCCGATTTGCCCAACCTGCCTCTTTCAATCCAATGATACGACCTCTTTCAAACTCCAACAGTTGCTTGTAATGAGCTCGAATTCTGCGGCGAGGTATTTTTTCAGTCGTTGAAAGTGATCCTAAATCGCAATGCAACAGAAAATTTGACCATCAGATGAAGAATCGCTTCTTATATACACTTGTTGAGTGCGCAGTTCCTATGTGCTGTAACTAATGCTAATCATTCATTGGGCACCAAATTTTAATCATTTGTATGCCCGGTCTAAATGTCTTTGCATACGAAATTTCATTGCAATAGGACAATTCCTTCTGGCGCGTCGTTTTTTTTTTTTTTTTTGTTATAGAGTGTGTATTATCATACCACCGAGTTCAACATTATTAATATTAGCATATTGTTAAACAGAATTTTACATTCAAGACGACTGACTTTCTAGTTTTATAAATGTCTTACAATTAAATGAAAAAAAGTAACTTTTCTTCTTTTTTAATTGTCTTTAAGATACTTTTAAAACTTTAGGTTGAAAGCTGAAAGATGTACATTTGCACAGAATCAACAGCGCAAAAATAACAAAATGGTGACTATAAAGGTAAAAAATTCTCTTCGTGAAAATCTACTCACTTTTTCTTGCATTAAAGCCAGAACAATTTCTACACTATTCACTTGCATCGAACTCAACATTAGATAACTCCGTTTCTTCAATGTTTCGAATAAAAGACGTCATTTTTTAATATTTACTATTTTTTAAATAGCTTCGGAGTTATTATCACCATTTATCTTAAAGATACTAAAGGATTTTATCCTCCCCCCTCGAGGCATTATGTGTGAGGGAGTTCATACGATGATGAATAAATTCAAGGTGCTTTTAAAACAACAATTTATTAATCTGTTTAGTATTTAATTATTTGAAGTTAAATCTTCAAGCTTCTATTTATTGCTACAAATGTAAAAGCATATTTGTTGACAAAATTTATCTTTAATAAAGAAACCACAGATATGTAAAATAAATCATAATATATACAATTACTGTAGTTAGGTATTTAATATTCCTACATTTATGTATCTGAAAAACTTAATTAAATTATTTAAGTATTTATCCTAAAAATCTTAGCCTTATTAAGAGAGAACTATTTCTTTACCATCAATCTGCATATTAAACATATACTTTTACACATTTAAGAGATTCTTTAATACAAAACACATAGAAGGATAATTTCGAAAATTATCACTCTAATTTTAATAATTTACATTTTATTTCTCCTTCGCTATAATGAAATAAATTGCTATATTATTAATTTGATGACACAGACAATATACTAATTTAGTTAACTATTATTAAAATAAGAATATAATTAACGCGGATAGATTAAATTACTATAACGAATTGGTGCGACATAAGTTAATGAGCGTTATTGTAATTCCCTGTTTCACGGTTACCGAGGTGCATAAAAAATTTCCCTAATCATGTTTCATCATTCTAATAAAAAGACAAAATGGTCAAAATAATGAAATTAACACTTCAAGACACAGTAATATACGCTGTATGGAAGAAAACATTTGATTTGTTGCTTAATTTTAGCACTATGTGGAATATTTGATATATCTTCAGGAAGATGCTAATTCACAGGGGTGTTACTTGATATAAACGAAGCAAAAGTAAGCAATAAATTATTTTTAATTAGTATGTAGAATTCTAATTAAGGCTTTAGTTCTTGTAAATGTTGATAGCCAAAAATTCGTAGCATTTTCGTTCGTGGTGCATTTCAGCTTATCTAAGGCAGTATTTAGGATCTAAAACATCAGGTACATTTTTATATAAACTTAAAAATTAAACTGATGTAATGATAAAAAATTTGCTTGAATTCTGATAGGATGGTTCTACATGAAAACTATTTGAACTTATGAACATTTATTGTTTTGTAATTATTTAGTTTTAGAATGAAAAAGAAAAATTTGTGGAATTGAGTGCTGTTTGAAGAATTTAATAATTTTAAAATTATCTCTATTAAGTATGAATAGTCTTGGGTATATTTTTACTGAATGCCTGTATTTAATTTTAATCAGTTTTCTTGATGGTTTGTTGAGAGATATTAATGAACATATATATATATATATATATATATACCAATTTCAAATGATTTAGAAATGAGTAATAAAAATAATGGTAATTTTTTCATTATTTAACCTTCCAACTCTGAATGAGTCTGATCATTCCATTTCTATTTTTGCACCATTGTTCCTATAATTTATATGTTTATAGCTCCTATCGAGTATATATTAACAGCTACTATCGATTATGTCCTATATTTTATGTATTCCACAGAAAAACACACCTTCAGTTTATAACTTTTTGAAAATTACAGAAGAGTGGTATCTTAAGGAAATAAAATTTTTCCTGACTGGATCTGATAGACTCACATCACTAATATGTATAGAAATTCGTATTGTTACAGCGAAGAATATAGTCCATTTTATGCATTCAGTTATTTTTTTAATCTTACCCTAATTTTATGTTCCTACGGTTGTCAATGTGAGTTAATGCCTTCTTAATACTATAATGACGCAGCCAAAAAAAGCAATTTTTACTGTTTTGTGGGATTTCTATGGGAATTTAGTGAAGTTCTTGATCTGGCTTAAATAGTGTATGCTCGTCAAATTTACTTGCTCACTCTCATTCTTCACATAACTTCTTTCACTTTACTGCAATCTCTCATATTCTTCTTCTCTTTCTTTCTACGCGAGACTCACGTTCCTTGCCTTCTTTTTCTCTTAAAATACTCATAAAGTCACTATAATATCTCTCAGACTAGAAAGATCTTTTAATCTATGCGGAACCTCTTTTAAACCAATTTCAATGTAACCGCCTCATCAATGTATCATTGCCTGTCGGATTCAAATTCGTGCGATTCTTTTTATGTATTACCTCTTATTTATTCAAATTCTTTGTCAAGCATTAATTTTCATTCCAAAATGTAAAATAAATTCATTGTTAATCTACTGTCATGCGATTTGCTCAAATTAAATGTTATTTGAACCTTAATAAATTGTTTTTCTTTTGATCAACTCAATACATGACCTCTCTCTTATTCATTAACTACTACACACATAGGATTAATATATGAGTAAATAAATAAATTATGAATTGAAGATAATATTAATTTTAATAACAGGGATATGTGTCGGTACATTCAAAAGTAAAATTTGTATTTTTGGATGATCTGTATTTCAAATAATGTTGGACAGACGTCACGGATATGGTTCATGTTTCATATGGGTCAAAAAATAATATACGATTACCCTCCTTTCAACAATGCATCATGAGATGAAGGTTTCAGATGAAAGACAATAGAAACCAAATAAAATGTTTATTCTAATAATGGAGTGCATACTTCTTATGGTCAATTTTTGCTCTTGATGGACACTGTCGTAAGTGCTCATCTTCACTTCGTGTATCTCGCCTTCTCGGTGTTGCACCAACTCTTGATGTAAAAGCTCACACTCGCAAGTTTTCAACCCATGATCTCACTCTTTAGATGTTTCAGCAGCTCTATTGGCTGACAGTTACCACCCACCTTTGGTTGATCTTCCAATGTCTCATTTTTTGGTTAGCATTTTAAATAATTTCCAGTATTTAATATTTGGTGATAGATAAGAAGAAGAATGGAATGTCATTTTTCTATAAGCAAAATAAAAAGAGAAATTATTCTCTCTGCTTAAATACCTATGTATACCAATTTTGATGACGATTGTTTGGATGATATAGAAGTTGATGTGATGCAGCGCCTCTTAGAGATGAATTACAACATAGCGGTAGTGGAAAAACCTACTCCATGAAAAAACACATATATCTACCAACTTTCACGGTGATCGGTCAAATGGTGTCAAAGTACCAACATCCAATACCTATCAGATGCGGTGCAGCGCTCCCTAGTGGCGAGTTTCAACAAAGAGGATATTATTAAACTCTAATCCATAAAAATACATATTTTTGTGCCAATTTTCATGGTGATCGGACACACGGTGTCGAAGTACCAACTTCCAATACCTATCAGATGCGATACAGTGCCACGTAGCGGAAAGTTACAACAAAGTATATAGTATAAAAACTTACTCCATGAAAAAATACATATGTGTACCAACTTTCATGATGATCGGTCAAACGGTGTCGAAGTCTATTATATAGGTGAAATCTTAATGTTTATTTTACAATACCATTGACCTGGCTGCAATAAATGCTTTTGTAGTTTGTATGTATATGAATCCATCTTACAATCAAAACAAGCAATAAAAAGAGTCCTTTTTTTAAAGGAACTTAAAAACAGCCGATGAAACCTCACAGAAATATTAGGAAGAAAAAAAAAATATATCCCAGTAACAGGAAAGAAGAAATTTACTGTGGCAGCGGGTTGAAAAACAGAAAATATCAGAACACTTAAAGAGGAAGGAGGGGAAAAGTATGTTTCAAAGCAGGATTCTCTTTCTTTCAATTCGCTTCACGATTAACTTTCCTTACCTAGCTTATGTAAATGTGTACTGTAGATCTTGCCTGTTATTTAAAGATGAATCAAGCAATTACATGTGAAGTAAAATAAATCTATGTTTAAAAATTCTGATTCTTCTCGAATTTTTAAATACCTAAAACTACTTATGAAAACAAGATATTGGGTAATTGGAAGGGCAACGAAGCAAGAAAAAAAGAAACGTTGGGGAGGGGAGTGTAAAATTATTGTTATTGTATACTTTAATAAATTAATAAATTATTGTATACTTTTTGTATACTTTAATAAATACAAAAATAAATGAAATAAAGCTGTTTAAAATATCTGTTTTTGACCCAGAATAAATACAAATCAAACTAGATCAAATAGACCCATGCGGGCAAAATTTAACTGCTTTCAACTGGGTACCCTCATTAAAAGTCTGTCTTTGTTTTTCATTATTTTTTGGTTACTTCTTGACATAGAATTATTATACATTAATAGATAGATTTAATATACTTTTTTTCCTAATTTTATTTATAATAATTGAAACTAACAAGATGAAATTATGCTAAAAGTAAAAAAAAAATAATTATTAGAAGTTTAACACTATAGCAAATCGTTCAAAGAGTTTCTGTATTAGTTCTGGCTAAGATCATGTGTCGTGTCAAAATGTTAAAATTCATTTAGGTAAATAGGAACATATAATTTAAAAAAGAGCCATATTTGATGATATAGAAAGTTTTGATGAAAAATGTTCTTAAAGGTTTTCCGGTAACTATTTGACAGTGTTTTGATCCAACATTGATCTATTGGAGTTCTTTCAACTTGTAGAATCTGGTTTCTGTCCTCTGATATTGAAATCTGTGACCTTCTTCATCCTTAAAGTTCTAACTAAAGTCAGAAGTCGAATTTAATAAAAAATATCTGTAAAGTTTTCAATATCTATTTTTTTTATTAAATTTGAATAGATGCTATTAAAATAAGTATAATCCTGTTTTTTAATCTCAACTAAATATTTTTCGTTAAGTGACTTGTCTCAACAGAAAGGGATTTATTACTTACTGTACACATTCCAAAATTCAAGCCTGTGTCTGTTATTGCAGACATTTAGGTTAAATAATGGACAGGCATTTGGTGGTCAGGGTTCGAGAATGTTTTTCACAAAATAAGTTATGTGAAATAAAGCATCTCAGAGGTACACCATTGAATTCAAATGCTTTCAAAGTTTTCATATAACATAGAGTTAGAATAAGTTATCTCTTAAAATGATTTCATGTTATGAGATCCGTCAAGAGTATATATAATTTTAGAAAATTAATTCTAGAAGGATGTGAGAGTTAATCAAATTATTCATAAATTAAAGTTGACGAAAACGGAACAAATTAAATCAAGAACACTGCATATCTCTTAAGAGACATTTTTGAATATTGCAGTAGAATATTTTTGCCATTAATATTACACATAACGTTAATTTTTAAATACTTTTTTTTAAAAAAAATTGGTGACTGAACAAGAAAGACAGTTTTCGATTTTTTTCAAAAATATATTTAAAAATACTATGGTTTCAATGAGAAAAGTTGCAAAAGTAACTTTACAAAATTTTTACCTTTTTAAAGTAATTAGGAATTCTTTTTTAGATAAAAGGTGCAATCTATTTTAAACATACTCTTTTATTTAAAACTTGAAAAAAATCTATTGAACGAAATACGACATTCAAATCTCATCTCTTTTAAAACCGCGTATTAAAAAAAAATCCCAATTTTTGTAGATAAGCGTTTTTTTCTGTCCTCTTATGAAAGTAAAGTCTATTCTTTTCTAAAACCGCAGTCGTCCGGATCGGAAACTTTTTGAACTTTCACTCTTCGTCGAAGACTTAGTGATCTTATACGACGATCTCTCTAAAATAGGAACGATATAAAAGAGCAGAATCGATAAATCCGCTGATACATTTGCATTGGCAGCCGCAAATAACGAACTGTTAAGAGTTTTCCCAAAGATATTTTCTTCTAAAGGGACTGTCTCAAAATTGAAAATTTCAATAAAAAGGAAAATCAGTTTTGGGAAGTAAACTTCCAAAAATAGCTTAGTTGACAATGTGATATGCAAAATACTCAAAATTTGGCATTTTGCCCTTTAAAATTGTCTTTTGAAATCAAAATCTTGTATATTGCATTGCCTTATTCACCATTTTCTTTATCGTTAAATACAAACGCATTGAATAAAACTTCACGGGTTCAGACATCCACGTAAACAAATTTATTATGCGAATTTTCAAAAATAAGTTTGACATAAGAAGTCTCAAATAAAAAGAACGTTTCTTTTATTTATAGTACTGATGTGAATGGAATAAAATTTTTTTAGGAAAAAGATAAATGTTTTGTGTACAAATTTCCATCTATTTACTTCTATTATGTTAAATTCGATTAGAATTAATAATAAAATTCGTTATTTGTGTTTAGGAATACCCTTCATGCAAAAATGTAAGTGTAATTTCTCCTGAAATATACATACATGGGGCCTGCGTATACTTTTTTTTTTATGATAATAGTAATATGCAATTGTTATTCATACTTGATATGTGATTAATGATAAGTGAGAGTAATGGCCTGTTGAGTTTGATAGGAATTGAAGTTCCAAATAATGACTTCACAGTAGATTATCTTTTGCAGTAATCAGGACTTATGCCCTTAAATAGAACTGGACTTTTTTTATCCGTTACGTGGAATGGAATAAAAGTTTGGTGGATGAGGTACCATATCATATGTTGTTTACCATTTGATCGTGATTCAAAATTATAGGGTACATGGTTAATGGTTCTAGTTTTACTTTAAAGCTACGTTAGATAAAACTAATAATATAATCAATAATCTTATTTAATATTTGGATTTTCAGATGTTAGCATTTATATCTGCTACAATTATCTGGTTATTAGTGTGGTGAAGAAGATTTAGATTATAAATATCAGAATAAATCTAACCAATATCTTTTGTTTCTGCTATGCTATTGTTTTCATTACTGTCTAGATCTTATGTAGTTTGTGTATGAGTTTAGAGAAACCAAATGCTTTTTTTTCAAAATTAAACTGAATATGAAATTAAGCCTAATTTTCAATGACTATGTTCAGAGATATGAATAACTAGTAGGCGTGATCAGATTTTCAGGCTAAAAAAAAAAAGCCCACCTTGGATATTTAGGTTTGGAATCAAAATTTTTAAAAGAAGGTAACACATTCGACATATGGGAATTAAAATTAATTGTTTCAATTACAGTTACACAACTGGCTATAAAAATTGTAACTGATGGTGACTAATTCTATAGCTTTGAGTTATTTTTAGAGGACCAGAGCGACATCTAAGCCTGCATCTAACTCTCCTAACTTTTGTGTTATGCCACTTGCGGACTTAATTTCATTCAAACTAACTATTCGATAATACTCATGATTTATTACTGCGGTCCTTAAGGCAATTAGAATTTAAATATACGGCTTAACTCAAATAATAGAGTCGCAAAGCTTGAAAACTACACCTTTGAGCTTCCGTATTGTAACGTCTGTGGTATATCCACTTTCCTCGGCCTTCTTCAATGTTTGTTGGTCGAGCTACCAACTTTGACACTCATGCATCTGGACGGCCCGAGCGACACCTGATCCCCGAGATATCAGCAGAAGGGTGATCGTGGCTATTTCGGCAGCTTGTGAAGATTGGGGGAATTCGCCGACGAGAAACCGTTGGAGGTCGAGAAAAGAGCGTCAGTCCCTGCTTGGTTTCCGGTCCAGACGGACGTCTTGGTATCTCCTGTCACATATTTTTGTATAATCGCTGTACATAGTCACATTAAATATTTTAAACTTAAAAATCAGAATTTACCTATTTGTCTGATTAACAATAAATTATCTCAAACGGTACAGTATTAAAATAAATACTACTTCTGTCTGTAAAAGAGGTAGCTTGTCATATGAGTATTCTGAAAAGATTAGAAATAGTTGGCAGAAATTTTGGTAATACATAAAAATACACGAAATAGAAAATTAGAGCATATTTCTAAATACTCCTTATTTAATTTGACTCATTGGAGTTCAACAACTTCATATTCATAATATTTAAGTTTAATATCATCTCACATTTCAATGAAAAAAAAAAATGTTAGCTGTTATAGCAATTCACCACAGAAATTCTAATAAAAGATTATAATTATTTCTATAATATTAATTTTTCATTGTATGAACGCTAATTATTTTTAATTCTTTGAAGTGGGCATATTTAAACCAATATTGTGTTGATATCTCTTATCTAAATATTATTATTGACATTCTTACCTGAAACCTTTCTTATTATAGAAGCAGTCGAAAGAAAATTAATGAAAACATTTTGAAACAGGCATCTGAATTCGATTATAATTATTCCTGATCGATGCATTGAGGAAATAATGATGAATTTTTCTAACATGTTTAAAAGTCTCAATTCAAAATTCAATTTTTTTACTTCCTAACATATTATATGTTATTAGGAAATTTCAAAATGAATAAAAAGTACTAAGCCAATGTTTATTTTTTTAAAGAATAATTATTTTAATCGTCTATTGTTTTAGAGTAACCAACTTTTCCTTTTATAATCAGAAACACTAACTCTTATACCTTAATTAAAGAAACATTACAGTAAATATATTGTTTGACATTTTCTGACCTTTCTTGAGAACTCCTTTTAATACATATAAAGAAAAGTTATGCCTCCGGAGCTAAACTGCATTATTCACTAGAAATACCCGATATTGTGAAACAGTGTCTAAATTTATGTTCCATTCTCCATCTGAATTTCCTACTTGACAATTCTTTAAATTTATCTCTATGGTGACACTAAAATTTACATCACATTTCACTTTCAAAAGTCTGGGACAAAAACAGCAAATACTATCTTCACCCAATTTTGAAACGAATATATAATATTATGTTGAAAATTCTTCCCTTGGCGTAGAATAGTAGAGAATAGAACCGTCTAGGGAGCTAGATAATAGTTTTGTCACTATCAAGAACGACTTCTCATTAATAAATCGGTATTATGGTGTAATCATTTAAGCATATTGTATAAATATATGACTGCATTTTCCTAACCTATAGCTACTCTTGTTAAAAGTCTTCTAATTTCATATTGTGTTGAAAGGAAAGAAATCCTTTTTATAAAATCCTATACTCTGAAAATATTTTGAAATAATTATACAGTAGTCTCTCCGTCTGATATCAGATCACCGTATTAACACGAAACCTAGATTACTGAAAAATCACTAATAATAATGCATTTAAACATGAAAATCTGTGTTATAATGTATAAAACTTAATTCAGTTCAAGCATTTAAAGTACCAAAGGCTCGAAATAACTAAAACTTAAAAAAATGTGCAGTTTTGTATTGATAGCCTACATCATTTCGTTGTTCATGTTCATACCTCCATATATAGGATACACGAGATTTTTTTTTAAAAATATTGTTTAGAATGTTTTGCTTAGTATTTTGCCCTCAATGGGAATTACATTTGAATTTTCAAATATATTTAGTTAACGCGAAATTTTCAATTTAATGTGATTTACGCACCTCTATATTTCATTTTACAGTATTTAAAATTTGTATGGTTAATGCGCCATTACAATTTAATGGCTTAAATGCCATTATAATTTCAATATTTTCTAACTACATATAGATAATGCCTCTATTTATTATTATATAATATTAGTAGGTAGGTTTATAGGTATTATACTCTCATATAATATTAGTAGGTTTTATGTTTGGGAACCAAAAATGAATGTTATAATATACTGAATCCTCATCAAGAAATCTATTGGGAAGTTAAAGATGAATCACTGTTAAATTTATTAAAAACACAATACCACATACAACAACCAAAGATAAATTTATGTTTACTAACTATTATTGCTAAATTTAAATTTATGAATCTCACGAAATAACAGGAGGCTATATATATAACTTATACTGCCCATATTATATCAATAAGTTATGGATAAATATATTGTATTATTGCACACACCACAATAATTTCTTAATGTACATTGTCTTTTATCCTCACTCTACTGCTAATGCTTACATTGATTATTTATTTATGAACAATGCGTCTAACATTTACACTTTATCATATCGTTGCAATATTAAATTTGTGGTGCTACTTTCAATGAATTAATAATCAAATTATTTGTAAACATTTTCTTAACATTTGAATTTATACCTCTATTTTTTCAATTTAAATGACTATTAATAGAAGGAATTTATAACCGAAAACTTTTTCATTTATTAAAATTGGGATAGATTTTAAATGATAGTAATTAATGTAGAAAGTTTAAATTTTGAGCTTCTTCTTCTGACTAATGACTGGAAGGTGTCTCAAGGAGTGCATTCTTGAGAAGAAGAAAGAATGTTCGACATATTCAATTTCATCATTTTAAATCCTAATCTTAATTAACGCCAAATCTACTCATGTAAAATTGCCCCTATTTTAACTCTCGGTCTGCCGCAATAGATAATTCAGGTTTCTCCCTAAATATAAAAACTCGTGGTTTGTTCTGCCATATACTCATTTCACTCTATTTATGATAAAGTAGCACGTACTGCCTTAGCTTCTAAGCAGATAGCAATGAAATAGCAGAAAAAGGGGTGGAAGAATGACCGGAAGTTGGATGAGAGGCGTAGTTTGACCAGTGTAGCTGCAAAGTTCGGAATCAATAAAAGTATAGTTTCGCGAGCTTAGAAAGCCTCCTAAACCATAGGCACAGCTGTTAGAAAGGTTGGTGGTGGCTCCCCAGAAAAAAAACTGCAGTGGATGACCGATATATCGTACTGAAGGCGAAAAGAGTCCGATACTAGTTAGCAAGCACCATTGCTCAGCAAGTGTGTACAGTTAAAGGGTGATAAGTGTCGCGGTTTACTGTAGTCAGACGCCTTCATAGAGGTGGCGAATTTGCCCGCCGTCCTGAACGCTGCATTCCTTTGAAAGTTGGTCATCGGCGGCACCGTTTAGAGTGGTGTAAGGAGCACAAAAACTGGACATCTCATCAATGGAGTCGTGTTCTCTTTTCGGATGAGAGTTGTTTTTTAGTGTCGCAAGAAATTCTCAAAACCACTTTTTTAGAGAGGTCGGTATACGGTGTCATCCCAGTAACATCACTGAAAGAAACTGTTACGGAGGTCCTGGAGTTGTCGTCTGTGGAGGTTTTATGCTGAACGGGCGGACACAGAGCTCCACATTTTCGAAAGAGGTTATGTAACCGGATATCGCTATTGTAAGGAGATGATCCGACCCTTTGTACGTCTGTTCCGAAGTGCTATTGGGCTAGACTTCGTTTTTATGAATTACAATGCACGGCTACACCGGACTGCTGATATTCAGCAGCTACTAGAAAATGAAAATATCATTTGAATGGATTAGCCAGCGCTCTTCTCTGATTTTAATCCAATAGAGCATGTGTGGGATGCTTTGGGGAGATGCCTTGCAGCACAAAACACCCAACAACTGAAACAGATGCTGATTGAGGAATAGACACTCTCACCTCAAGAATTGCTGGAAACCCTGGTGCTGAATATGGAGAGAGGGTGCGAAGTAACTATTGCAGTAAGGGGAGGGTATATCCCATACTAAAGCACATATATTTGTTGTTCTTCCTCTTGGAAAGACAATCATAAAGTCTTTTTTTGATTTCTTACTGTATGCATTGTATTCATTATTGTTCAACTATGCTTTCATCATCGTTGAAAGACAAAATGCTGTCTCTCATTTCTGAATTTCATGTCTCTCAGATGATTTCTCGGGGAGTTATGGCAAAAAAAACACTTGTTAAGTTCTGCACCCAGTGTGTACACACACACACACACACACACACACACACACACACACACACACACACCACACACACACGCACACACACACACACACACACACACACACACACAACCATATTTACAGGAGATAAAGATATCTACTTTGTGAACAGCAGAAGTGCACTTTAAGTTGTATTGTAATTTTTGTTTAGACAAAATAGCACCGTACACCATATATCACAGGTGATGATAGGTGTAGCTAAGATTGTGTTGATTTTGTTCAGAATATTTGTGAATTACCACTTCTTTCACTTTCCTTTCATACATTCATAGCTGTAATAAGATTTCAGTAAAGGAAAATTTACAAAATATGTTGATAAAACCAATAAATGTTATTTCGGAAATTTGCAGATCACTGCTTAAATTAAAGGCTCGTTTGGAAGAAAGAAGTCAAACTATAAGATGCTAATGCAATTTTAGATAATGATATTGAATTATTAAAATACAGAGATAAGACTTATATAACAAGAAATTTTTTTGAATAAAAATATTTATACGATATTCTTCAATGTAATAAATGGGGTAATGATTATGCAGATAATAGGAGTAATAAAGATTACATTCTCACAACAATGCTGATAACAAGAATATTTATAAAAACAATATATTATTTTTAAATTGATGTTATAGTCCTAGATGGACACTTGTAAAATAACCAGTAAAATTCTAGTTAATAAGACTTCTAAATTTATTTTTCGTAAAATCTTTAGATCTTTAGACCTAAATTGTAAAATTTGCAATTAGAAATGTATTGATCATTTTTCTAATTGCATTATTATTAGAAGTAATCTACATCTGTTTGATACAAAAAACTTTAAGAACTACACGATAGTAATGAAATTGAAAATGATCGCTTTCATTCATATGAAGATGAGTATAATCAAAATTACTCCTTATATTAAAAACAGGTTGTGATGGGAGAATTACTTTGATTGTTACCATACATTTTACTTTTATGGGTTGAATAGTATGTATTTTATTATAAATAGATTACTAAGTTTTAAGTACAATTATTATAATGAATTTTATTATAAGAATGGTGGAAGAAAATGACAGCTAGATAAAAAGAAAGTGTTTAAGAGAAAGGAAAGAGGTAGAAAAATCAGGTGAGAAAAGGATTTTATAAACAAGAAATATATTTAGGAAAAAACTCTTAAACTTAGCGGTAATTTTGAGAGGTATTTTAATATTAAAAGTATTAACTATTTTTTTTTTATTTTGAATAAAAAAGAGAAATTTATTTAGTTAGAGACCATGTATTGCTTGATTATAAATCAGAGAGTATATGTATTTTTTAATACGGGTTGTAATTATTTGTTTCATAAATACAAAAACGAAAGATTATAATTTTGAGGTGCAATTAGTAGAATATTATACTATCGAATTTAAAAAAAAAATCTTTTGAAAAAATTAATTTTGATATAACCTTTTCATTAAATATAAAAAATCCCTATTAAACATTACAAAAACTCTCTATTAACATTAATAAAAAAGCTTTTAAATATGTAAAGAAAAGAAGATGTATTGTTTTCAATTCCAATAATAACTTAGATTTAAAAACTGCTGATATTTGCAAGTGTAATGTTTACAAAGAGTATATCAATGATGATTATTAACATGGGATAACAGATATTTTGAATATTGTTGAGGATAAAACATTAATAAATATGAGGGATCAGGGGATTAATTTCATATTTAACTTCTTTAAAAATAGTATTTATAATAAGATATAACAGAGTTAAACTACTAAAAATTTTGTTATTAAATTAATAATTAAATATTCTCTTACATAGAAGCTTTTAAACACTTTAAAGATTTTATAAGAAAGTTTAGATAGTTTAAAGTATGCAAAGAATTTAAAATTAAATATAATAGTCATAATTTTTAGTTTTTCTTCGGTTTCGTTAAAAACTATTTTTTTAAAAATTTTTTTGGCTTTTAACTATGATTTTTTTTTTATTTTCTAGCTTTCATTGTTTTATTTTTTCTGGTTTGGAAAGCTAATCTACCTTTAAAATTTCTTAGTTACAGTATATTTCTTTCTGATAGATGACATTGCTATATTTCCGATTTTGGCAATGCGGGAAAAATATTGGTTTGTTTTTGCTAAATTTTGTATGTTTTGTTATTTTAAGGCATTTGTCACATGTATTTTTACCCTTTTCTGATTTGATTATTTTTATCTTGATTTATTCTTTGTCTGTTTTCTTTGGGAAATGTTTTGATTTTTCTATTTATCTACATATACTTTTATTTTGTCTCTTAGTAATTATAAACTTTTGATTTTTATAAAAATTCCTTATTTTTATATATAATTTTTCTGTAAATGAATGTCGGGTTTGTAAAACATATTAAAGGTTGTTAATCTATCATAATCCATATTCAGAATTTATAAATGTTATATTTTGTTTTTGATCTTGTTTTCATGGTTATTCATGCCTAGTTTAGAACTTTTTCAAAATTTGTAGTATATATTCTTGTTCTTTTTGTCATGAATTCTTTCATGTATTTGTTCCTTTTCTTATATATTTCATGAGATAGTTTCCATTTTACCAGGTATTTACAATTTAAAAATGTTCATTTTCTTTTTGTTTTCTATAACGGGAAAATTTATATGAAGTTTTTATTGTAATTTTCAGGAATTCTATATAGTCACACACACACACACACACACACACACGTGCGCGCGCGCGCGCGGATATATATACAGTTAAGTTGCCTAATATAACTTTAATATTTAATTATATTTAAATGCAGGAAACATGGAAATCTTTGCCGTGATATTATATTTTTATTCTGTCCATTTAAATTTTATTTTGTACACTATCCCTTCAAATTTTATCTTCGAAGTGATTCCGCAACTTTCATCATCTACTTTTAACAGGCAACCAGGAAAAGCAAACAACGACAATCTCCAGCCGTTTTCTGTCATCCAAAATTACAGATGACTTTCTGCAACCTTAGAATTTTGGAGTTTTATGAGATGCTGTGAAATTTTGTTACCATTTTATACCTCCAAAATAGTATTTAACTTCACTGTTTAAAATTTTAATGGGATAAACATAGTGCTCGAATATGCTGAAGATTTTCTCTTTGTAAATATAAATATATTTCTAAGTTATTGCTTTAGAATGCAGAGAAAGGACAATAGTTTCACTGTTTTTGAAATGTTGGGATTGTTGATACAATTTTCATGAGGCTAAGTATTTGTTGTATTTATGCTAATTCATGCGGATTAATTTTTTTTTTAAATTTTAAAATGTAGAGAAACTTTTCATTCTGCAAAAAGGGATTTCAAAATAATATTTATGTAATTTTTTTTTGAATTGTATTCTTATACTTTTTGCTGAATTTCAACATTTTATCTCATAATTAAAATTTAAATTTGCTATGTATGTTGAACAGAGCAATTGTTTTTTATTGTTTATAGAATTTTAGATTTAGATAAATCTGATAATTTTAAGAAATTTACGTTTTTAAACCATTCTTTCAAATTCAATCTATTAATTAATTCTCCTAGATAAATTGACCAAATTAAATATCTTAATTAATCCAAAGTATTTTTTTCTATCAAACTAAGCTCCTGTAAGCTCCCTTCCCCGATTTGCGATTATTTTAAATTTTGTAATACATTTTTTTCCTCATCAATTGACTTACATATTTTAGAGAGTAAAATAAAGTGAAAACATTAATGTATAATCTTGTAGAAACTCTATCAGAAAAACAACACATTCAGATATAGAAAATAATTAATAAGATTGAAGAGAAACAGTATGAAACTATGCTCATTATCAATCAATTGTCTTTCTGTCAAAAGTTATTTAATTTGAAAAGCGAATTGCTTGGCAATGATATCATTTATTGTTTTCAATTCAAATATTATATATAAAAAAAAACCAAAAAATATATTTTACTAACTATATTTTATATATAACTATATTTTACCTAGGTGTGTGGAAATGATAAGAATTATTTTCTTAATTTTTCTTGATCAAACAATTTCTCAAGACAAATTTATTCCCTGAATAAATCATACACCCTAATCTTTTAAAATCACTGTTAAGAAATCAGATCAAATTGGGTTAGGAATTCAATTGACCATGATAAAAAATTTGCTACTTATATGCAAGTCAAATGTATAGTAACTTAAACTAAAATACGAGCAAATTAATACGAATTCATTTTACTACTTGAGCAGTTGTGAAATAGAATATGGACAACTGTTTGATAATTTCACTACATAGAAATATAACCTTGTGTATTGGTTACTGGTTCTATTTTACAGTAAAATAATAAATCTCTTCTTTCGTCAGCCTTTGAGAACCTCTTAAATATAGTTAACACGCGAGTATTTGAATATATTGTTTCATTAGCTTCGCTCTTAGATGCAACACGAGGGCTATTGGCGACAGACCTCGTAATTTTGAGCCTCAGTCAAATGACACCTGATGTGCCATTCATCTCTCCAAAATTCCTCAACATCCAAATTTATTGAAGCTACATCAAGCTTTGATAAATTTGACGGCTCTGCTACTTGATCGGTCTTTTGTGGCATCAGGACTCGAGCCCATGACTGGATGGAAATAAAGCTCGTTATGAGCACGTGTCCATTTCTACTTCGCTTTTGCGACCTTCCTGAGTGTTTAAAATAATAATCATAGTTTCACGCCTTCCTATATGCTATATTAATTAAGAGTACCACATACAATTAAGGCAAAATAACAGCGATGACAAAATTATTATGGACTTGCATGTAAGCTTGCATCTATATCAAGAAAGATATTTTGCTATTTCGTACAAGACAAGATTATAGTATCTTAAGTTGGAACAAGAGCAGATTAAAATGAATTAAGTTTGCTACTTAATTAGTCATAAAATAGAAAATTTATAACTTTTTTAAGAGAATTTAACTGCATTGAAACATATACTCAGAGACTTAATATAAGTGTTATATTCTTATGAGACAATCTTTAACGATGAACAAAATTTTCAAAAATCACAAAAGACTCCATTTATTTTCTTTGTTTTAAATATTTAAGGCCGATTTTGAATTAACTTTGTTGATATTATCAAGTTCGTTTTTATGCTCTGGAAATAAAGAAACGTGTTTAAGGGTAGTAAATCTTCTTGATTACCAATTCAATAACTTCCCGTCTAAATATAAAGCTCCTGTAAACTTTAATCATATTGAAGTTACTAAACTTACGAAACAAACAAATATTCGTGGGTTTGAGAAACTTTATGCAATCTAATTAGTATTTTCCGTCTAATTAGAATCCGACTTTGCATATATTCTTCTGCAGTTTAACAAGTTAGAAAATATTGAAGTATTCTAAATTATGAATTCCTCGGAGTAAATGCTTTTAATTCTAATCTTATATTTCTAAAGCTATTTATTCAGCAAGATTGTGCATACGATTGAGCTTGCGTATTAAAAAGCACTTTATTTACTTTAATTAGAGTGAGTAATAAAATATTAAGACATTGGCGAGGAATCTCGAAAATAATTAATGTGAAGCGCCCAATTCATTTTGATATCGTATTCTCCGAAAGTTTAATTCAGCGATAAATTATGTGCCTATAAATTTTGCGGAAATATCACAAATGGCTCTCTTACGGGTTATATTCATAACGCGCTGGAAGTAAATTTCGCTGTCGATATTCTGTAGCTTTTATCATGAGTATATTTAAAATTATTTTCCTTACGGTCTTTAAAGTAAAATGTGATATACTTCAATATGAGTCTTATGAAGATGCGATGTTAAGTATCTTATAAGCCTAAGCTATTTTAACAAACACTGAAATTTATTTATTTATCCACATAAAATGTTTATATATTGATTTATATTTTGATTAAAATTGACCTTTGGATTTTTAAATTGATAAAAATATAAAATAATAATAATTTATTTATTAAAAGTTCACGGATTATTATTTATGTCAAAATAAAATATCAGTCTCTTACAAATCGTTATATTTGAAGAATTCTAATATTTTTAATAAATATTTATTTAAAACTGGTAAGCTAAAGTTAAAATCTGCCCGGGCCCAAGAAGAATCATCAGGCTTTGCACATCTTTTTTTCTATAGCCATTTGGTCTAGGGATCTAAATTACTAACTAGTTTCCAGGTCGAGTGACTACCCCGATGTTAAAGTCTCAGCTAATTTCCCAAGCGAACGTGGTTCTTTCATTTATCGATCTCGAAGGAATGAGTTGACTCATGACCAGATATTCAATCCAATGCCACCTGGAACGAATGAATCGAAGCTGGGTCAGTGGTGCTAATATTCAGACATGCTAACCACTATGGCACCGTGACCACAAGATAATAACAATTGACAAAGGAAATCTGTGATATTTACAAACCACTTTGGTTTGTAGCTAAAATTGTGAGCTTCATGGCCGATAGAAATGTATCTATTGTGACTCGTGATTCCAATAAAGATTACTTTGGGAGCTGCTGCCCATTAATCGAACTGGACCCCTAAATATTGATGTGGCGTAGAGTGGAATTAAGAGAATGAGGTACTTGCTCAAATGTTATTTTGGTTGCAATATTGTACCAATATAGTCATTTAATAACGAGACAGACGATATTGCATCAAAATTATGAAGATAGGTCTGAAATGTAGTTGCTAAAATGATTCACGAGCGTTCACTTAATGAATAGCTGTATAAGTATGTCAAAAGGAATGAAAAAGATGATAACCAAGTAGCGATCGTGTCTATTCATTTCAAAGTTTTCACTCTTCTTCGGTCACAAGGGACAACTCCTCATTGGGTTTTTTAAATATGGAACTACGGTCAAAATTCATCAATATCGTTAAACGTTAACGAATCTCAGGAAGACAACTAAATCAAAGAATTCCGATACATTCTCGTGGTGTCATCCTATTACATGACTGTGGTAGACCACGCGGAATCAACGCTACTAAGTAACGTTTGTAAATGATTTAGTGGAAAGTATTGAGTCACCCTCTTCTCCGGATCTGTCCCCATATAATTTACCCAACTTCGGTGAGATAAGAAAACACACTGGGTCACCGGCTTCAAATGGAGAATGAATTTCAATAGTACGTATGTAATTGATTGAAACAATATCTAAAGGAATTTTTCAAGTACAGTATTCTGCCACAATGGGTTTCAGGAAATAATTTTGAAGTTAATTAAATAAGTTGTGAAAAATAATCTTCCTCGTTAATTATTGACTGTATTTGATAATGCAATCTCACTACCAACACTTGTACTGCTGTATAGCTTTTAGTATGATATTAATTTAACACAATCAACTATACTACTCATGGAATTATTATTATTCACAAATTATTCAAAAGATTTTTTACTACTTACTGTTAACATACTCTCCACAGATGCTTATTTTTAATTGAAAACGACTCAGGATATCATGCAATGTTTATTTTTATAAATATTATTACAACGTCATCTGTTTTCCGTTGTCTTATAGAGGTTCGAGTGATTAGAAATTATGGGTGGTATGTTCGAGTTTCGACTTCATTGTACCAATAAGGAATAATTAAGAGTATCACACACAAGTGAATTAAATGTAATTGGTTCTTTCTTGTGGATCGGAGAGGTAGTATTCCCGTTTTGAAATTAATTCTTCTATTCTATTTGTGATACAATATTACAAAATTCATCGATAAAAGTTCGCTAAGTAGCTCATGTTCGATACTATATACTCTAAAACTAAACTGAAATAAATTATGAACAAAATCATATATAAAATGAACTTAACACTTTTACTCTATTTTAAAAATATTTTGTGACTAAAATGTCTATGTTATATCATTTATTTTAAGAAAAAAAAAAGCATGCCTTAACCATCTCGAAAAAATAATAAATTCATTTCCAAAAGAGCAAGAATATTTTTTGAATGAAAGAAGTTCAATTTACTTTAATTTTAACTCATTATCATTGTATTGAGTTTCAGATAATTGAATGACTAATTTAGCAAAATGAGAAATAAAAAAAAAAGAATATGACTAAAATTTGAACAATGGACTTAATGGAACACCCGAATAAAGTTGTACACGCTGAATAAAAAAGGAGAATAAAAAATATTCTTTTATGAAGTATTAAAAACGTTCAGTTTTAGTTCAAATACTTAGTTTAAACTTTTTGCATATTTTAAAAGAATACGCTGTTCTTTAATCTTTTTTTTACATTTAGATTTTTTTTGTTTAATTCCTTTAGTTCCAAAAGTGAAAGAATTTGTTTTATCATAAAGAATTATTTCGTTGAATGATATATTACATGCAATGAAGGAAAAAAATGTGAGACGTTTTTACTGAAGTATATATTCGAAATACAAAAGATTTAATGAATCAAAATTATAAAAAAAACCCCTTGATGTTTCATTTGTTTTTTTTTTAATTAGAAAAAAGTTATAAATACAATAAAATTTATATTCGGATGATTTAAGAGGTTCTTATTTTTTATTAAACTAAAAATTAAAAAAAACGTTTAACTATATATGAGTATAAGGTTTTCGTATTAAATATTTCGTCATTTATTACGTTTCGAAAAAAAAATATAATCGCATTATCTTTAATTTTTTTTGATTAATATTTATGTAAAATAAATGACAATTTGTTATTGAAAAGAATGTATTCTAGGAGAATAAAATATGTTTTAATCTATATTTTTGCTTCATTACGTGATTAAAAATTTTTTGTAATGTTATTTATGGATTGAGCAATTTATTTTCAGTATTTTGTTTTATTCCTCAATATTTTACATAGATAAAAAAATTCAAAGGAAGCACGAAGAATTTCCTGAAGGAATAAAAAAAAAACACCTTTAAGCTTTCCCCTTTCTAAGCAACATGAAGTAAAATAAGAAGAATGGGACGAAATTTATTTTCAAAGATTGCGATCTTCATTAGTTTCCATCGTACACTTTCCATCTTCACAGCGTTTGAAACATGATAAAGTTGCCATCTCAAGTAATAGCTAATTGAAAAACTTTCTTTTCGAAACTCGAAATATATTTTTCTTTCTAAATTACTCCTACTTCTACCTTGACTTATTTTTTTTTATTCTTCGAACTTATTCAGAATCACAGAATGCAACAAGAGATATTGGAACGCAAATAAAAAGAAAGTAGAGGAAAAAAGAAATAGAATAAGTAATAAAAAAAGAATGAGTTGTTTTAAATTCTAGAGCAGACGATTTGTTGTTGCCAGGTGGTTAAAAAAAAGAGAAGCAACTCCATCGTCTGCAAGTAACTACGTTTGTTTGCCTGGTGGAAAGCAAACAAACGCTCTGCATTTCACCGTTCTTTTTTGAATGACCCTACGGGGGTAATGACGGTGAAAATTTCTAATCTTACCAGCATATTTCTTTATTGCTTGCTGCGTGCTGCAAGAACATTAGCATAATTGCTTCCACTGTTCTGAACACGCAACAACGGGTAATAACCAGTAGTTTGGAGGGAATGAAAGAAAGAAATATAGAAGAAACCACATTCAGATTCGAGAGAATGATAGTGGATTCTAAAATTTTCTTTACCATTTTAAGTAACGACAAATTTTCAAGAACACAAATATTTCTTTTTATTTTACCAGAATTTATTTATTTATTCGTTTAGTGATAATTTTTATTGTTTAGAATTGCTTACTACATTGTTTAATTTTTACTTTCCACAAACTATACATTTTCCCTTTTCGAGATTTAATTTATTTGATTAGCAATAATTTTTATTGTCAAGGACATGGTTACATTTTTTTAAATGAAAGCTCACAAATTAGAAATATATTTTGCTTTCTTGCATTACGAATGAGTTCAAGATCAGAAATCAGATTTCAAGCACTAGTTCTTGATGCATTTTTAGTAAATGTTTCAATAATATGGATTAAAATAACTTATTTTCCTCTAACATGGAACACTAAATAGCTTCTCTTTCTGTCAAGTATAAATATAAATGTTCATTAGTATAAATAACTATGGATATAGAACGTTCAGATATTCAACAACTAAAACGTTTTTTTGGGGGGCTTTTAACTTTTATTAATTTATAATTTATACAATGAAAAACCACACTCATCAATAAAAATATAAAGACTTAAGTAAATTTATCAAATTATAATATTCAAAATGAATTCAAAATTTTTATAAAGGCCTAAATTTATTTACATAAGAAAGTTTAGAAATAATATATATGAGTTTATACTAGTCCAAAATATATTTTAAACAGAACACAACCTATAAACTAATTTACAAATGAATGAATGATTATTTTTTTAAAGGATACTTATTACTTAAAAACATTTTCTGATATCCATTAAAGTAAATAACATTTAGGTACTTTGTATAATAACAATAGAATTGCAATCTATTTCAAAATACCGATCAATTTAAAACAATTCAAAAGATTTAAATGGATTTAAAGAAATACTTTATCTCGGAATTAGTAATTTCGGAAGTGAAAGAACCTTACAATATATACAAATCTAATAAAGATAACTACATTCAAATGGCTCAAATTGTTTTTTACAATACTTGAAAATGGTGAAAATGTGTGTGCAAAAAAAATATTCGGTTTTCAAATTTCGTTACAATGTCATCTGCAGAGAAAGAATGAATAATGTTGCGTAATGATGGAGAAAAATCGTGATAAAGTTCGAAATTTTTTAAAATAATGTAAAATTTTTCCTTTTAATAAGTTTCTTCTTTTATTGTGGTCATGTCTGTTTGAGAAAGAGCCTGTTCTTTTATGGCCAATCTTATAAAATGTATTTTAATTTTTTTATTAAATTTATTTGCATTTGGATTTCAAAATGGCTGCAGAATTAAAAATTTTCAGAAATTTATATATTTGCTGATAAATTGTAATATAGATTAACTACATGAATTCGGAATGCGCACTATTTTATATTTAAATAATACTGAAGGTATATAAAATCTTAATTTATTGATTTGTAATATGTTTCATTTCTAGCTAAACAAAATTATTCGGAACATTAAACAGATAATATTTTATTTTGGATAGGTTTCACAAGCGATAATTGAAGTTTTAATTTCATTCCATAAATGTAATATTTTGTTTATTGGTGTACGTTAATCGATATAGTTTTATATAATGGCCTTTAACCAAAAATATCAAATGTGGCCAAAAATATGAATTGCAGCCAAAAAAATAATTATTCATATGTTTTTTTTCTTTTAATGCAAGATGAGAAAATACGAGTATACAATATAAAAATAATTTCAAATCTACTTGAAATATTTTGAAAACCATGTGTAGGAAAATATTTTGAAAACCGTACTCAATATTATTGTAGGAGCCCTTAATATTTTTGTTGTTGTAATGAAATATCTGTTCGAGCAACATTTCATTAATTTTAGTATTATGATTCAAGTAAGTCTTACCGTATAGTTATTACAAAATGAAATTTGAAATTATGAAAATATGAATTGAAAATAGAAATATATCTTCAATTTTATTGTGGTATAAAAATTTATTAATATGTAAGCTTATGATCCTGACACTCCTTTTTTTGCTGATATTCTATGATTACTCAGAAAAGTCTTATGTAGCCGGCATATATTTCGAATGAAAGATGTTTATCAATATTTTAATGGAGTGACAAATAAACAAATTAATTATTTAATTTATGATACCGAAGAAAAATGATTCTTGTTGTTATGAAATTTATCTAATGACTAATTTAAAAAATTATTTAATTAATTTATTTGAATTTAAAACTATATACAAATAATATAATATGTTTTTATGCAAAAATAAATATTTTTTTAAAGAGAGCATTTTAAAATGCAAATATTTGTTCAAGGAAAAGTCAAGAATAAAGTTCAGAAGAAACTCTGTTGAAAATACAGCAAATATTCACACAAAAGAATTTAAAAATGTTTTGATCTTTCATTTAGTAAGACTTAATTTGCGTTACATTGCTAATAAAATGTATAGTTTTAATATGACTAAAATGGTTGCATATTTGCAAATTGATTTTGTGTCTAGACATTGCAAATCTTCTCCCTAGTTCTGAATATTTGAAGTAAAGCAACATATTTTGCGAACAGCTAAAACTGCTCTTGTTTTATATTACATACACTTTTTATATTCAACAAATAATTCACAGTTGAAAGTTTTTGATTAATGAAAATATATACATCTATTTTATCGCATGCAAATCTTGAATTGCAGAATAAAAAATTTATAATGATATTCAACATTTCTGTTTTGCAGAAAGAAAATGAAAAAGAATATTGATACATACATGCATGAGATAATAATACTGACATAAAAGCAGTTAAAAATTACTGTGCTGTATTTCATCATGTTAATAATTTTAAAATAGATTTAATTGATTCCGTATTATTTTGATCCTAAAATGTTTCAACCCTTTGATTTAAAGTATTAAGAATATTTGAAATGTATTATAAGCAAATAAATAATAGTGCAACATTTGAAGTCGAGATATTTTAACCATTGTTGGGTGGTTGTATGAATGTCTTTAAAAAAACCTTCCACTTTTGTCCTTTACACAATGTAGAACTTATGTAAGTCAAGCATAGCTAGGACTTCATAAAAATATTTGCATAGGTTTCAGTTATCCTCAGGTATTTTTCTTAGAACTGGCTTTGGATAGTAGACTATTGCACAACTACTTTGTTGATCAAATAATGCATATCTATAATGCATATATATATATATATATATATATATATATATATATATATATATATATATATATAGACATATGCTTTGCTTGTTATAGAACGGCGTAATTAAGTCCTTTACGATGAGGCAATAGTTAAGCGAAGACCGTTTGAAATACTCGAATGACCGTTAATCTGTCATTCATAAAACAACCTTATTTTGATGAAAATAACTAAATATTCAAGTGATTGAGTATGAGTTATTCTTAAAACATCTTTGTCGGATAGAAATCGAAAACCTCTAACGACTGTCTATCAGTTATTCCAAGAACGCCCCATGTTTAGCCGAAACTAAGTCGCTAAGACACTAAGTAATGTGTTTATTCCCATGTATTGTTTTTTATTCTATGAAGGCTTACGTGCATATGCAATGATACACTAAGCAACAGTAGTTCATAGATGAATATGAAAAATGTTTTCACGATGATTTTTGGTTTTATGATTATATACACTGTTGTTCAAGAATTAAGCATAATTGGTAAAAAATGAAAAAAAAAAAAAAAAAAAAAAAATAAGAGTAAATATTAGTGAAATTGTTCAAAATAACTTGTAGAAAATTATCTGTTAAAAGGGAAACTTTGCCTTTCAAACAATCTTTTCAGCCCATGTCTGCATACTCAAAATACCTGGTAGGTCGTAACGGGAGCAAACAGACTTCAAGCAATTCATGTGAGAAGAAATGTTATTAACGGTTAAACGTCATTAACGATGGCACAAAACGTCGAATAATAACGAAGGCAGAATAACTGGAATGATCTAATTCAAACAATCACAAAACGAAGTATCTCAAATTCTGAAAGTTCCTCAGTATTTTAAGACAGTGGAAGGTATTTTAAAAAAAGGGAAATGTTAATCCACGAATAGTACTAGATCGTCTAAGAATTATAACCGTTCGACAAGAATCATAGCCTATATCTGGCAATAACTCTTTGACGTCAGAGGAACAGTTGTATCTGAGAAATTGGTTCAGTGTTCGCAGCCACTACAGGAGTACGAGTTTTGAGTCAAACTGTTTACGGCAGACTGAATGATGTTGGTCTCTACGGAAGACGACCAATAGTTTCCATTCTTCTTACATGCACGTATAAATTATTCGTCTAAACTATTGTTTAGAATATTAGTGCTGGAGCTTAGGAAAATGGTCTAATATGATGAACAGTGATGAATATCGCTTTAGTTTGAACATTGATATCCATCGACTAACGATATGGCGAGAACATGTATCTGAATTTCATCCGGAAAACCTCACTGAAAGATGTTTTATGTCAAGGGTAGATATAGCAGGTATCATGCTGGATGGCAGAATAGATCACCATATCTTTGAGTAAAGTTCTACGACTCCTAAAAGAAGCAAAGGGAAAGTTCATGAGCATTATGTTAGCTTATTTTAAGGTGTTGTTGGTACTGTCTTCATATATATGAATAATAATGCACCTCGTCACCATGTGAACCTGACTAACGACTTTCTTGAAATAAAAAATATCTTGCTCACTCACCTGATGTGAATTCTATAAAGCATGTATGTGATATGCTCGAAAGACAACAACTGACAGCCCTTCCGCACTCACCAAAATCCGTTCCAGAACCAAGAAGAGGTTTTCGTGAAGTTTGGAACTCTTTGAGACTATAACTCATCCAAAATGTCATAGCAAGTATGGAAAATCATTGTACACCGTATCTGACTCTCAGAATGGATTACATACTTTATTAAATTGCAGCATCACCTTTTATTTATTTGTTTTTCCCTAAAGTGTGAACCCCTGGTAATCCCAAATTTTTTTTTCCAACCGTTTGGATAATAAAACAAATTATTATCGTTATTTCATATCTTTTTCTTATTTTGTACCCGTTTCACATTCACATATAATGTTCCCTTCCATTGTAGACTTAAATTTACATTAGACTTAGATTCATTAGCATAATTATCTATTATGTTTAACTTTTGTATACCAATGATTATTGATTTACTTCTTAAGTAATAATGCTAACTGTTGACGTTATCTTTTTATGGAATTTTCAATCGGTTTAATAGAAAGCAATTTCATAAATTATAGAGCTACATAGAGAGTGTAATTTAAAACCTCATTTTGCTTTATTTTGTAACTGAGCTTATTATATGCATAAATTAATTTAGGAAAATAATTTAGTTTTAATGTTAACTAAAATTTATAAAAATATTTCATGTACATCTGAATTTCTAGAAACTGGAAAAATTAATTTAAGAAAAAGCTTAAAAATTTAACTTTGCCAGTGAAAATAGTTATTTTCGTAGCAGAGAGAGATTATTTAAAGATTACATATATTTTTTAGCTTATTTAAATTTTAAGTTGGGTTTTAACACAAAAATCAGATAAACATTTTATTATTTGGGGTTGTGATGCCATTAAAATAATATTAGAGGGATATTGGGTATATGTGTAATACACTTACATGCAAAGATGTTAAATAGATTTTAATTCGATAGTTTTGGTAGCTTCATCAATATGGTAATACTTTATTGTTGGCTATATTCTAATTTACGAATAACTAACCCCCAAAGATAATCCATATATATATCTAGATGTTGTAGTACAATAATGAATCTTGTATGAATATTTGATAATCTGGATTTTCAAAAAGGATTTGAGAAGAATAAAAATTCTTCAATTACACCGATATTTGTATTCCTTAAATCTGATTGAAAAACTAGTTTATTATTGAAACAAGTAACGGTTCTCAGAATTTTCAAAATTATATAACGTACAGAGCTTCATAAATCAGAATGGGATTTATTCATTTGGTAAAATCATAAATCAGAATGGGATTTTTTTCATTTTGATTGTTCATTTGGTTCGCCTGTTAAAAATTACAAATGAAAGGCAATTCTTATTCTATATTCACTTAATGTACAAATTGCTACTAGTAACGTGGTGAGTAAATCGCAATTTATTTGAAGAAATTCCTAAATTTGTTCTTTCGAGCGAAGTTTCTGCATTTAAGTTAACAAAACGTCTGTTAGCATGAATTATGTATTGTGGTGTTCATTTAATTGATTGTACTGATTGTTATTGCTTTTCTAATTTTCTGAAGTTAATCAAGTGTATTCTAGGCTGTCAATAATATTGTTTGTTATTGACTTTGAAGTACATATGCATATGTATTTTGTATTCTTAAGTTTCTTTTTGTGTAAAGTTCTTTTTCTTAATCGCAAAAGTGTACCATCCTTTAAAAATTATGGAAATTTAGTACCCAGCCCAATAAAATATCATCCATAACATATTATGCATCAAAATATATATGAAATAAGATTTTGGTAATCTTTGTTTTTGCTTAGTTACATACGGAAAAAATGGCTACTTCATGTTGAATGACGATTTTATTTACTTCAGGCAAACTGTTGTTTGATATTAAATTTACATTAGAGAATAATTCTCACTTGTTTACTTTTAAATATTTATTTCGGGAATGAAATGCATTTACCGTTTTTGCATTGCTACTACTCTTATATTTTCAATTTGCATTTTTCAAAAATTCAGCTTCCTGACAATTGTTTTTAAATGACTACTTATTTTGCTTTAGAAAAAAAAAAAACTTATCGCAGAGCAAATGAACCCCTAATTCTTTAATGAAAACTCGAATAATGTTCCTTTTATTGAATTTTTTTGAAATGGAAAAAGGATAATTACACAGATGGTAAAGAAATTTTAAACATTCATTGCAAAAACAGTTTAATATTGTTTTTGGATGTGGTTTTTATCCTTTCTACATCTATTCCCTGGAGAATATTTCCCTTTTCAATACCGCTAGGGCTTTTTCTTCTGAAAATCCTTTGTATTTACATTAATAATGCCAATGACAGTTTTTTAACAGTTATACTACCGAATTCTAATTTTTCTTTTATGAACAGTGTACTTCTTTCTAAAGCAATTTTGAAAGAGCAAGAAAAAAATCGTTAATTTTGTCTTTAATTACAAGAGAACGCCAGCTCGTAAAAGGATGAAAAAACATTAAAGTAAATTGTTTTTACTTAACACTTTTGTGCTCCCTTAAAACTTAAGGATAAAAAGAAATTTGTTAGAGGAAAGAGTTTTTTCTCGTCCTATGCCACCACAACCGTGAAAATAAAAATTCCCATATTAGAAACTACTAGGTGTTAAAATTTAGACACTTTGAAGCACGATTAATGTTTTTTTTTTGTCTTCCTAAAGAGTGGTACAAAGTAGCATTAAAGAATTTTAAAGCAATTTTTTTGTCTTCTGATGAGGGGATTGTCATTATAGCATTATGCTTAGTTTTAAATATAAAGCTTTTAGTTAAGAAGAATAGATAATTTTTTCCTTGTAATGCCTTTTTTTAGGGATTCAATTTTTAAAATATTTTACTTTTTATAAAAACAACTCACTTCGTCTACTTCATAATGATCTAACAGAATTAACAAGAATTTTTTTGAGATAATAAGTATGTAACACAAGTAGAAACTTTCCTTCTGTATATTACTATATTTTAAATGAATTAACAAAATAAATGTGAAACAGAAAATTAATTATAAACGCCAACAGTTTTTAATGTCTATTTATTTCTAAAATTGTGAAAAGATAGAATCGTAGCACTTACCTTCTATTTTTCTCTTACATAACATTATTAAGGAACTCTTAATAACGATTTTTTACATTATTGATAATTTTTTATTACTTGTGATAAATTGAGGCGAAATTCTTTTTTTAAGAAAATGTTTTTAATAAGATTGTATACACTTATATTGTTACGGCGATTGATATTGGTGGGTAGTTTACTGAGAGTTTTAGAATCATCACTTAAATAATAATTGAATACATTTTGAATGAATATCAAGAAGGATTTTCTTTAACCCTTTTAAATGTTTTTTTATTCAGTAATTTATGGGTACATTGACCTGATGGCTTTTTGTTTTAACAACGTTCATTTTTTATTATCAAAATGATAATCTTTCAGGTAGATTCTTATATTTAATATGCTTTTTCTGATTCAAAATTAACACTGTTGAGCCAGAGGTTTAAAACAGTATTCTTTTTATATGAAAATATCGTCCATGAAGCTTAGATGAATTTTTTAAGAAACACAATTGAAAAGTACTCGATGGGTTATTTTCAGAAACATCTGCACTGCAAAAAGTTTATTTGTTTCTTTCAAGGGTTAAGCTGAAAAAATTATGTATGGAATTTATTACTTTTAAAAAAGAATGAAAATTTGTATGAACACTTTTTTAAGAACTTTAAACCGGAAAAGTATAATTTAAATAAATATGAAAATGATGAAAATATTTAACGCTTTAAGAAATTTTAAACCTGTGTCAAAGAAGTTTTTATTATTACGTCTGTATTTAACAGAATTCCATTAGGTAATACTCCTTGAAAATTTCACAAAAGTTAGTAGATTTAGATGTGTGAAACTTTGAACATTTGCATTTGAAGGGTTATTTTATTTTTATTAGGCTGTGCACGGAATAATACATAAATAAAGTAATTTAACGACTTATTCTTCTTGGTGATGAAAAATGAGGGATAAATTATTTAATGATAACTAAAGTATATTTGAATTTTTTTGTTTAAATGTTTTTTCAAATTTGGTTACATATAATTTCAAATATTTCTGAGAAGGAATATTAATATTTTTAAGACTTTAATAGTATAAAAAATCTTTTATAGTTTACGCCAATAATTATCATATTGTTTTTGTGTACTTACAGAACATTTAATTGAATAAATAATACAATAATAGACAGCATCATTTTAATGTTTATTGTAATGATGAATAACATAAAAAGTTTTGTCAACTATTGCTCATATTCAATTACTTGAGTTTTTAAAGTCTATATTATATTTCCTGCTTTTCGATTTGATTGATTTCGATTTGATTTGATGATATTTT
Organism: Nephila pilipes; assembly: GCA_019974015.1. Classification (NCBI taxonomy): domain Eukaryota; kingdom Metazoa; phylum Arthropoda; class Arachnida; order Araneae; family Nephilidae; genus Nephila; species Nephila pilipes. The sequence goes on along the minus strand of BMAW01076762.1, from coordinate 679,622 downwards.
ATAAGTCATTGAGAAACAATCGATTTTCATTTTTGATTTCTGCATTGTTTTTTAAAATATGAATAAATTTTAAAAAGTCGCATACGACCATTATTCGATGCATTTTTTATAAAACAGCTTAGAATTTTACAACAAATTTAATTTTTCACGATTAGCAACTAAAGTAAAATTTCATACGATATTTAAAATTATTTAATTTATAAGACTTTAGCATTATTAAATAACAATTGTTTATTATCTATTAATTAGATTTTATCATTGTTTAATTTATAATAAGTTAATTTTTAATTCGGAAGCATGTAGGAAATTTTTCTCTTTTTCGAACCAATCTCGTTACAAAACTATTTGTAGTAAGCCTTCATTTACAACGTCAGAACTGAAGTAAAAGCAAATAAAACTGTAATTTACTTTAGTTTACTTAGGGAATAAAACATTAAATGTGTTATTTTTGTGAATATGATATATGTAAAACAATATAACATTGTCCAGTTTCACATCCCTTACTTTCCGGTTTTGGCTCTCTCTTATTGCTCAGACTATTTTTAAATTTAATTTATGTCAATATTGAAAACTTCACCCCCTCTCGATAAGTAGAAAAATGTATTACGCATTTATTTAAAAGTATAATATACATTTGTTATAATATCTAATTTTTCTGTAAAACAGTTCCTTTTAAAGATTACACAAAATAACCTTACGAGTATCAATCTATAGTATGCGCAATTCTAAATTGCAAATATCTCTGTGAAAATTTGAACATAAACTGAAAAATGGAAAAAAAAAAAAAAAAAAAAACAGTACATTGAAACTGAAAATTGACGTATTGTTATAAAAGTTTCTAATTATTTTAATAGTTTGAAATTTAAGGTCGTAAAATGGAATATATTGACATCTTTAAACACACGTAAAAGGCTTTTAATTTAGTTTTCTCTACATTTTTAAGACAAAATATTAAAATTGTTCAGCACAGTAAACACATATATAATTTTATTTAGATCAAAAGATTTTATGCACATTCTAATTGATGATTTATTTTTTTAAAATACAGTATGGGATTTAATTTTTTCTCTGCTTAACTAATTTGGGATGAGTTGTTTTTGTGAATAAGTTTATATACTTCATGAACTGGAACATTTTATTTTTTATTTTAACTTTAAAAGTTATACGTAAAGAAATCCAAATTAATACTTATAAAGATAGATAATTATGAAAAACGCAAACTTAATCTTAAAATGTCACTTTTAAGTTATTAAAATAAAGCTTGAAATATTAAACATTAAGAAAAATAATTTTTTATTCCAACTGAGTGTATAGTTATACATAAAAATTTTATAGCTGAATTTCTTGAGTCTTATTTATGATAATATTTCTTGTAATTATAAACACTTCTAAAAATTCAGAAATATCGTTTGAATAGTGTAATAAATTTTTTGAACTATTTAAAAATGATATAGTACAGTTATTTACATTTTTTATTAGTCAAATGAATTATATTTTCAACTTATAGACAAATTATTATTACAACAAAATTATTATAACAAAAGATAATTGTATTCAAGTTTGTCATTGATTAGAACTCAAGAAATAAACCGTAAATGCAACAAAGAGCACTAATTTTACTATAAATGGAGAAGTAATGGTTTACAACTCATGTTCCTTTTGCATACGAGATGATCTTAGCACGAAAGAAACATGGAAAAATACTCTAGGATTAAAAAATGCTTAGCGAAAAACCTTTCGAAACATAGTAAAAATAGTAAAAAACGCTCTCAAAGTTTGTTTTCCATGGTTAGGCAATTACTTTCGTTCTAATCAAAGAACAAAGTACATTGTATTTGCTTTTTGCACCAGACAACGTTCTTAAGTTAAGGCTTGTTGCCAGATTTTTCTCTTAAAATCCAATTGTAAGAAGGAAGCAGAAAGAAATGTACTCTACTACTTTCTTTAGGTTTTCTCTTCAACATTTTAGAAAAAAGAATGAAGATACATAATGTACGATTGCTTAAGGATATGAAATAATGATACACTTTTGATTAAGGTTAAGGTCAATTTAAAGATCTCTCAGAGCATTATTGCTTTTTGAACTTTATTAGAACTATCATTCTGAATTATATAGATTTACGAAAATAATTAAAAAAAAATATTTGGATGGAGGGATATAGCCTGAGAAAATTCATTCATTTACTCAAATTGCCAAAAATATATTGATTAATATAAACAGAAATGTTAAATGAATGTTGTGTGTTAGTATTAAATGTATAAGATTAAATTTAATACTTACATAATAAGTTTTTTTCTTATCATGATTTACAAATGAATGGCAATTTGACTAATAAATTTTTTCCTTCCAGTCATAGTAATGAAAAACCATTGTTCTCTTCAAAATGAATGAAAATGAATTCTTATTTTATTTTAAGACAAATACAGCTTACTGAGGAATAGTGTATAAACATGAATTCTATAAAGTATTTGGTAAATTATTGTAATCTTTTGCCTTATAGCATGATTTGAAGATATATGAATTACTTTATTTCATTTGATCAGAAATGGAAACATAATTTGGAATTCGTTGAATTAAATTTTGATGCCTGAGATTTTAATCAGATATTCAGATTCCTTTTTCAAACGATATTTATTACATTTTAAAGTAAAACGTATCATAAAAAATAAGAATGCAAATTAATTGATAAAGGGAAAGAATGCAAATTAATGTAAGAATGCATATTAATTGATAAAGTAGAGGAGTTTCAATAAGAACGATTTTGGTTGTAATAATAAAAACAAGAATTTTGAGACATTATTTATTTTTTACCACATATGTCTTATATCTTTCATAAGCTTGTATTTTTTTTCTTCGTCAAAAGTATTTCTTATTTTGTAGCTAATTAATAATATTTTAACAAATGATTCACAATGAATTACTGGCATCAATTCTGAATCCCTACATATGTCTATTTTTGGCAACTTATGTCTTATACTTTTCAAAAGCTCATATTTTAATCCATCACCTGAAGTGTTTCTCCATTTTTGGTGTAAATAACCAATTAATAATATTTTAAGAAATATTTCACAATGAAACAGTGGCCTCAATTCTGAATCGCAAACTACAACATGTTGAACATCTATGATTCAGATCGAAATCTTTTATATTCATTAAATTGATAAGTTACTCATAAATTTGATTCATAAAAAAAGAATCTTCCTTCATTATTTAACTTCCTTAAGATAATCAATGAGAACTTATAATTTTTGAGGGGTAAAAATCCCCTCATGTTCGGCAATACTGCTTTTAGAGTCTTGATAAGATAAAAGAAAATTGAAAAATAAAATTAACGCTATAAGTATATATACATAACTATCATTTTTTTCATTGAAAATGAAACGAATTAATCTAATGGGAGAGTAATTAAATAGAAATCCTTGTTTTGACGTTTTTCCGAAAAAATTTGATAAATTACTCCAGCATTATTATGATTAAAAATTGAATAATCATTCATTAGATACAAAATAATATAGGATTACATGTCCTATCTTGAATCATTGATCTCATGTAACAAAGTTATCGGGCCATTCATTTAATTTGAAAAATAAATATTTGTTAATTTATTAATATGTGTTAGGGTTATTTTATAAGTGCTTTGTTAATGTTTAAATTGATATCGATAATGGTTTTGTCTTTGTAAATATTTATGACTATGTGATAATAAAAATTATATAAAATACAACTAATTTTGAAAATTAATAAAAAAATATACATTGAAATACCTAAAATATTTCTGGTGAATTACAGCGAAGGATTATAAATACAAAGAATAAGCTCGAACTATATCATAATTATGCGTCTAATGTTGTTCAACTGGACTACATAAATTGTTGAGCACCATATTTCTCTCAGTATTCAAGCTAAACACTGAATTCATTTGTATTTAATAATTAGAAACAAAGCGTAACATACTCACAAAATATTTAAAAAATAATGTATATGAGAAATAATATATCGATACGCAATTTTAACATTAATTTCTTACATGAAGAAGGTTTGATTGAGATAGTTCGGAGTGTTAAAGTCAATATTTTAATAAATTTTTAACTAGACGAATAAATGAAAGAAGCTTACAAATTATAAATTAAAATAAAAAATAATTGAAATAATTTTTATTTTCAGCTATATAAATATATTTTAAAAACTAATTTTAAGAAATAATATATTTATTTTATTATATTTATTTGATGTTGTTCTCATTTTGAATTCAGTATAATTTAATTATTAAAGATACTTAAAAGAAAAGCATTTGAAAATTAATATTTAATTCTCTTAAGTAGAATCTCCTTGTATTTATTATTTTCAATCAATTTCTCGTAAATGAAATATAAAATGAAAATAATTTGTTCAAAAAATGTAGCATTTAAACTCTGCTAATGCAGCAATATATATATATATATATATATATATAATATATATATATATATGTACATAAATTTTTACAGCTTATTTTATTTTATTTTTATATCATGCACATTTTTAAACAATTGTCTTTTCAAGAAATATCTTTCTCTTTAATGATTTTAAATTGTATTTTTTCTAAACATATTTTTATTTATTCTAATTAAGATTCATTTATTCGTCTAAATATCATGACAATACATTTATGTTGTAGCAAGAATGTAACAAAGTTTAATGTGATAGTCATTTATGCTACATATACATCTTAAGCTCAAATTAATTTTACATTATATATTTGAGGATTTTCTTTATTTTTAATATAAGGTGGTTTTTAGAATATAATATTTGTTAAAAAGATTTATGATATATTTCAAGTTTAAATTTACATTGATGATAGATTTTGCCTTGAAATGGAAAAATTTTCGAATTTAAAAGAAATGCTTTAGGGCTTTATATAATGTCTTTCTTAAAAAAAGTTAGATAAAAGGATTAAAACTAATTTTTAATAAGAAACACTTAAAAAACAGAATGCTAAAGTTTAATAGATAAAAAGAAGAAAAATTTGCATGGAATATCTTGGATGTATTTTTTTAAGTTACAAAAGAAGATAAACATCGTTATATTCTCCTGAACTTGAAAACTGAACAATTCTTTTGTCATAAAATGAAATTTTACAAACCCGCTGAATTTGAAGTATGAGGAGAGCAGATCTAAATCTAAAACATACGAATGCCAAATTTTAGACTAGATTTTATCAAAGATTGTTAGACGAAATGACTGAATCTGTCACAATAGTTTCAGTAGACTTTTCAAAGTTTAAATGTTCAACTTTGATGAATGAAATATTGTTTACAATATTGATCTTGTCATATGATAACACTTTAGAATCATGGAAGGCACCATTAAAAATAAAGTGAAAATAATCGATTATCATGTTTCATCTCTTATTCTGATATATCCTAATAATTTTAGCAATCGGTTTGTATTTTCTTGTTTAAGACTAAATTGATTGACTTATTTAAAAAAAAACACTTAATTGCTTCGTTTAATAAAATATATAAAAATGTTATGACTAATTCAATCTTGCTCAGAGCAATTCAAATATATAGAATTATTCAGTAAATAGTGAAGTTTGAGGTTTGACTTTTCTTAAAAAACAAGGTCCATGCAAGGATCCTCATTGAATCACTCATCAGAAGCAATTGTTACGTTTCATTTGTTTCAATAATGCATTCTAAGATTATGATTTTTATTATTTCAATATTTATTTATTATAAAGAAAACTAACAATTTTTCCATAATGGTGTGGTTATGTGTTTATAACGTATATTATTTAAAGTTTCTTTAAAATTATTCATAGTTTGTCATTCCTTTTAAAAGTTGTTTTGAATTCAAATAGACTCAAGAAAATCCTCGAGACTTCTGGTACTCAAGTTACTCAATATGCAGTACTACTGGTCGTTTTTTCTTCTATTTTGGGAACCAATTTTCACTCTAATAGTTTGATAACATCATTTTCAGTAATTAACTCGAAAAACAAGCTTAACTCAACTTTTGATTAGAGTCCAAGTACAATGACATATTGTCTAAGACAGCCACAAGTGTAATCGGGTACATCAATCTAATCTTCTTGGACCCCTGACGCGCTACTGTTTGAAAGACGTTAAAAACAATGTTGATGAACTATTCATTCTGGCACCCCATAGCGCCATTTCATTCTACTGCGCATCGAATTGTTGCCATTTTTCGAATAAGAAATAACAATAGACTTTTGTTTTCTAGATGACTTCTTCCCAGATGAGTATATAAGAAGATTGAATCGGCAAGTTGTTCTTCTCTTGCTAATTTCTAAATAATGGGCTCGATCCTTTTTGTTTTTTCGATTAACTTTTCTTTCAGATGAACACTTAAGTACTTCTAAACGTTCTTTTCAGAGCAGATTAAGTTAAAACTTTTAAGACCGACTTCGGATCTCTTTTCTTTTCTGCCAGCGGAAGTTTTTTCTTGTGTCTCAATTTAAATCAAAAGACGAGGAGCATTTTATCCCATTAAGTATTTTTTAACTGCCTTCACTCAAAGTTTCCAATTTGGTGGGATTAGTTCGATTTGGCTAATTACTTAGGTATTAAGCAGAAATAAATTCAGATACATTTTAAGTAAATACACTTAATTTGAACTTCCTATGAAATGACATTTTTTTCTCATTAAGCTGATGGCCTTGGCTTAGGATGAGTCCAATGATGAGATTCTGGTGTATGTTCATGGTCCATGAATGATTAATAGGTTTATTGATTCTAAAAAAAAACGCGATCTAGATTAAAAAGATCTAAACTTCATGACCTAGGTTCTGAAGAGGTTTTAACATTGGAATGATTATATATTTTTACCATGTCATGAAAAATAAAAGAAAGTTAATTTTATTAAACTTTTTACTGTATTTTATTAAGACTTTTTGTTCTTTCATAATAATGATTAATTGGCTGGCGATTATTATTTTAACATAGTTCATTTTTCATTTCATATGACAAATGAATACTTGCTCGAAGCAAAATTTTTTTTAATATACATTACGTTAAAAAGCATTGAATTGATTGCTAACGTAGAAAAAATGCGAATTCCTTTTATTTCAAGCTGCACGAAGTCGAGTAAGTTATTTTTTATACGCATTTTTATTTGCAAAGTACTGTTTGTGGTTAGGAATTTTTTTAGATTTTTATGAAATAATATTTATTTAATAATATTGATGATGAAGAATAATTACTTTGAAAGAGAAAAAATATTCCGATTTATGCCATACATATTTAAGTTAATTATTATAAAAGCATATAAGTCCTAAAATAAGAGAAGCTTCGCTAAAATATATCAGACATCAAAAAGTTAATGCTTGTTCCTTAAAATAAAACTTAAATAAAGCATTTTTTATTATAAAAAGATATTTTTATTGAAATCTAATCAAAGAATATTATTATGTAGAAGGTAACAGAGTATAGAATATCGTTTCTAGATATATATTGCTATAAGACTTTAAGGAGGTAAACATTTAAAAAGTTCTACTATTTGACAATGTAATCATTTTCTTATTATTAGTATTGAATTTAAAAAAAAATGTATTTTCCAATTCAGCCATATAATTGAAAAATTTCTTGATCTGTTGTTTTCCTTTTGTTTTATGAAAATAACTAAATGTAATCAAAATTAATTAATAGTTCGAGTTCCAGTTCTTTCTTTTTTTAAATACAAATTTACAAAATCTATCAAAAAGGATAAACATAGAAAATTGAAATAAAGAAAAAGATATTTCAGCAATATTTGTTCTTCTTTATTTTTGGATCGAAATTCATTGCAATAATTTTTTTTATAAATTCTTTCATAAAACTTAAGCATCGAAAATTTTTTTAAGTGATCAATGAATAAGAATTCTTACTAGATTATTTAAAAATGCTTCAGATGCGCTTTTTCTAAAGGGACAAAAATCTAGTGTGTGTATGTGTTAAATAATTTTGTGGAAAAATTCTTTATTTTCTGAAATTATTTCATGAATAGGTGAATATTACGAGCATGAATTTATGAATGGAACTTGAGGCTTTTCAAATTCCTTCTTCTTTCGGTAAATTAAATATATAATTTCGTGAAATATATACATTTTTTTTATTTAAGTGATATACATAAATGTTTAACTGATATATAATAGTAAGTAATCTAGTTTTGTTAGTTCTTAAAATAAGGCTTTTATATTGCTTTCAATTTAAAAAACCAACAATTTTCTTCAGTAAAAAATATAGGGAATATATAATAATATCATTTTCATTAAAATAGTAGAAATAATCAAGTATAACAAGTTTAATTTATATTGAATGCAAAACATATATCGACTTCAAAAACGATGAAATGAGTTTCATCAAATTCCAAAATTATGTATTCATTAAAAAGAACAGAAAATTATGTTATTATTTTAACGATCTCAAAAGGGTTGTTCAAAAAAAGCTTGTTTGTAGATTTAAAACAAGCTAACTTTTCTTTGAAATTTCAACATGTGTTTGATCTTAATTCCAAACAATGCCTAAATAATTAACAATACTAATAATTCCAAATAAAATGCTGCAAAAATAATAAATTTCACTGACATGTATAGTTGTCAAATTTTGGCATAGAAAATGAATGTTTCTTACTGATTTTATTGATATTATGCACATAATTTATCAATATTTTAAAAACATTTAATACATTTCTTTTACAGTATTTAACAATTTTTTGATATTATTATAGTTTGATTAATATTTTATATACTTAAAGATTACCCTTTTATTGTCTGTCTTTTAATCTAGTCTAAGTATGGATATATAGCATGTATATTGCTTGGATAATTAATGAATCGAATAGTCAAGTTTGCGAGTATAACTGACGTATATTTTTTGGAAGAATACAAACCAATCATATTTAAACATTCTGTCAATTTCCAGTATAGTTGATATCCTTTGTTTATAAAATAGTGTTTTATTCTGGATTACATATCCACTGCAATGTTATACTTACAGAAAATAATTTAATGTTAATTATGACTTAATGAAGTTATATAATTAAGTTGGAACTACAGACATAATCGATAAAAATACAACAATTATATTTCCTAAAAATTACAAAAGCTGTCAAATGACGATTTGGGCTTTACTACAATAACACTGAGGATAACAATACAATTGTTCTTTCTTTTTTTGAATTATATCAAACTTATTTAAAAATTTACTTAGAAGTCTATATGTTGATATACTTTTTAGGATTACTAATCTGTTAAAATGCATTTAATTTATATTGACGCATTTTATATCATATAAAAAGAACTATGATTTTTCTGCATATGAGAAAATAATCTTCTTCATACATAATGACTGGTACATATTAAGAATTTATATGAAATGTCAATTTAAATTATTTAAATAAGGCTTTAAGACATGTTTGTGAGAATAACTTCAAAAACCTTCTCTGAATTTCTTTAGATGCTCCTTTTTATGGATATTAATAAGACTTATAAAAATGATAGTTAAAAGTATTTGTTCTTTAAGGATAGTTCCATTTTCGATTGGTTAATTAACTGCAGAAGAGGTATTTTTTTAACCCTTTCGCTACCAGAGGGAGAAAAAAAGAAATGCTTCTCTGGGTCTGCGGTTTCTTACCACGGAATGTTACGCTGTGCCCATACGATTTTAGATATTAAACCTAATTCGTGAAAAAAATTCCTCTAAAATCGGCTATTTATTAAAATATTTAGGTACTTACATATATTATTTAAAATGCATTAAACTTAATAGATACAAAAGAAAAAAAGTTTTAATCGGAAATTGAATGTTTTATACATAAAGTTACATAAAAAGGCATACTTTTAAGAAAATACAAAATATATTTACATATGTTACATAAATTTTATGGTATAATGATGTACCGTTATATGGAATATATAGATATAAAAGATAAAACTTATTTTGCTGTATGGTATATTTATAAAAAACAATCAATGCATAGTACAACGTCGCATGTCTTACACACTTAATTTGACGCTCCATGCAAGATTTTGAGCAAAGGGCACATCTAAGTCCCCCCCTTTTTTTTCACTTTAATGTCTGTGTACAGGTTTGGATTATTTTCGCTAACATTACTGTCAGATTCATTCATTATTTAGCAAATATCAGTATCAGATAAATACTTTCTTTTCGTCATGACTGTCGCTGCAAATGAAAACCGACTGAATGAGAAGAACAGCTGAGAACATCTGTTACCAAAAGCCCTAACCCCCATAAAAGGTCATAAATTCTCCTTCGAACTACTAAGAAGCAAGCAAGAAAGAAACAAAGAAAACCGAAAGCAATTACATCCTTTAAATCATGTCATTACATTTAAAGATCCGCGCCGCAGCACGTGCTCTTAACAATTTACTCCCCCCCCGGTAGCCAGAAGTGAAATCCAAGCTCATATAACCAAGGTCAACACTCCAAATAACCTATCTATATAAATTTCGTGCTATTGTAACGCCATATAGTAACATTAAAAAAATCAAATAAAACGTTCTCACCAAGCGTATCTCTATTGATACGCTGGGCCGTAGAAGACACTCACGGAGCGTATCGCCCGTGATATGCTGGCACAGGAAAGCCAACACTAGCGTACAGCCTATGAAACGCTGGGAGCAAACGGGTTAAATATTAAGCTTTACCTTTTAAAATTACGATACAGTTGGAAAGAAAAATATAAGTAAAATGTTTTTCAGTTAAAAAATAAAATCCATCGTAGTGATTACCAGGAAAAAATTCTAAATACTTTTATTCCAAAGGTTTTCTTACAAACAATGTTTACTGACTTAAAGATCTTTTTAACTGTAACGAAATGCTAAATTTTCCTTTTAAAACCTCGGTATATACAGATAGATGACAAAATAATGGAAATATTTGGAATCTGAATTATTATTTTTATTAATATAGTATTGTTTCAAGGAGATTAAAAATTAAACGAGAAATAGATGTATGTGAATCTCTCATATAAGATAGTGGTATTTTATACAATTCCTTTCGTAACATGCCTCCCAGTTCTGTTAGGGGTGAAGGTGGAAAAAATAGTTTTTTTACTTGTTGTCTAAGATATTCCAATAAAGGTTCAAATGTTAATGTTTGAAGTAATGTTTCTTTTTGTTCTTATGCTCATTAAACCAACTCGAGACACATTTAAGAATGGACGGGAGCTTTATCGGCCTGAAACAAGAGACAATAATCAAGAACGATTGTCTAAGTCATTTGATATACGTGGTCCTGAAGTACAGTCAAATAGGTTTGGGCTGTTATGCTGCTATTCAGTCCTTAAAAAGGATTATTGTATCTATAAATAGTCATTCTGAAGAAATAGAATTGTACAGCAAAAAATATTCCACACCTTGTATTACAGTTGAAACCAAGGAATCAGTAGACTAAGCTTCTGATGAACGTTGTCAAAGATAAACTCTTCTGGAAGTGGGAAACAAAGTAAAGTCATCAAGGTTCTAATTTTGATTCTCACTGCATCATTGTACACATTTTTAATTAATAAGGTAAGATATAAGGGGTTTGTACTTTACAACAAGGCCATAAGAATCAAATCGATGAAGCTTCCAACTAGTTGCTCTAATTGAAATGCGATCCTCTCGACAGATGTTTAAATTTGCTGTTATAACATAATAGTGAATTTACTTTTTCTGTGAATAGTTCGTAATATTATTTGAGGATATTGTTCTAACAATATCATTTTACTCCACATTTTCCATGTTTAGAAGTATTTCATTATCATTTTTGATAAACTTAGTCACAATTCCTCTTGTGAGAACCAGAATTTCAACTAATTCAGTCACAGAGGCCTCTACTAGGTAAGCATCACTGATGATGTATTTCTGTGAAATGATGGAATTTGACATTATTAAATAATAGTACATAGTCGGGGCTGTTTAATATGTATCTATTTTCTGTACATAAACATGTTTCTTCTCATTTTCAAATATAAGTTACAAACAGTGATATTTAAAATACACAAAAGTTTGAATAAGTACATTTTCCCACATTTTCGTAAGTTGATATTTCCCTAATTTTATCTACTATCTATATCAAGATTTTAAAACATTCAATATATAAGAACATATCTGTAAACTTGTGATTCTTCATTTTTTTAAATATATACTTTAAGATTTAAAATTTTGCAACATTATATTTTAATTATTAATATTTTTTTGAATTTGAATCTTCATTAATTTAAAAAAAAAATTGTAAAATGAAAGGGTTTAATAAGGAAAGAGAAAGTTTGATAAATAAATAGTTTCTTTTTGAAAAATATACCTGTAAATTGCACATTCGTAGAGACTTGAAAATTGAAAACTGAAATTCGGCTTATTTTACTACCTTTATTTTTATTTTTCCTCAGAGTTTTATTCACGTTAAGTGCAAAAGCAAAATAAAAAAATAAAGAAAAACTTATAAAAGGCTAATTTATGAAAAAAAGGGTAGAATCCCGTCTCTCTTATGAAGGCAGATCCATAATTAGATTTCATGGCACACAAAACTTGCGGTCAAGTGTAAGTTAATCAAATTAAGGAAATTTATGGAAACAAAGAATTTATGTTGTAGAATAAATCTCAGTCATATTGGGAAGATGACTAATGCCTTGCTGAAGAAGAATGCTAATATAATCACAGAAAAGAATGAAGTGTAAAATAATAGAAAACATACTTCACCCGTTGTATGTATCAAGCTTTCTCCAATTTTTGAAGTATTGAAGAATTTTCTAAGGAATATGCTAATTGTAACTTCATATTTCTGAATGAATATGTGGCAGAAATATTTATAACAGTCACAGAAATATCAATGTTTATAATAAATGAATCTTTGTTATAATGTGGTTTACAACTATAATCAAAATCAAATAAATATAATTCTAAAAGAATGCTTTATACAAAATTAAACCTTATATTAATATACAGAAAAATCATTAATGTACAGATTTGTGATTGAATATGTTAGATTAGTTTGATGTTAAACATTTTTGAGTGTTAATTATTAGACACTGAAATGGTAAAAAAAATGAAAACATTTTCAAATTTTTATCAAAAATGCAGATAATGATTGAAGTGCTCAAAAGGTAAGTGCAATGAAAAGTAAATACATAAAGTAATTAATGAAAACCAAAGAAACTCTCTTAAATTAAATTAAATAGGAAGTATAATTTGTTGTTAAATTAAATAGTTCCTGATCAATTTATTTTAATGCAAGATTGCTGTACTTTTAATCAAAATAAAAAATATTCATTTCATTAAAACCTAGCTGACTACTTTCTATGTTAAAATAGTAAAATTATTAATGACAAAAATTCATTTTAGCAAAGAGTAGTACCAAAACATTATGCATTAGGGGAAGTAAAAATCTAATTTTATTTTAATGGATTGATTTGAAACATTGTACTAACGCCACATGGGAATTAAAACCATTAACTCAATGAAACAGAACATTAACTCAGTGAATTTTAGCATCGACCTTGCAGATACTTTATTATATGTGCTTAAGCATAACTTTTATTTACTTCTAACAAAGAATACAATATTACTTTACTAATAATAACTAATTAAAAAAACCTTTCACTGGCTTTTTACTCAATTTTTCTCTTCAGTATCTCTTTGAAGTAATCATCTCCATAAACTGTCGCATAAATTCCTTTTGTTTAGCTATTTGCTAACATCGGAAAAGTAAGCAAAACAAGTTATCGATATCGAAGATCAAGTCCCAACGGAAATCAGCGAATTCAGGAGAAGCATAATTTCCTATCTCGATCTGTTGACGAGGAAGGGCATAGCAGCAACAGATTACCGTTATTGATCGCCAACCCTATTAGGTTTATACACTGAGAAAACACTTCGGGGAGCCCCCTTTATTTAGATTCCTATTTCTGATACTTCAAAGAAGTTTTCCACTTTTTGAATAATTTACATTGCTTGGAAAGAATCGTTCTGGAATGGTAATTAAGAAAAGAAGTTCGATAGTGAAAAAAAAAAGAAATGTGAAGACCAGAAAAGAATTTTTTACTGCACTTTGTTAATGTAACGTTAGTTTCTTTTCTGGTGGAATATTTAAATGCATTTCAGTGTGTAGATGTTGATAAATGTAGGAATCTTTGATAACGATGATTTAAATTTGAGATATTACGCAATACTTCAAAATTCAAATTATTCAATTTTTTTCAGGGATTTCGGGAGTGAGAGGCACACATATTCAGAAAACAATGAGATTCATCCCGAATAATTCATGAAATTCTTGGATTTCAATCCACACCATTCACTGTTTAATATAGATGCTTATCGAATGCCTAAAATAGCACATTTAAAACAATATTTTCCCTTAAAAATATGACACTTTACACCAGAAATTCTAAAATTGATCTCATTGCCGAACTTATTCCAACTTAATATGCTTAAACATTTCTCTCTCTGTTATATACACGAATAGATACTCACGTATGCAAACACATACACACTGTATTTATTGTAAGCTTCGTCGTCGACAATGTGACGATCAAGTTCTGTTTTCAAATACTTATTACTCTAAAGATCCGTAGTAAGGGCTAATGTACGGTTAATTAGAAATTGGATTCAAAACTGTTTAATGGTATGATGTGAATGTAAGGAGGGAAAGGTAGTAGCTCAATGTCTTCCTAATCATATGATTGTCAGTCGGAATCACATGGTCCGTTGCTAACAGCTCACGTGTTGCTGTAGCGTGATTTTAAACAACAAAAAACTTCAAATGGTAGATATTATAATAATTAACAGTGAAAAAATTGTTTAAACATCTTATTTGAAAGATAATAAGCTTTCATTTCTCTAAATAAATTCTCAAAATTATCCCTAAACATTATCTTACAATCAAATTTTAGAATTAAAAAACTGATTTATTTTAGATTCATGAATGAGGATTAAATTTTAAAGATTGAAAGTTTGAATATATTGCAACATCTTGGTAATACCACTCTTAGTAAAATTTCGGCGTTTGAATTTAACACTTTAAATGTATTTGAGTTTAATTTATATAACATAGGAGAAATAAATATTTTTAATTGAATGTATATTTTATAATAATAACCAAAGAAGGAAAAATGGATTCTCAAAATTTATTTCACACATTTAATAAATTTATAAGAACGCGAGTGGGGAAAAAAGCTATTATTTTTATGAGTTCCTTAGCCAAATGTAATAGACTGTTGTGGAGTGTTAAGTGTGATTACAAAAGTATTTTAAATCTATTGATGTTATTTCTTCTCAGATTTTTCTGTATCTGTGAACAGTAAAGAAAATATATGTGTGTAGCACTCGGATACAATAAATTAAATTATAATGAAAGATTCAGTGAAATATGAAAGACATAGCGCCATTGGATAGTGCATCATTATTAATGTATGATATGTCTATGACCTTCATTATTACTTACCCCGAGAACACATTACCCGCGCACTGCAACCAGTCATTCACAACTCAAGTGTTGGAGGCTGCGGTCATATGTGATCTTCAAAGCATTCTTGACTGCCATATTAAATGGGGATTGCATTAATGTATATGGAACACGATATTCGGTATTATCAATACAAAATAGATTCTGTATTTCTATAAATTCCTTGGGTTGATAATAAATTTTTGGTATCAATTTTATAGATGCATAATGATAATCATAACTGAATAGATTTTTGATAAAATTATTTTTACTAATTTCTGATATCTTTGTAATACTGACTTTTCAATAATATTTTTAAAACTTATTTAAAAATATTATTTAGATTCGGATTTAGATTCGGAAGTTTTTTTATTCTAATTCGAAGAGAAGAAATAATGTTCTTGTATATTACTACATAAATACTTAATTTGTCAAACTAGCATTTTTTCTATAAATCTTAATTGAAAATTATGTATTTTGAAGAAGAAAATAGTAATAAAAATGGTGATGATTCTTTCTATGAAAGAAATGATTCTTAAAATTCTGAAGCTATGCTTTGCAAACTATGACTTTGTTGTATATGTTTGTATCCCTTTGTTATACATAATAAAATATTTCAAAACGAAATATTTCGTGTTCTCTTTTAGAAAAGTCTGATCGCTTAAAATTTAAGAGAACATAGTTTAGAAAGAAATGTATAAATATAAACAAATATACTCCTGTAGTGCTTGTAGCTTTTTAATATGCAAATTATAACACTTACTATATATATCTGTAATATTGCTGTTACAAATTGCGAAATAAGATAATTTAAAAATAGGAAATTTTTTTTGAAGGGTAGATAGTGTACATTTATTTCCGAAATACAGAACATTTTAACACAAATTGCTAATTTTAAAATGATGAAAATAAAGACTGATTACAACAAAATTACTTTTTTATTATATTAAATTTTGGCTTGAAAATCAATTTTTTTCTTATTACAAGGAAAATAATAAAAATTAAATTTCTACGATTTTACAATACATTTACAAATTTATATTTCTGAAAATTAGTGATAAAATGCAAGTAAGACAATGAAATATTTTATTCAATGTTAATTACTTTTGGCAAAATATTACAATAAATAATCAATCATGTTTTTTACAAAGATGATATTAATAATAATTTTGAGATAACTTCATTGTTCACAATATTATTTAAAAATAATGGTTTAGTTAACAGAGAACACACGGTTATTCGACATATTAAAATCAAGAAGAGGTATTTTAGGAAAGAATAAATGTAAATAAATGAAGTATTTGAATGCACAATATCGAATTTGTGTATTACGAAAAATGCATTTGAAAATATGTTTGCGGAATTCAAGCCCTTCGAAAATCGTAATAAATATCCTAAAACCAATCTTTCAGTGGTTTACTATCACTATCCTCCATTTTAATCAATCAAATAATAGAATCAAAACAAATTTTTCGCATTCCAATCTCTTCTGTGGTATATTGTACTCCTGTTCGCGAATAACTGAAATTGGCTTTTCAATTCCGATTTCTCTCGAAAGATCTGATTTCCGAAACTCAAGCTAATAAATCCATCAAATTAAACCAAGATAAGGTTATCTTGGTTGAATTCGATTGTTCCTTCAGACAGACGAATTACTGAAAATCAATATATAGCGTTTCTTATCTATCTATCCTACTTCTCTTGCAAATGAATTTCATATTTTTTAACCGACAATGTCAAGATCGGGGACAGAAAAAGTTTGGCCCCAAATCGATATTAGTTTTCTTTTTTACTTTTGTTTTTAGATGAATTGCCACGAAGTGCTGGAGGCAATGTTTTTTTTCTTCAAGAAAAATTTGACCTTTGATTTCAAAGTATTTGTTTTTAAAAATTTGCTATGACAGGTTGAGAAAAAGAAAACTGTGAGAGAGATATTTTTTTAGAATTTGTTTTTAGTTGTATTGCTTCAAGATAGAGAAAGAAAGAAGAATATATATATATATATATATATATATATTGTAAACACAAAAGAACATGGTAAACTATTTTTATGAATGAAGAGATTTACTAATTATAAAATGACAATAGTAAAACATTTTGAGAGTAGCAGAAAGGAAAAACTGCACAAAAAATTCTAAATTAAAATTAAATAATGATATTAAAAGTAATTATTGTTTTTCAATATAAAAATTGTGTTTAAAAAGGAAAATGTTAAAGTAACTGAATCATTACTTCTGAATAAAAGAAATTAAGATAATTTATTATACTTTTATTACAAGAATTAATGAGTATAGAAAAAAGTAAAATTCTTGAAATATATTTATGTGTTAATCACTTTATTTGGAATTTGAAATATAATGGTTTAGTAAATATCATTGTAATGTGGTATGGAACAAACACACACTTCTATGAAAAATAACTGTAAAATATTTCAAAATTAAAGACGTATGAAATTTCAATAAAATAATTCTAAACAAACTAAAAATATCCAACCAATTTTCTTAAAAATATGTTGTACTAATTATACATAGTTATCAGAAAAGAATTATTTCCTTACTCAATTTAAAAAATTGTAAGACAAATGATTAAAATGTTATATTAATATAATTCAGGTTTAGTTTTTATTAATTCTATAATATCGTAATTTATATTTTTAAATATATGCAAATGTAATGAAAGAAAAATATGATTGCATTCATAAAGAGTATTTTAGAGTAAATTAAAAAAAATGAAGTCAATGAAATAATGATAAGTAAGTGTATGTGCTTTTATGAATTTTTCTGAATGATACTAGTAAATGGTGATGTTTGAAATGTTCTTATAGTATAGTGAATGTATAAAAATGTATAATTATAATGCAGACTAAATAATTATTAGAAAGTTTTTTTTTTGAGGTTTTTAGTCAAAATCGTAGTATTGATTATCTCTTTTTAATTGTTTCTTTATTATTCTTCATTCAATTTTAAATATTAATTTTCAATTTAAAATATTAACATCTGAAAGATTCAACCAATGTTGTTTCTACGACGATTTTTTTAAAATTCATCTCAGCTGGTACAAAAACAATTTCCTTTTTCTCACAGATGGGAGAAAATTAAATCAAAAGTTTCTCGCCATTTAAAATAAATTCATTTTCTAATACTACATGTTTTAATATACTTTTTTAGCTCTTCACAATAAAATTAAAAAAAAATTCGCCTCTTTCTCAACTCAGAAGTACAGTTTTCCAATTTTGAGATGCCCTATTTCTTTGCTTGATTTATAACTTCAGTATAAAGTCTGGAAATAAAAATATTTTCTTTTCGATTTACATTAAAATTTTAATCAGAAATGGGTGATTTATGATAAATAAAGCAATCATGTTGTCTGAAGATGTTCTATGTAAAGTTAACCGCCGTAAGCGTATGATAATGGAATTTTCACGAAGTACACAAGGCTTTGATAAATAAAAATTTAATTATAGAGTAAGGAAGGAAAATAAAATATATATTCAATTTTCAAATGTTTTAATTTACTTTTTTGTTTAAAGAACATAGCAGATGAAATGGCATTAAGTTTTTCAAAATTCATTATCAGTTAAATTGAGTCATATACTTCAAAATTGTACGAGGTAAGGAACGATATTTCATGATATGGAATAAATTTGTTAAAATCTAAAGAAATGTATTTTGATGCATTTGTCAAAAAGCAATTTTTATTTAAAAGGATTTCTCAAATATTGAAGCGAGTTCAGCGGGTCAAAACAAATTATTATTCCATCCCCCCCCCCCCCCCAAGATTTGGGGACCTAGAGAGACATATTTATAAATCAAGCATAATATTGATTTTTTAAAAGTACTTTGAGTGAATACTTGATAATTTTTTAGATATTATATGAGATGAAATCTTTAAGATAGATACACTTGCTTTAAACTTCACACATGCAGTAATTTTTGAGTTTTGTGACTTATTTCGTATCTATCTAAGGTTTTGCTGTCATGTTTCCATGTTCAATAATATTTACCTACAGATTTAATTAGCAAAGCAAAATTATGATAACAAAATTATCTGAAACATAATATCTTGGTGTTAGTGAAGCTACGGGTGTTTTCTTTAACGGACTGGTTAAAAAATTATCTGGTTATTATCTGGTTTGAACTCAAAATGCAGCAATTTGTGATAAAAAATGAAAAATGGTTGCTTATTAATAAGCATAATTCTTTACTTTTTCTTTTTTTTTTTTACTCTTCCTTTATTTTCTTAGTATGCTTGATTTTATAAAAATAAATTAGATTTTACTGACACAATATTAGGAAAAAGTGATTAAAAATTTCCTGAGTCGAATAAAAGCAGATAAAAGTAAAATAAAAAAAAATGCTTATCAGGTGCCAAAAATAAAAACGTGAGAGAATACTTAAGCAAAATTATTATTCCTTCAGAATACAACTGCTTACGATTTAGTGGAATAGAAAACTAATATAATGTGGTCACATTTTACCAGCTGAAATGCCTTTTCCAAAAAAAAATAAAAAAAATAGTAATATGAAGGTTTGCATTTCAGCTCAGACATATCCTATTTCTGCTGCTATACCAGTTCAGTTGTGTTCGAACTCCATTTTAGCTTTTAAAAATTTGGTAAATTGATCTTATGTTGTTAACATGGAAAACGAAAAGCAGGTATTGCTTTCGGCTTTAGAAAAAGAAAGTGACACCCGCTTTAAGGAAATCTCCAGTCTTCAAAGAAAAAAAGAGATAGCGAAACTTATTTTGAATACTGATGCGAAAGGTTCCCTTGCGTAGTCTACTAATACATCAAATGTATGTATAGTAGAAAAAAATTCAAGAAATACTAGACTGGAATAGAAAATTTCGACAGAATCGCTTTTTTAAGGTAAAACACTGCCTATTTCGTGACTTTTTTTGAGAATTGTGTAAGCATAATCTGTGTCTGGTTTAAAAAGTTCAATTTCTTAATCACAAGGCTATGTTTAAGTGCAAAAGGAAAGTTCCAAAATAATAAAACGTTTACTTGTAATCTTATCATCATAATAAAATAATCATGCTTGATATTATAAATATGGCTAAGTTTTAAGTATTTATGTATAAAAATTAAGAAATATCACAAAAATATTCAAAGTAAAAGATTTATATTGAATGCTATAAGATATATATATATATATATATATATATATCCTAAAAATCTGTTCTGTTTATTAAATTAGCAGATTTAAGGAGAATAATATGCAGATTTTAAAACTTGTAGTTACTCAAAATTTAATATTTTCATATGCTTACTTGATAAGAATATTTTTTTTAAAAAAAGTAAATACCAGTTATATTCGATATTATCAAAATATCAATTAAAAATGATGTTTGTTTAATTTGATATTGTTACAAGATTATAATTTTATGTTTATTTTAACAAATAATGTAAGCTTTCAAAATAATATTAAAGGATTTCAGATTGACGGATTTTTTAAACCATTTGACTTTTAGTTATATTTGTGATACATGACCCATAAAGTTAAATAATATCTTTAAATACCCAAAATATTTATTTTTTCAGTATTGAGTTGGATTTGAAATATGTTTTTATCTAAAAAAATTACTAAATTTCTCCGAAACACATTTGTTTGAGATTTTTAATTTTTAAATTCATGCTTTGTTACCATGTTATCAGACTTTTAATTTTTTTTTGTCTTTTTCATTTACACTTAAAATATCAAGACAGAACAGAATTTAAAATTTCTGATGTTCGAACACAATTGTTGTCCTCCTTTAGTTCGATATTAAATGTTAGTCCCTAATTATCTACAACAGTGATTTTCAATATTTTTTCTAAATTGGAGAACAATAAAACATAAGCTTAAAAGCAGAGGTATCCAATCTTTTTAAATTACGAGTGTGAAGAAAATTTAAAAATTGCTCGCAGAAATAAATACATTATTAAAGAGATAGAGAGAGAAAGAGAGCGGAATCGATTTGCGAATGCATTAAGTGCATAGTAGTCTACATTTACTTTATATAGAATTACTTTTATTAAAGAATTAAATACCGATACAGATTTGTGCCTATATATTTATTTTAAAATCACTTAAAATATGCGCAGATTTAATGTTTGTTGACCTAAATATTTACCTTAAATAATTCAGAACTTTTCAAGAGTATTCACTTTTATTTGCTGTTATGTACAAATTGGCTGATAGTAATTCCACACAAAAACTATTTTACATTGCATTGGTTTTTGCAGAAACTTTTGATTGTGTACTTGAATTACTTGCATAATTCTTGAAATGGCTTCACAGAATATAAGTGTTCCTCCAAACATGGACTGAGAATCACGGCTATACTGGGATGTTGATTGAAAAAGCCAACTAATCAGCCAGTTTGGGTTTGAATAAACGTCTTTTTAAAGATATATTAGGTTGTTTTGACAAACTTCTAAATTTTGAGGAGAAGGAAAAAGGGCCTTGAACGGAATTCTTGAAACTTCCTCGTCACTCAATTTGAGGACTTTAATATCAATTTCGAAATATATGGTATCCTCCATTTTCCCTTTCAAAATTCTTTGGTGAAATTAGAATAAATTTCACAGCTTGATTCGAATCTTACCAGTCATAAAACTCACAATCAATAACACTTGTTTACCACGGTTCCGCTTCACTTTAATTTTTTTTTTAAAAATTCAGAATTCATTTATTTCCCCCGTAGATCAGCTACTTTGTTAGTTAAAATATAGTTCCAGTTATAGCGGAACACTGCAATTTGCATTGATAAGGATTCAGATGGTAATAAATTATTGAAAATGAATAGCTTCACACATTTTTAGGTGGATTAAATACAGCTCATACAGTTCACCCTTTGTTTCTATAAATCGGTCGATTGAATTTCTTTAATATATTGAAAAGCGAAGGAAAAAACCCCCGATCCAAACAAAAAAGTAATTACAGAGATACGGGAGAAAGTTACTAAAATTATATACCACCAGACAGAATAATTACTATCTTTTGGTGAAAAGTGAAGAGATGCTTTTATTTTTAACTTCTTGGAAAATAAAGCAGAAGAAAGAAAGAAACAAACAAAGAAAACGGAACATAAAATTTCACAGCCTTATATATTCTTTTTGTTAGGACGATAGGTTTCATGAAAGAGTCGAATTACTGAAACCTATTTTAGATGATTTTATTTTACTCAGAACAGAAGAATAAAATACAAGTGCTAATATTTTTATTACGAATAACAAACTTTAATAAATAATTTATAGATAAAATTCTGGAAAGGATTTTGATAGAGAATGTCTTTGCCACAGAGATTCGCATACTGTTTCTGTACAGTAATTTAGAATGTCTTTAAGCGAGTAATTTGAAACTGGGTGTAGCAGACAGGTCAAGATCCCGAGTTTTAAACCCATTGGAGTTCAGGTCAAATTACAGGCTTGAAATCTAAATCTACAAAATACAGTCGAATGATATCTTTTAGTAAAATGGTTATTAAGCGGGGCAAATTTGGTTGGATTTCAGAATCTTCCTTTTCCGTGGTCAATAATTTGAGAGAGTGACTTTACATCTGATGTCACGCTCTTCATTTGACCTCGATTATTAATAGCGAAGTGCATCGCTAATAATAAGCCGCGTTTGCTTCAAAGATCCGCCTATAAGCTTGGTAGTTTTGAACCCCATTGGGATAAAGAATTTAACAATTCTGAGATGGAACACCACTCTCTATATCAGTTCAATGAGCCTCGACAGGTGTAGCGTAAATTACTCCCTATTAAATGATGGTATACATTTAGAATTTTGATGCCTGAACTAGCTTATCATTGAATACGAAAATGCCATTTTACTAATGCCATTCAATCTAATATGGGACTCCGTACATTTTATTAAAATTCAAAAAACAATTTTTTAAAAAATATATGCATAAATAAAAATTAAAAAGTATATATAATAATTTTTATTTAGATTTTTTTGAAATATTATTGCTTGTATAGTTCGCTAAAATCAAGATTGCTATTGAAGATTTGTAGAGTAAACCAATGAAATTTAGGAGTACTTATAAAATCGTATTTTCAAAAGTACGCATAGCAGAAATAAAATATTTTTCGAATGTAAGAAATAGAGTTTTCAGTTAACTAGAATAACTCATATAGTAATAAACAAAAGAATTATCTGTGTGTATGAATACGGAGTGCTTACAACAGACATACTTTTAATATATTTTCATAAATATCTTACATTTAATGTGACAAGTGTATAATATATACTTTTTAAAATCAAATAACTTTGATATGAATAAAGAGTGTTTTTGGATACATTTATTCGAAATAAATTTTAATACTAGATGATAATATCATTTTAATAGTTAATTCACAATTAAATTTAGATGGAAAATATTATGTCTGATTTACTCTTAATTTTAGCAAGAAAGTATTCATTCTTAAAATTTCTTTAATGCATCTTAATTAATTCTTCTTGAACAGAGAAATTATTTCATTGAATTTCATGTTATGAAGTAAAACATTAATTGTGAGAGAACATATTATTCTTTTTTCTTATGTAGAATATTAATCACATACTTAATTAAGCATTGCCCATTAATTATTTTTGAAATTACATTGAGTACAGATACTTGAATGAAAGGAGAAACATTTTTTTGAACCTTTTTTTTAAAATTTGATCTAGTAAGTTGGATAGAATTTTGATTTTCTAGTCCCTCCCCCCTTAATAGCTCATCAAATTTTTTAAAATTAGTTTTTGTTTCTAATTTAATAATTTTTCTCTTTGTTCTAGTATCAATATGGTCCATATAGTCGTAATCG
Source organism: Nephila pilipes (assembly GCA_019974015.1). Classification (NCBI taxonomy): domain Eukaryota; kingdom Metazoa; phylum Arthropoda; class Arachnida; order Araneae; family Nephilidae; genus Nephila; species Nephila pilipes. The sequence continues at coordinate 655,402 of BMAW01076762.1, read as the reverse complement.
CGGTATGCTAACGATCATGGTCGCAAATACGCGGTCGACGTTGTTTTCATTGAGTCATGGATTCAAGTCCTGTTAACATTAAACATTTGCTGAGTAGAAGGGCTGACGTGTTTTAAATCTATTGTGCCTCCAAGTTCTTTCGCGGAGTGGTGTTGAAGTTTTGAGAGTGAGGTGACAAATCAAGTGTTGTCCTCGTCACTTGATCGAAGCGCAAACTTATGAGATTCGTCGCTAGTAGCCCCCAAGTTGCTCCTAAATGCGAAGTTAATAAGTAAATAAATTAATCCGCAAATAGTCATGAATTTCTTTCATAATGTTGTGAATGGATATCAATTTAGCTTTTACACATTTCAATAAAAATAATTAGACCAAACTGTATAGACGATTTCCTTAAGGCAAATTTGGGTCTTTCTAAATTAGGTAAAATATCATAGATTTTATCCCTGATATTTCTTAATTTTAATTAATTAACAGTATTGAAATTAATATTTTGATATTCTTATTTATCACCACACAAATTAGATATTTTGAACTTGATGTGCATAAAGAAAGAAAAAAAAATCTGTTGTCAAAACAAAATCCTTCGTTTGTAAGTAGGTATAGTTTGAAACCTATGTAAAATAAACATGAATGAGACATCTTAAGCTCAAATGGTATGATGCTGAGGTTTCGAATTTTAGATAGAATACCGGTTTCTTATTTATTCTTAATTATCTGATCATAGATCGAAATTACAGGGTATATTACCAGTAGTTAAAGTCGTAAGTTATTGGGTTAGATATATTAAAATCGAATCTGAAATCGGATCTTAATTCCACAGAATTCCCATCGTACAGAATAGTAAGGGATGTTGTACATCAAATGGATTTGGACCTAACGTGATATGAGGCAGAAACTAGGGGAGTTAAGTGACAGCTGAGGTATCGTCTTCGTCACTTACCGTTGTCTGAGTCCATCACCAATAACCTACGTGTAGTTGTGAACTAATTCGATTCAATCAGTATCTTCATAAGTCCTCGGAGATATCTGTCATCAATAGGTTGTTGCCTAAATCTAATGCAACATTAATTAACCTGAAATCAGCGATATCTTTTTTGTATCAACCACTTTTCATCACACAGTCTCAAAAGAGAAAGCTGAAATCATTAATCAAACCAAGAAAAAAAAGAATATTCGAAAATAACGAAAGAAAACATCTGTTTTTACCGCTAATTATAGAAAACTCATTCTAATGCAGTCATCAATCATTTTTCCCTTAGCGATAAAACTCCCAAGTGATACAATCGCAGAAAAAGGAACCGAATTCATTATTTGCATACTGCTTCTATCCAACGGAATAGACATTCTTATACATGCACTTTTTTTTCCTAGACCCTGTTTATCCCGCCTTTCCTGACTTCCATTACTAGTACAAGTCCCATCAGCATATCTTGCAGTTTAAAAGCACGTAAAGAAAATTCACTAATATAAAAGGAAAAAAAATCCTCGCGGGAGTGAAAGACAAGTTCTCTCTTCAGTTTCCCAAAGACGTAGTCTCGTATGTACACAAAGAAAAAGCGCTGAAGAAACAGGATAAAAAATAAAGTAAAAGGGTAAGAAGTCGAGGTACGAAGGAGCTAAGCCTAATCATAAAATATATATTCTAACTTTCAAAATAAACTCGTTAAAAGAGGTTTACTTCCCCTTCACTGACTTGTGCCAAACACAGTGATGAATCGTTTTGTGACGTCATAGCTTTTCATCTTACAATAGCAAAGATGGGTGATGTTGTAGAAAGTTTTTAATGTAAGCCAATTGGCTTCCCCATGTTCGAGTCACTGTGCTTTTGGAGAGTGTATTCATGGGTCACGTAACGTAATAAAATATGGAATCCATGAATAAAATTTCGTTGTTCGGATTGGTACTATTCTAGATTCTAATATAGTTTTTTAATGTAGTAATGTAAACAGGAAAATACTTAGCTTGTTTACGATTTGAAATTCGAATATATAAAAACTTTATTGATTTTTTTTTTATTTAAGAGCTTTATTTATTTATGATGAGAAAAAAAGCTCATTTTAGGTTTTTTTTTAAAGATTAGTTTTAATGAATTCCCCGACATGTTACTGTCTTTTTTTTCCCTAAGCATTCATTAACTATTTTATTCAAAAAATTAATTAATTGAAATATTATTTTATTTTTTCTGTATTTATTACGTTATATATTACATATAAATATTATCATAAGTTATATATCATGGATATATTACATATATTGATGATATTTAATTTATGAAAATATTTTCCATTAAATTGATTTTTTCTTCAAAATTCGTTTCGATTCTTTTATGAGTTAAATTACTCAAAACATCTAAAAGGTCCTATCAACATGATATTATTAAAATAATAATTAAAAATAAGTGATATCATATTAATAAGCATAATATTAGTTTTCCTTTATAGTAATTTTATTTTCGGTGTTTGTTAAAATATATTAAATCTATAGTTATATATTACTAGCTGATACCCGCCCGCTTCGCTGGACAGACGATAATATAATATTTTGGAACCTATACATAAGATATCAAGAAAAATTTCAATTTTTAAAACGTTAAAGATAATTTAAATTTAAAATTTTAAGAAATTGATTGTCTGTAATAATGGTTATCCACGACTTTCAAATATATGAAAAAAATAAAAATATTTAGTAAAAAGTCACCCCACATATATATATAATACGTATAAAATTCATTCCACGTATACATGTTACACCTAGTATTGCAAAGATGCAACCTTTTGTAAGAAGATTCATCATGTGCTTAGCTTTCAAATGAAATACCCTCGCAATGGCATCGTGTCTATCATAAGATTTTTGTCATTGCCTCAAGACATCTTTGATTTCTGACCATTTAGGTTTGCAATTGACTGCAATCCTTTAAAAAAAAAGTCATGCAAGTCGGGACGTCCGAAACATCTTCCGTATCTCATAGCCTCTTGAGTTCGTTCATGCATATAGCGAGGTCCTGCAGTAAACAAAGATTGTTTTGCTACTCCGTAAGAAGTCGCCATTTTAGTATTTTTCAATATCCCTCTAAGTTTTGGAGCTAAATTACACTTTCACCAATCGTGGGATTCCAAACTGATTTATTTCTATCGCTAAATATGTACGTTTCCTATTTTTGACATGCACAAAAATTCGCACGAAGAGCCTCTTCGCCCAAATTCTTGCCAATCCTCCATCAGCGTTTCAATATAAAATTATTTGGTATTTTTTCCATTTCGCACTCATAAATCTCACCACGTAAACTTAATTGGTGACAATACACAGTATACATATAAATATATATATATATATATATTCCATTTGGCGTCGGTCATATAATTTTTGGCCAAAAATTACATAGCCGATGGATGAGAGTAGATTAACGGAGGAAAATTACATTTTGGATAAGACTTCCGTAAAATCCGTTCTTAGTGAGCGTCTACATCGCAAAATGAGTAACTATGCGAAATTTCAAGTCAATCGGTTGTATAGTCTTTGAGATCTCGTGATGAGTCAGTTCAGTGGTATTTCGCTTATATATATATATATATATATATATATATATATATATATATATATAT
>BMAW01076762.1:570100-651790 GCA_019974015.1 Nephila pilipes | reverse complement strand
TATATATATATATATATATATATATATATATATATATATATATATATATATAGAGAGAGAGAGAGAGAGAGAGAGAGAAATTGGTAAGGTATTCATACTTGGCAATAAATTTTAGAGGAATTCTTTGATCAGACTCTTGATTCAGGAACTCTTTCAGCAGGTTCTTATGATACCACGTGTAGGGTAGAAGAATGGAATAATTGTTGGAGTAGTCGTAATAATCTGACACACGTTCGTAGTGAATATTGCTTCGCTGGAGCACCTAGCCCTATGAGGGCCTTTTTCTCCATATCTGAAGTTAAGCCTGATAAAATTTAATGCCCATGTTTAAGTGGATGCTTACTAAAGTTACAATTAAATGAAAATAATTAAATAATTAAATGAATGAATCGGATCAAAGAGGATTGTTGCCATAGTCCTCATGCATCCCCAAAGGGACGTTAATGCAAACCCACATTGATTTATTGGTCATTGATCGATGCGTCAGCTTTAAGATAGTTAATCACTGAATCATTGTAATCATTGATAAAATTATGACAGTATTTGTCCAAAAATTTATTGAGTAAGAATCTTTCCATGAACATTAAAAGTTTTAGAAAATTCTTGAGATTTTTTTAAATTGAACAATTTTGCATTTATTTACTAAACTGAAATTTCTTTCTAATACAAAAATGCGATGCGACAAATAATGCGACTTTAATAAACAATAAGACATTATTAATTAGTACTTAAAATAAAAATTTAATTTTTTTTCTGATGTGAATTTCAAATGGTTGTATTTAGTAACAGTGTTTCTTGGTTAGAATGAGAATGAGTACAAAAAGTTAAAGGATTAAGGTAATGAACTTCTTTGCCTTTTGAAGTCATACTATGCTATAATACACTACTATACTATACTACACTATATACATTCTATACTATAATCATAATTTTATGAACACCTCAGTATAATTTAAATGAAGTAACTTGATTTCATAATTGAAAGTAATTTTTAATTTTCTTTAACTTTTACAGGCATTAAAATATATTTAATTTAATTACTACAATTTTAAAGAAAAAAAAAGCAACTTTTAGATTTGTACAAATGTTGTGGAAAATTGGAAGTTCTTTATAAATTATGGACATATAGTTATATATATTCTATTGTTGAGACCGATAAATTTATTAAAATGCCTTAAAATTAATCATGCTGTACATAAATTTATCAGAAGTTAAAGTGTCTTTTAGTGTATTTTTCTAGCAAAATTATGTTTTGTTTTCAAAAGTTCTTAGAATCCTAGGCAGGGAAGGTACTTTTCTCCTTGAATATCGAGATAAATATGTACGAAAAATGAGGAACATCAAATTGTATGAATTGAATGTAGAAACACAAATAGTGCAATCACATGGAAAAAAAATGCTGATAAATCATTTCGTTTGATTAAATATTAAAAATAATAAAAATTCGTTTCACTTTTTTTAAATACAAAAGCGATATAATAAGCTTTTTGAATTAAAATTAAACTAAATGAAACACGAGTACTTTTGATTTTATGGAATGTTTCTTAAAATTGAATAATGCGAGTAAGAATCATTAAGACACCAGACATTTTAAATAATTATATTCAATAAGAATAAGTCTATTAAAAATTTTTACAACTTCAATTATAAACTTACTGACATTTCTCTGTGCTCCATTTACATATACAATTATAGGTAAAATGGTACGAAATTAAGGATGCAAATTTTTCATGCAAATTTTTAAAAGAAATGCATATGATCATTCTCATATTTTAAAATAGTTAAGTAACACTTTGTATGAAATTACTGTTACTATTTAATACTTTTTTCTTGAAAAACATTTGTGGTAGTAATAAAAACCCTTCCCCGATATTTGATCTCCAAGCTGTCTACCAGTTCAACAAATGAAAAGAAATCTCAGATATTTTTATTTGAAGGTATACGCTCGAAATAGTGATGATTTAAAATTATAGAGCTCTCAAGGTTACAGTTACTGTGAAAACATTTTGAATTTTTCGAATTGTGCTCCCCTTCACTTCGTAACATATGTTCAACAAGTGTTGCAACAGCATTTTGGTGATAGAGTCATGTCTCGTAACTTTGCAGTTTCGTGGCCATCGCGATCCCCAACCACACTCCGATGGATTTTTGGTTCTAGGAATATCTGAAATCTAAGATGCAAAAATCTAGTCCGTGAGATTTGTCAAAACTAAATAAGGCCATAAAGAGTGAAGTTATATAGATGCCTCCTGTGTGAGTTATCGCTTGCTAAGGATGGTATGTTGAAAACTTGTAATTTCTATAAATTGCTCTCTTGTCTTTAGTTCTGTACAATGTTTAACTTTAAAAATGATTTACGTAATCAATTTTCGTCATACATATATCGTTCCGACACCATTAACGATTTTTCAATAACCCAATCAATTTGTGCAGAAAAAAAAAGTGGATTTTACCATTCTAAGATTTCGAAATATTTTCACTGTGACCTTAACCGCGATATTTGTATTGTTTTAAACCATTGCAATCCCGAGTGCATACCTTCAAATAATAGTATCTGAAATTCCCTTCCGATTAGTTTTGCTGATAGGCCGCTAGGGGTTAATATATGGGGGAAGTTTTTTTTAAATGAATAATCGGTATTCACAATTCGAAGATTTCGTAAATTATTTTTTAAACTATTCAAATAACTTGGAATATATTTCTTCCAAACTTTTTTTGGTAGAAGTTTGTTTAAATATTTGACTTTTACGTAAGTAAATCCTTTCACCACCAACTTAAGGATTTGTAAAATGCAAAGCCATGAATAACTCTCCTTCTGAAACGTGGAAGTGTTTAACGGTCTTTTTTATATTTTTACTCTCATGTACGCCATGAGCAAATAAATTTCTCTCTTTCTGTTTACTTTCGACCACAGGAGCTGTTGTATTAAATTGTTCTTAAACGAATTCGTGAAATGGAACGAATGTAAGAGAGAGAAGTGAAGTTGGTACGTGTTTACCTGGTTTAACTGCTTTTTATGTGATGTATAGAAGAGCGGTCTCATCTCATTTTCTTTTCATTCGTTTTTTGTTATAAGTACAAATCGCATCGGGCCATGAAACGTTTTTTATGGTCATTTATCATTGGTTTCTTCACTTTAATATTTGAATTTTAAATTGTTTATTTTTTAACGACAAATGTGGTGTAAGACACAGAACAGTGACTTTTAATTAAAACTATAATTATTGGTATAATCAACAAAAAAGTATAGTTATTTTGCTTTCCTTCTTTCTAAAAATTTGATTGTTGGTTCTTAAGTACAGTAAATTAAGGGGTTTTACTTAATACTTATAATCAAAAATATCAAATAAGCAAAATTTAGTTTCTTTTAATTACATTAGTAAACCATTGACAAACAAAGTGTGAAAAAGAAATTTGGTTCTATATAGGGGCTACTCGTTTTATAGTTACCGCAAGTCGTTATTACGCATTACTTAAAATTGAGACCAAAACATATGCTTGAAAAAATAAAACAAAATAATTGGATATATATGTTACATTTTTTTATCTTGTTAAAATGAATTGTATTTCCTTTCCTAGAAAATTATTCCTTCTGTATTATATTTAATTTACAATAAATTTAGTATTTAAAAGAATTCGTCATACTGTAACATACATATACATTATTTTCAAAACAAGCACGTCGAAAATGTTTCAAAAAACGGCTTTAATGTTTGAATGTTGTTTGGTGGTTAAAGAATTAAGAAAGTTTTCCGTACACCATGTCTCCTTTTTTATTATTAGACTCAATGTAGAAGCTGCATTTGAGAACATTGCTTCGCTTCCATTATTGCGAATAAAAATCTGTATTATGAAAAATATTACTGATAAAATATGTTTTTTGTAAGATTTCAGGAAAGGGTAGGAGAAGTGCAGTTGTTATAAAATATAGAGAGTTGTTTGGAAGATTTAGTATTCCTTTAAATAATTTTGAAATGTTCTTGGATATAGATGAAACAAGACAAGTTTACTTGTCTTGTTTCATATATATATATATATATATATATATATAGATAGATATCAGATATCACGTAATCGCGTTTACTATAGAAAATAATAGTAGATACTCTCTGTAAAATATTATTGTTATATTGTTATAAAAAGATTACTTTTCAAAATTACAAGCAATGCATTTAAGCGAAGAATATAAAGAAACGCACGGAGGAAATAAAAAACTGCAAACAGAAGAATTGGATTTTTCATCCCTTCCAGGTGATACATGGTCGCCACGTCTATGGCATAGTAGTTCTTATTACGTGATGGTCCTTCTTAACCTTTTTTTATTGCATGATTGAAAGACCCATAGAAGATCATTGTACACATAATTTTCAGGAATGTCATCAGTTTATTGGGGAGGTGAAGGCGCTTTCTTTCCCTTCGGGGTGATTTTTTATTCCTTCCGGCGACTCGTTTAAATGAAATATTTTGCAGTAGTTGGTACATACAAGATTTCATCTCGCATCACATTTCTTCGCGGAGATACTTCACACTCGTGGCACACACACAATACACACTATACTTAACCTGAAGTCTTCAGGGACTTGCCTTCTTCAAATGAGTAGGGGCATCATTCATCCCAGGACCCCAATGTTCTTTCCTTTCCCATTATGTCTTCATTAAGCATGGATGAAGCACACCCGAATAACCTAGCGGTCCATCTCTATTTCTGACCACCCTTATTGTCAACCTTCTTTTTTTCAATCTTTTTTCGGTTTTTTCAAATGAATAGGTCACAGATAGTTTTTGGCACAGCATAACAGCATCTGGTTCTTACGCCTTTAAACTTCACTATCACTTTCACATACTCACGCTTAAGCTAAAACCCATCTCACGATGTAATTCCAGAAAAAAAGAAATTCAACGTTTATTAGTTTGAACAACACTCTATCTTATCTCTCGACTAAAGGTACGTGAATTCTTTAGATAATGTTAAATAAGTAAAATTGATTCTTTAAACAGATTAAAATAAGCTTTGCACCAAATGTCTGTCTCTATTTTGAGGGACTGTCATTCACTTTTGCGATAAGAGCTTCTTCTTTCTCTATTGAAACAGGACTTCTTCTCTTAGATTTAGTTATTAATATCTGTAAGTCATGACTTTTGAAAACTACATCTACTAATATTAACACGACCAAATAATCGCATATATATATATATATATATATATATATAATTAAAAATTACAACAAAATGTAACGTCAAAGTCTAACCAAGACCTATAAAGCATATCCCAAGCGGAAAATGTTAAGAAATTTAATTCGAAAAATGGAGATAAATAATTCTAAGCTGTCTCAGACTTGGGACAGAAAAAAATGTGTCTATTCTATTATTACAGATCGAATCCATTATACTTTAGAGAATTGTAATACAACGAAATTGTATAAAACCGAAATATAGTGAAAGCCTAAGCCATTACAAAATTTCAACTTATTAAAAAGAAAATAAACAAAGGAATCAAATTCATTTAACCAAAGCAAATAACGTACCCATTGAAATAAATTGTGCTTATTAATGCACATAGTTAAATAATTTTAACTAAAAGAGAGTTAAAAAATTTGCCACATTAGCTCATAAATATTTTTTAGTATAGAACAACTTACTATATTATTTCTAATAATATAAGTAAACATATTGTATCTAAATTTGGAAATATGTAATCATCTACTCCAGAATAGTACCTAATTAATATAAAATTTAAAGTCTTCTCTCTTTTCATAAATATTACTAATAATTATTACTACCTATAATTTTCAATTGTTTACCGAAACAATCTGTTTCCTGTTTACTCGTATTAATTTGAATTAGATTTCAAAATGTAGGATAAGAAGATAAGTTAGGCTTGCATTCAAATGAGTTATTATAATTCAGTTTAAGTAAATCATTTGTATACCTTTAAATTATAAAATTATCTCTATCACTATAGTTATGTTCATAATAATGTAAGCAAATATAATGTAATGCAATAAAATATTCCTTATGGATTACCTTAATTAAAACTTTTTATCAATGCATTTATTTAATACAGTTTTTCTAAGTACGATATTATCAAACGATTTAAATTTGTTGTAAGAAATAAAATAATGAATATTTGAATTATTATAAATAATTAATAGTACCTTTACTAGATCATCTATGTCTATCGAATTAAAGAGGTATTTTTTTAAAATCACTACTATTCATAGCAAATGAATCTTCTTTCTTATATGTTCATAATATTATCTAAACTATTTTTAATAATGGTAGTTTTATGAATACTATTAATAGTATCTTGCAAGATTTTTTGAAATAATTTACCTGCTTTTGTTATGTAATAATTATATCCATTAATAACAGTTCTAAATTTAATGGATTCTTTATTAAATTTTAGAGCAATAAAATATCTGAGAATATATATATATATATGTGTGTGTGTGAGTGAGAGCGTGCATGCGTGATATACAGATTTTCAAGATTTATATTTTCACATCTGGAAGTTATCTCAAAGAGAATAATTTCTCTCTCTTTCTGGCAAGCATAATAAGAGCAATCAAAACAGAAACAAAATAGTAAAACATCGAAATTGAAACAAAAACCTATATTTTTGTTGAATTTTTCATGGGTTGAAATTCTTTTATATTTATTTTTTATATTTATCTTTCAACAAATAAAAAAAAAGTAGAAAGCAATTGGATGGTGAAAAATTTAAGTAAAAAATTATGTGAGAGTTTGCGTTATAAAGCAATAAAAATAGTCATTTTCTTTTTCCCATTTAGCTACAGCTGCGCATGTACAATATGTTATTTCTTTTACAACCTGAAAACAAACTGAAGAATCGTCATTTGTTTCGATAGAACCTGAAGCTTGAAAGACAAATATTTATTCTTTTTGTTGAAAACAATTGAAATACAATGCCTACTCCTGGTAGAATTCACACAATTCATGTATGCATTTTTTCTCCCACTTGGCTATTAGTTGAAATTTTTTTTCTCTATTTATGGATATGCAAACGAGCATTTTTGAAATTGCCAATCCTTGAACATAAAATTGAATGGGAGAGTTTTATTGGTAAAATGGCATTTTTAACAAAAATGTAAGATGATATAGTATTCTTCATTTCTTAAACAAATTTATAAGTAGTGTTGATAAATATATGCATTAACAATATCCTTTTGGAAATGGCGTGTCATTTGAAATAATTCGTCTTTATATATGAAGGTTTTAACCAATCAAAGATTGTAAAGGAAATTAAGCTTTGCAAATTAGGGGAATAAAAAAAACCCTGAGAAATGTTTTTTTTTATAAATTATAACTTGTTATCAATAAATTCTTTATAAATCTTATTATTAAATATAAATAATTAATAAATTATTAAAATTTATGTAACAGACATTTATGGACTTTATTTATCTTAAATACTTGAATTACTATGTAAATAGCCGTATTAAATGATGTCACTATTTCAAATGTTTAATGAATTTATGTTAATATTTTTTTCCTTCCTCTCTTACAAAAATATTACATAAGTGGTGGTAATTGATTTATTAAAACAAGGCATTGCGGATGTCATATCATTTTAGACAATGCTCCACTCTCATTAATTTTGCTAACATTTCAGAAAAGAAATATGCACATCTATTTGAGGCAACAATATCTAAGACGAATATCATAGCCATTTATATTAAATAAGTTCTAATAGTTATTTGTTTATTACTAAAAATAGCACTATATTAGGTTATTTTAACAAATGTAGGGAAAAATATTTTTAGTTTGACTTTTCCTTACAAACAGTAAAGTAGGGTATTTTTTTTTTCATAAATAGACTTGAAAGAAAAAAAAATCATTTTTCAGTATTTATCCAAATGATAATATCCTACATAATACTTTTTTTACCGTTTGACTCATTACCATTTGAATTTTGATTCCGGGAATTAGTTGAGTTAAACTAGTCGTTACGAGTCTTTACACTGACGGACCAATGAATAGCGAGTCAAATAACTGAACAATGACCAAAGTATCGAATCACTGAGGATATTGAACAACAAATCAAAGCTAACTTAAGACTGAAATTTCATGTGTTAGGAACTAGCTTAAAATTTAACACATCATCTAACAGTGACCCGCCTGCACACTCACCCACCACTGGTTTTAAATTATATATATATATATATATATTTGTCCTCCATCTGTATATATATATATACAGATGGAGGACAACATAATACGAACGCCTGTGAAAAAGTATGACGTATTTCCCACCTGCAATACAACCGCGCCACTTGCAACAGAAATCTGCCACCTAGTGAGCGTGAAGAAGAAGGTATCAGTCTCTCAACAGCAGTCATCTGAGTTGCATGCGTCTATTGATTTGTCTGTGATAAGTTGAAATGTCACACCTGTCAGGGCTCCAAAGAAGAAGGATTGTTGGAGCGCGTTTAAGTGGAGCATCGGTTACGGAAGCAGCAAACCTTTTGGGGTTTGCAAGGAATATGGTATAAACTGTTATGACAGCATACACGAAAGGGGGTAAGACGACGTCTTCAAAGCACAACAGTGGCCGAAAGTCAAAGCTTGCTGATAGGGATAGACAGTTCGTGAAGCGCATAGTAGTCCGAAAGCACAAGCAATCGTTATCCGAGATAATATTTGAAATAAACATTCATCTCCAGGACCCAGTTTCAACAAAACTGTCAAAAGGGAACTTCATAATGCGAACTTTTATGACAGAGTGGCAATTCGTAAGCCCTTGGTGACAGCAACTAATGCTTTCAATCGACACCAGTGGTGCAGAGATCACAAAGGAAAAAATCCAATCACTATCTAAGCATTCTAGGGGATCATGTCCATTCTTTTGACCAGACTGTATTCCTTGAAGAGCGACAGCTTTTTCAAGATGACAACGCCCCCATCCACACTGCTAGGTGTGTTCAAGCATGGTTCGAAGAGCATGACGATGTTGAACATCTTGCCTTGCTTCATCAGACTCCGGACTTGAATATTATTGAACATTTATGGGAATATTTGGAGTCCAAACTTCGTTCACGATTTCCACCTCCACCCAGCCTTTCGGAATTAAAGACCGTTCTGCAGGAGGAATGGCTTAATATTCTTTTAAATATTGTCCATGAAATTTATGCATCCATCCCACGTTGCATTATATCTGTACTTTAATCAAAGGGTGGTCCAACCCTCTATTAATAAAGATTTTCCATTATTTTTCAGGTGTTCGTATTATTTTGTCCTCCACCTGTATATATATATATATATATATATATATATATATATTTAAAAAAAGTAAAATTAAAATAAATAGTTTGCATTAAATTTTAAAGTTCTTCACTGAAAGTTCAGCATTTAATACATACTTGTTATTTCAACATTGCAGTTTGGATAAGGCATTTAAATTTTCTAACGTTAAAATATTATGCTGAACAAAATTCTTTTTAATGATCTACAATTTATATCCTTCTGTCACGGTAAATGTTCTTTTATATAAATGAAGTATTTTTTTTATATTCAAAGTGTTTTTATTTTTATATGTATTTAAAAATTATTTTTCAATATGAAAATATTTTACAATGTTTGTTAGAAAAAAAAGCATTTCATTATGATGTAGTTTCTGATTTAATAAATCATTACTAAATTTATAAATCAGAATTCTATGAAATTTTACATTAGATCTACATATAAATTTTTAATGGATAGAGAAAAAATAACATGAAAATAATTTTCTTTTTTAAAAATTGTATATCAATGACCTTATATTTTAAAGGCAAAATGCGTATCATTTTAAAGGGGTAAATGTGTTTTCTTTCACATATTTCAAACATTTTGACTATATAACTTTTAAATAAAAGTAGGTGTAGTTAGGAGAGAAATTGAAAGTGAAACCATAAAAATAACTTTTTTAAGTTTGTAAGGTTTAGTCATACATCTAACGATTTTTTGATTTATATATTATTACTTTCTACAAGATATGTCAGTCCTATGCTTAAAACACACAGATGATTGATTTACTGAATATAATAATTATCTTTTTCATCACTCGGATTTTAAAAAAATATTAATTTTTGACAAAATAGTAATTAATAAATCGACAATTTTTATCATATTGCTTTTTTAAAATGCAATAGTGAAAAAAATGGAACTACTTATATGATGCAATTTCTTTTAAAATTTCCAGTTAATTAATTCATATAATATTCTTGGAAGAAAATCTTTTAATTCACTTTAAATTTGTTTGATTTTACATAAGATTATCTATAATTTGATAACATATTTCATTAAAATTTCATAGTGACTCTAATTTTTTGTTTTTAAAAATATTGTCTTTTAAATAAGAGATTTAGAATATATTAATTTAGTGAATTATTTTTTAACTTACTATTAAAATAATGTACGACAGGTGTATTGAATATATTTAAACTAATAACATTTAATCGCCGTAACTATCCATGTATTAATATCTTTTATATGTAAAATACATATTTTAGTATTTCTATTAGATAAACTATATTAACTATTAAGACGGGCTTTGCTTTTTGTAGTTATGATAATTATTGAAAGTATTTGAATAAAAATTAATGTGTATTAATACGTGACCGTAGCTAATACTTTTTTGTAATTGGTAATTTGCATCAGCTTACGAGTTTCCTTAATAACTTTTAAACTGATAACACGATGTATATCGAAGCCAATCAAATTTATTTTTTATCATGGGCAAACTTTTAAAAGAGCATTATGCGACATTTTGTTATAGAAGAAAATGTAAAAAAGTGAACAATAAGTTATTGACTTAAACTATTAGCAGAAGACTTTCTTGAAGGAAATTGAATAATTAAATTTATGCAGCTAATTAGTAATCTCACCAATTTTTTATTTATTTTTAACGAAGAAAGCTGGAGCCTTTTAGAGCTAAGTAATTAATTCGTTTACAGACTTTATTCGTCTGTTGAAACAGACATACCTTAAATACCTGGGTTAGGATGTTGATATAAAAGGAAACAAAAGATAAAAGAAAACTTTTTAGCTGTTTTTTGGTACAAAATAGGATGGTTGCATTTAGAAGATGATAATAGTTTTACTTCTTTCGGACTGAATTAATTTAGAGTTTTATTCAAAGTTATTTTCTTCATCAAAATGTATTAATGCATTGTGTTCGGGAGGATATTACCTTAATTAAGAAACTTGAAGTATTAAAATAAATTTAATAAGACTCAAAATTAATTTGCTATTCATGTACAATGTACACCTTTTAATTTACTTCTAATGTAATATTCTTTTGACCGGATAAGAAAATGGTTGGTTAACTAAATTATGTGACATCTTGAGCACCTAAGAAGAAGAAAAATACTGATTTCTTTGGTTCGCTTTTGTTTTGTTTCACTAGCACGACTTTCGAAAAATTTTCAAACTTTTTTAGAATATTTCATTTTAGTTTCTATTGAAACAACACTCTCTTTTAGTACCATTTATTTTGCTACAGTACATTTTTCAACTCATGGAATCATAGCACTTTCTAAAAATAATATTAAACATTGCATTCATAAGACATTAATGACAACTTCTTGCAGACATCTGCTCAACCGTATAAAAAATGATTACAAATACTTTTGACAAAAGAGAGACAAACATGTTCCTCATAAGAATTGAAAATGTTTTCTAAACACATTGATGTATTTTTACAAACGGTGGACTTTAAGAAAAATATAAAGAATTGTAACAATAATTATTTCTATCTACATGAAAAGAGACGCTCAAAAATTTAATTAAATGGTTCCTCTAGCTTAGGTGAACAATAATGTCTTGCATTTATTTAGAAATTTCAATTTGTTACTGAAGATCTTGATGATTTAAAGTATAATATTCATTAGTTGTTAATAATTTATTTGATTTCCTAAGCTATACCCAACTTTTTAAGAGAAGGATACATGCTTTAAAATGGTAGTTCACTTACAATCAAAATGATTATTCACATATGATGATATTTTTTGCTTACAAAAACCATTGAATGAATAAACTCTTTTAGAACAATGGTCATTTCCATTTTATTATCTATTTAAATTTAGAGCAGCATGAAAGAATTTTAAAAGGGAAATAAAACTTCCGAGTTTAAACTTACTGAATGTGTTACTAATTTAAGCTAGATAGAATATTTAAAACGAAAATATTGAAAATATTACACACACACATACACACGCACGCACACATAAATGTTAACGACATACATATACATGATGATTATCAGATGAATCATAAATTTTGTTGAATGTCTAATTAAGAATGCACGTCTACTTCATATACCGTATCAATTACTTGTAATAGAAAAACGATGTTTGTTATATTTTAAAGTATACGTTTGTTAAGAAAATGAATATAAAATCGCTTGTTTACTTTAATTATAATAGCTCCTCAGTTAAAAAACAATTTACGTAATAAAGAGTTGAGAATTTGAAGTAGTTAATATTGTAAAGCTTAGAAAAATATTTACTTTAATTTTGTTCTCATAAAGATGAAGATATGAAAGAGGAACATTTTGTGAAATTCTCTTTTGGCTTTTCTTGGTTGTTTATTTAATACTGAAAATAAATAAGAAATAACTATTGTTTTTAAATTCATGAAGTAAATATTTATTCTTCATCATTGAAGGCAGGTATTAATTAAGAGGTTTTTGTCACTTTGCTGTTTGTGATTTATTTTAGTACTATTTATTTATAAAAACATAATGCGTAGAAAGCGATCTTCAATATTGTTTGTTTACTAGTTTTCAGCAACAAAATATGTATGATAGTGAATTTTAAAGTTTTTTCAAAATATTTAGAAGGAATTTAATCTTCAAATAAACTTCGAATGTCTTATTAATTTTGTGTTTTATAAATACATATTTTTTTTCATTGAACAACATCACGTAAATAATTTGCCATTGGTAGAGTCCACAAAACTCTTGAATATATTATTTTGTTTTGTCGTAATTACATCTATTTAATTTTAATTCAAAGCCCATCTTCATAATTTAAAATAAGGGAGAGAGACAATAGTATTTTTTTTACCTAAAATCAATAACTTTATAATTTGCAAAAAAAAAAAAAAATAAATCGAAAATTTAAAATAAGCTCAAGTAATTTACATTAATAACAGCTCTTTCGCATGAAAGCTTTTTAAAACGAGAGACATATTTTCAACTTTATTATTTTGGTTATTTTATCTCTAATGGGGTCTTAAGCTTTCCTTGGGAAAGGATAAGGATAAAGAATCAATAGAGATAGGCGGAAATATATATAATCCTTTTAAATGCTTTTTCGAAATATCAAGATTAAGTGTCCGTCATCATAATCTTCCTTAAAATAATGTGACATTTCTGGCAAGAAGGAAGAAATGTTTTGCCGAAAGTCATCTGAAAGAGCTGAACTGCAGGAAGTAATTTTGATTCAGAAAGAATTTTAAATAAATCTTCATACGAATTAATTACTTAATATTTTCTGACAAGAAAGTGTCTCTTCTGAATTTTTTCTTCTTCAGATTTTATTTTAAACAAAACAGTAACGACATTGTGAAGAATTTTATACCCAGAAGTGGTTATTTTTTTAATTTTAATTTCCAACACATTAAATAGTACGATAAAAAGAATCGAACTATTTTTCACTTTAAAATCTAAACTTTTTTTGAATTGAAAAAGAAATAATTTTTATTCATATGATGGTAAAGGATATTAGACAAATGTTCGAGCAGTAGTGTGAGAATTCGAGAGATTCGTGGCAAGTGAAGTTTGACTCGAGTTATGCATTCGAGTCCTGATAACGTTGAATGAGTAAGAGAAAGTTGAATTTTATGGCTTAAGAGCCAAACCTGGGGATACCGTAAGTAAAATCTTCATGTATATTTGTGATCTTTAAGTTGAAAGAAGAGAGAAAAAAGGCAAAAATTTGATCAAGAAGAAGAAAGGTCGAAAATAGAAAATGATTGATGGAGAATCCCGGTAACGCGTCACCCATGTTTAGCAAAAACAGTAAAGCCCGTAGAAAAGTAAAAAAAACCCACTAGGATGCCTTGAAATTAAGATAAAAAGATAAGGTAGCATACTTGAGGTGGCTTGATGTCGTTGAAGATTGGTTTGCGAAAAAATAAAAGCTGATGCATGTAAATGAAAAAGGGCATCGGAGTTTAGATGAAACTTTGTATGGGATTTAAGAGAGTGAGTTGTTAAGATTCAGAAGAATATTCTTGTAATCTGGCTTTGGACTAAAATTGCAAGGTCTGTAGCCAATTTAAGCAATGCAACTTCTAGTGTAATGTTAATTGAAATAGAGAGGCAATGTTAATGAATTTGATAGAAATTTTGTTTTTGAATTTTTTTTGATGCAGTTTGAACTAGGATTTAAAGAAATTCAAAATGCATTGATTTGGTTTTTTATTTTCAACGAAGCTTTAGTAGAAAATCGTTTTCAGTCAATTTCAAGTGCGAAACAATTTACTTTATAACTAAGTAAATATGTATCCATCAAGGGTAATTCAAGCTTCTTTATAATTCATTAATTGTGAATTTTTGAAATCGATCGTATGTTGAATATATCAAAAATTATGATACTAATATCTGATATATTCTACATACGCTTTTTTGAATATAAAAATTTAAAGTCTCATAATAAAACTTAAAGTTAATTCGATTTGATTGATACATTTTGGTGCAAGAGGCAAATTAAGCAAAATTATACTAATGAAATAAAGACGTTAGAGCAAACAATTATTAAAAGTCGAGTAATATTTATCAGAATAATTATATGTGGTCTAGACATGAAGATAGGGCAAGTAACTATTCACTGGTGAATAGGAAAAAAAAAAGAAAAATGATTGATTGAGAAACAGTAGTACTTCTCTCCTGTGTTTACCAATTACAGACAACTCCTTGAGGAAACGCAAATATTTTGAGCATCTCAAGATTGTGATCCCGTGCCGAAGTAAAGAAAGTGATGCTTTGAGGATATAACTTAGAAAAGTCCTAAGTAATCGTCTGAAAATAAAAAAAAATCTCTAATTTCATTTTCTTATGTATTTTGAATTATTTATGATGTTTGCTATGTAGTTAGGTTCAATATATATCAATTCAGATTGTGTGAAACATACCATTACCATTAAATTCATATAGAATTATTCTTAGAACTATTTAATAATATTTTTTCACGACTGTTTGACAGAAAATGCAGTTATTCTCTGAATCATTTATATTTATTTTTTCTTTGTTTAAATAACGGATAACTATTTCAAATATGGCAAATAGAAAAGACAATAAATTGTACATTACGATGTGTACTTTTTCAATATAAATCTTGAAGATGTGTATTTACCCACAGAAATAATCAATTTAAACACACATCATAAATGCGATGTTTTGAGAAAGATTAGCTGTATTATCTTTTTCACATTGTCCTTTTGTTTCTATTTTACAAATCTTTTGTTATATTTAATATAATATACAACATATTTTTCTTCTTAAAATATTTACTTTTATTTTCCAGATTCCTAATTTTTACTGTTCTTATAATATTAAATTATAAATATTTGTAACTTATGATATTATGGGTATTTTTGTACAGAATCTTAATTCTTATAAAAAACTCTTTATTAAGAACTCAAGTTTTTGTGATATCTCTTACTCTCTTTCTTTGTCTCACGCACATTTTAATACTTTGAAGCATTACGTAGATAGTTATAAAATAAAAATATGATGTAAATTAGAATAAAATGGCAAGCTTGAGAATAAATTACTATATCAACTAGAATTTTTTATGTTTTTAAATCTATATTTCCCCTCAAAACACATAAATGTTTGAAAGCATTTCATGTTATTTTAATGCATCTGTGTCACAACCAACATTGTTGGCAAACACACAAAAAAGTTCCACCGCAAACGAATATGAGAGCGTCTTTTGAAGTGAAGTATTCATGACTGCAAAAATAAGTTTTGTTTGAAAATAAAACTTTTTTTTTTACGAAGTGAAATTTGCATTCAGCTTAATATTTCAAACTAAAAAAGAAGTATACATTTTTAAAGGGGAAAAAAGGCTTGTTAACTTATCGTGATAATAGGCTTCTTGCGTATGCTCTTGACAGAAAATGTGAATGAAAGAAAAGTTTTTTTTTTGCATGAATAATAAATTCTTTTCAAGCATAGTGACTTAAAAATTGCGTAGTTTAAATATTAAACAAGGGATAAAACTCTTTTAAAATATGAATGTTTTCAGAAATAATTAAAACTTTTCACAAAATTTTGAATTTTAAAGAGTGGTTTCCGTAAATTAAATACTAAAATTCTTTTCATCTTCGTACCTGTATCAAATAGTTTCAAATATTTATGTATAATTCGTGGTATTTGCCATGGGTGAATGAATTGTAAAGGTTTTGAGTTAAAAAAAGGTTTGCAGTTAAAAAATATGTATTTGCATAAAAAGACAAATAAAGATTTTACATAGAAATAATTACGAACAAAATTATATACTTTTTATCAACTGCAAAAAAGGGGTATTTGGGTAAATAATGGGGAAATAAAAGAATAAGATTCCATTTTTTTTTGAAATATATATAATTTTTTTTCTAATCTTTAATAAAATAATCTTTAGTACAGATTTTCAAATGAAAATATGCTTTTGAACTATTATTTAAGTTTAACATATTTGCATATTGATCCGTAAGATTTAATATAAATTATTGAAAATATATTTATTAAAAAGTGAATTCGTGAATTTATTAAAAAGTGACACACACACACACATATATATTCATAAATTAAAAGTGAAAGTTGAGATCTTAGTGGAAGAGATCTTTGGTGTTAAAAATAAGTTTAAAACCAAATACCTATAAATGTACAAATCAGGAAAATCTAAATCTGATACTTGACAAATTTAAATCATCACACTATTTAAATTTAAATAGTTCCATTTTCAAGGAATCTTAAAAATAAACAGATTTATTAATTAATATTTAAATGTTAAAAAAAGTCAATAAAATCGTTACGAAACTGTGACTACATCGAATAGTCTACTAATGTACCCATTTTGCAAAAAAGAAATTCGAATTTCTAACTTTTTTGAACATATAAATTTTTTTTTATCGTTTTCTAGTTTATGAGGTATATTCCCCGAAAGAATATCCATTTTAAGCACCGGGTTTCAAAGTTTGACTGCAATTGAGTAGGAAAAGATCAGCAGTTTTATGAAAAAGAAAAGAAGAAAGATCTAACTTTTCTGAGTATAGTATCCAGAACAGGTTGAAACATTAAAGTTATTTGTAGTTGTTGGAGAAACGCAAAAACTTTCGAGAAAATAAAGTCTCCAAGGCGTCTTTAAGTGTTGAGTGATCGTTAGGGACGAAGAAGTTTCTAGTTTTATTTCAGTCTTCTTAGTCTGCATGATTGATAGTTACTGAGGCAGATGTCACAATGAATATACGAAATGTCCAAAGAATTTTCTACTATAGAACGTGAGAAAATGAAAAGGATACCATCTGAAGAACATATAAGCAATGGAATAAATGAAAAAAAAATACCTTTCCATGAAATTGGTATTTATCAATGTTATTCGATATGTGCTTCAAATTGGTTGGTTGAAATGTTTCAGCTCATTATTGATTTTTTAAGTAAAAATTTAATTTTACAGCTCTTTTATAATAGTTTAAGATATTTTGGGAAAAAAAATATTTATCAATCAGTTTTCTTTGAAGGAATGCGTAAGCGAAGGAACTGACAAGAACTAAATATTTTAGTTACGTGCATATACAAACTGTTCGGAGACGCGATAGCCGAAATATCATGGTTGTGAGATTCATGTCCAGCAATTTTTAAGTTAAGTCCTCTATTCAAATTCTGAATCCGCTAAAAATTCATATTTACTACACGTTAAATGGAACTGAAACTCAAAATTTTCTATTGGTGCAGCGTGAAAGCTAGGAGAAAAGGGTAACAGCTTAGAGAGTCCTTCTCATTAATTAACTGTTGTTCAACATGAATAACACCGTCTTTAAAAGCCTCCATTTTTCTGTAGTGGGGAGTTAAACAGAAAAACTTTATTATTAAAATAACTTACTTTATTATTAAAATAATCAGAGAGAGAAATGAGTCATTTTAAAGGTATGCATTTGATTTTTACAGCAAATATCAAAAAAGAAATTCAGACGTTCTAAATTCAGTTCAGATGTTGGGGAGAGAGAGGTTTGAAAAAATTACGAACAAGAAAACATTTTAGAGGGAAGAATAAGATGTTGGAATACATCAATATTGCTTTATCATATAATATTTAAATTGTTTTTTTTTGTTGGAAAATTCTGAAATCACAGGAAAAAGGAAGGATTACTTCAAAACGATTGTAGTAATTGTTATACAAATATTTCTAGAGAAGAATTAAGCTGCATTGCCGTGAACGAAAAATATATAATCAGTTGTAAGTGATGAAAATGTCTTAGAAAAGAGAAAATGGATTGTATTAATATTTTCTGAAAGTATGTAAATTGCTGATTCGAATGATTGAATAATTTTTGTATTGTTCCATTAAGAAGTATACGCTATTTATACATTACTATATTAGAAGTATAAGCAGCAGGTGTATATAAAGATCAATTCTCAATAAAATGGTCAAAATTTCATTTGCATTTCGACTGTGGATATCTTATGTGGGCTGTAACAATGCCTCGCCGAAGGATTCGTGGTAATTACGCACACATTTCAGAGTTTGAAAGAGGTCGTGTTATCGGAACGAAAGAAATTGGTTGGACGAATCGAACAATCGCTCGTCATATGGGTCGAAGCGATGCGACGATTAGATGACACTGGCAAGATTATGTCAACAACAGCAGATATCAGCAGACGACCGAGGACCACAACAGAACAATTGTCAGAGCAGGCATTATTGCACTGGATTCGTCGTTATGAACTATCAATCGTGTGGTCTGCACAATTGTGATATACAGACCTGCGATAGATGGCTACGAGAGCGGAATTTAAGCTCACACTTGACCATTACGTCACTTATCTCTCAGATTTGTATACCGTCAAGTCTGATTATAGTAGTGTCAAGCTCTATCAACATTTAACTGCGCTGACTTGGGATGTATAGACTTTAGTGATGAGTTCTGTTTCCAACCGTGTCCTGACGACAACCGCAGACGTGTTTGGAGACGTGTTTGACAGCAAGGGGATCCCGCTCTCACTTTCGCATGCCACACAAGTCTACAAAAGGGCGTTATGTTCTGAGGTACCATCTCCTTTGATAGCCGAACACTTTTATTAGTCATTTCTGGCACACTGACAGCACAGCAGTACGTAGAGACCGTTCCGTTGTGTTGCCATTCCTTTTGCGACTCTTAGGACGAACTTTTCAACAAGATAATGCCCAGCCGCACACGTCCTGTTTTGCTATGAATAATCTGCAAGCTTTCTTTATAATTCCTTGGCCAGCTAGGTCGCCTCATATCTCTCCCACAGAGCACATTTGGGACGTTATGAGATGGCTATTCCAACCATCCTAGAATATTGAAAATTAACCCAATAGCGTGAGATAGTTTGACCCTAAATTCCACGGGACACCAACCGGAAACTGTAACAGTCTATGCTATGCCGGTTGAGAACATGCATCCAGACCAGAAGTGGATCAACGCTTTGTTCACTTCCTCCCTTTGTAAAGAACAAACTCTGAAATAAATCACTCGATTGTTCTGAAATTTTATTGCAATCGGACAACTCCTTCTAGGCGCACCGTTTTTTGTTATAGAGTGTATATATACATTAGTTGTACTAATAATTATTGAAATCACTACTTTTTCAAATGGATTCATTAAATTTAACCTAAATAATAGTAAAGAATATGATAGATATGTGAAATGCTGAAAATTATATAAAGATTTTACCTTTTATATATATATATATATATATATATATATATATATATATATATATATATATATATATATATGTTATATAATATACTACTTTAAAAATCATGGTATGAATTTTTATTTTTAGTTTATCAAGCACATTTCGGAAATGATTTAAGCTTTTGTAAAAAAATGTCCTTTTTAAGAATTTTATTTAATTATATATTTCTGATACAACTATACTTATATTAACTATTTGCAACTTGTCCAAATTATATATGCATCTGCTTTAATTATAATCTACATTGTATGTTTTCCAGGTTTACATTATCCGAAATAAAATATTTAAACTGCATTATTTCAATATTTTGCATACATGCATATTTTAGAAACAAAATGATTTTTTCTGGCGCTGTATGTGGTAACTAGTAAAATTATTCATTAAACTAGTTTCTAGTAAAAAATTCAGTAAGTAGAAAAGGAATAATTAAATATATACATATTACAACATGTGCGTTTGGGAAGTAGTTACACTGATATATATATATTAAAATGCTACTCTAGGAAAGGCAGCAAATTTTAAAATGCAGTTTAGTCCCATAACTTGGCACGATTTTAAAAATTGCCAAATAAAGAATTTTTTAGGGTAGCCGGGTATATGTTGACGAGTCATCTGTAGCGGGTCGTTGTAGAAACGAAAATAACCAAATTTCGAAAATTATCGCTAAAATTTCTTTAGTCACAAAAACTGCATTCAAGTCCTCAACTCGTTGTGTAGCCGGGGCGTATGCACATTAAATATGAGAGAGGGTGGTGCCAGCTTAATTTTGTCCACGCCACTTGACTAAGGTTCAAAATTACGAGATTTGTTGCCAATTGTCCTCGTGTACTTCTAGTGCGGCTTTAATAAAACCAAATCAAACCAATCGAAATCTCAAAGCAACCATCTCAGGCAATAATTGCAGTTATTATCCAAAAAAGAGTAGAGACAAACTGATCTTGGATGACATGAACGATTATAATTATTCTATATAGCTTCAACTCTGTGCTAGAAATATATTGTTGAAATTAAAAGTGGAGGCAGCTCTTGGAAACACATGACCAGATATACTAAATTTTAAAGAGATATGGAGAACGGGTTGGCAAGGGCAATAATTGAACATTTTGTGTATCAATGAAAGACACGACAGCACTGACAATATGCTGTTGTGCATTGTCCTGTTGATAAGAAAGGGAACAGCCTTAGACCATAACACGTCGGAATAGTACTGACTTTGCAAACAAGAGTTGATCTGGATGATACCCTGTACTATTACTCCATATACTGGGCCCACATGGAGATGAAAGATGCAAGTTAGAAGCATTCATTCTCCTCAGTGCCTCCGCAAAAGGATACCTTTCTCGTGACGCTGTTCGCAGAACCAAATTCTTCAGCAAAAAATAATGTCTGTGATCGCCTTTCAACACATCACTTAGGGGTATCTTGTTCTGTTGTAATTTTAAGGGTAGCTGCAATAATATTTACCAAGCTGACAGTCCATGGTTCTGAACGCGCCATGGTACTGTGCAGGCACATGTAATTTTTCAAGACCAGCCAAGTTCTTGACTTAAGGCACGTGACGTGACTATATATGACTGACTTGACTATATGCAAGACTATGCAGGTAAAATGTGTCGCTTAGGCAGTTAGTAGCCGGAGATTCCTGATATCTTGCATGGAGTTCTTTGTGTCTCTCCTGGACATATTGATTCCATATTCGCTTGATAAACGTAGAATCACGACCAACGCGAGCATCAGTTTCATTGTTACGTCATAAGTTATAGTCATGTATAAGTCATAGTTACTGTAGGCCACTATTATGCCGTTGTCAGTTTCCGACAAATGCTGGTAAATTTTTTCTTCTAACAAGAGATATGACATGACATTTTCAGATATAGGCAACATTTTAATGTGACTTTTGAATGAGAAGCTACTGGTCCAATCTTCCGTTTTATACAGCATAAATGGCGTTAATAGTACCTACATTTTTTTTATATTGTATCGTTAATAAAAATTTAACATTTGTTGTGGAACGCATTAAGTTTGAAGCATTTTTAAGGACCATCATCCAACAATCCATTTGTTAATAGTTACTACATTAAAGAGTGCGTTTATGTGCAAAATAAAATAAAATGTTCAGTTCGCAGAACGTATATATAAAGAGCTTTGTATAAAAAGAACTCCGTAATATTATTTGCATAAAAGGATGATAGGAATCAAACACATGTATTAAAATTCATATTTTACTATACCAATTGAATACTCTTTAAAACATTTTTTATATCTTTATAGTGCTGTAACATTACTTCATTTTCTAACATGTTTGCGTTTTCTAATTTCCTGTCAGAAATGTAATCTTATTATATCTGTTTTTTTTTCCTGCAATACTTTTGATATTTACGGATAGAAATAACCATATCAAAATATTACAACAAAATACATTTTACAGCATTTCTTGATATCTTCTTATTAAGCACAGGAAAACGAAAGCATATTTCTTATATTTTTGGTTAATGTCTTTTTTAGGTTAGTAAATAGTTTATTGAATATCTTCCCAACCTGATATTTTATTGAATTCAATTCTTAATAAAAGTTCCATTAAAGTGATACCAAATAAAAGGTATATTATCCTTTTTCCTTTTTAACCATTTGCTTTTTAAGATATTTTGGGATATTTAAGAATGAAGAAAAAGTAAACACTTTCAATATTACTTTTAGATGGTTATAAAGCATTAAGAAAAGAATTGGCAATGCTTTTACGATTGAAAACGTAGTCTATATAATCATCAGTTCTATTAACAATATTAATCTACGTCTATTGAAAAAAAAATAGAGATGTGTATAGAACAAATAAAAATAGAAAAAAATGTAGAAAAATAAATAAATAAAGTCATACACTGCAGTAAACTCTTTCTAAACATTTTAAAAAAACCCATGGAAATCTTGAGATGAGGGTGAAAGTAATATGACCATAGTGTGGTAGATTCAGTTTTTAAATTCTGTCTGAAACGACGTGGATTGTTACGCAGTTTTATCAAAAGAGTCTTTTTCATGGTGTCTTGTAGAAGTTTAAGAATGCTCAGGTGTTGTCATAGGAATTTGATGCAGATAGAAATTAGATATATTGCCAATATTGAAGCTTTGCTTTATTGCATTATTAATTCAAAATTTAAGGAAAATATAGCATATATATTTGGTCTATGTTGGTTTTGATATATTATAGGAAATTTTAAGACAATTAGGTGATTAATTTTAATTTTTAATGTTATATTTTGCAATCTTTTGTTCATTATGTGTTTTCGCAAAAATTTTATGCATAATGCGAAAACCAGAATTGAACGGATTTTGTTAGGTTAGTACGTACTCATGTAATGGACTTACTAGACGTCGAATAGTATTTAATTATACTTCATTTCCTAAAGACAAGATTTAATCTGAAGTGTAACGGTTATATTTAATGTAATATCTAATTTCACGAAATGTTTGGTTGCATTTTGCAAATCCTTCATTTTTTTGTTATATAGTTCTATTTACCTTAATTAGTTAATTGAGGCTTACTTTTGGTTTTTCATATTAAAAGTCTATTGAATCATAGTCAAATAAAAATATTCTTTTTTTAAATTTCGATTTCGATGTATGACTTCCTACGGAAATACATTAGTTATACGAGTTAATGGATCTTAATTTAAAAAAAACCAATTCTTTCTGTTGGGAAGCGAATTAAAAACACAAAATCATGTCAGAATCAGCTTTAATAGACTGTTACTCCCCATTGTTATTAGGCTTCTATTTTCAATGTTTTCAATGGTTCTACTTAATTAATGAATTTGTTTTATTTTACTTTTTCATTCATTTATTACTTTCTTTCTAGTTTTTTTTTGTTAAAACATGATTGATATTGAGAAGAAATTCAGGCTAATGGAATGGAACAAGAACTAAACAAAAGTAATATTGATTCAATCAGTTCATATGTTTAATTTTGAACTGTTAATCAGGCAAGCACTGTAAATAAGGCACTAGATTAGTTAATGTAAGCCATATTTTTGTGATCTGGCTTGCATATAAAATAACGGAAATTCAGAGTCTATGAGTATTATAAGTCTATTATGAATGTTTTGTATTCAGCTATCTTACTTATAAAATTTATAAGAACATTTTTAAGAAAAAATTATTTTGCCAGTTTAAAACTAAAATTAGATATAGCAATCTTATGGTTTCATCATATTTTTTAAAAAAAGAAAGTTACTTTTTTGTTATAGATTATATATATATAAATCTTTGAAATTCAAATCAAGAATATTTACACAGTTTGTTATCTTCCAGTGCTAATAATTTTCTTCAATAGATTTTTTTTCAAAATAATAATTTGTTCCGAACATATTACTTTAATTAATAGCGCATGTATGTTTATGAGTTATTGTAATGCATTGCAGAAATTCTTTTGGAATGGAACCCTAATTTTGTTACTTGCGTTATATATTGCATACAAAAATTGGAAGTGATTGGTAAACATTTGTTGAACTAGTAGCCTTTTAAATGTATTGGTGAATTGAAAAAGCACAAATTGAGAAAAAATTATAGCTCTAAAAGAATACTATATGCTTTATTACTTCATGATATATGCTTCAATTAAATTACAATGTCATTTAAAATATTAGATATGTTTTTTTAGAAGGGATGGCCTTTCATGTAATATTTCAGTTCAGTTCAGTTCTTTTCTTTCTTTCTTTTTTTTTTTTTAATTTTCAGTTCTGAAAGTTGCAGTCACTAAAAGGAACTATAAATAGGTACAGTTATGATTAAAAACAAAGTAAGATTAGTGTTCAAAAAGGCATTAATAAAAAAAAATAGCTTGAAATTCCTAATATCTCAAAGAACGAGGCGTGGTTAGGTTCTAAATAAATTTGTTTGTTTACTTTTTCAATTTCCCTTTCTCCAACTCCTTGTTTCCATAGAAACAAAAGTTATATATCAACCGAATTATAATAATTAAAAGAATATTGTGCTGTAAATTTTAAAAAATAATTCTTTTATCAATTTTTGGCGTATCGAGGGTCTCCTTAACTCTTTGCCAGGTTTGCTCGTATGGCTCACGTTCATTCTGATTTCTCTTTCATTTTTACTATTTTGCCCGTATCTTTTCTATTTTTATTATTAGTTTTACCATATAAAGTAAATGTTACAATAAATAAATTTATTTTTAGTAATTGTAATGGAAAACAGTTGTAAATTAATTTTTTTTATGTAAAACTGTAAATTCAACCTTTCATTTAGATGATTATGTTAAAAGAAAACACTAGTTTCAGGTAAAGTATTATTATTTTATTTTCAAAAAAAGATTGTTCTAAATATCTAAAATTAGATTAATTTTAATAATATTTTCTGCATAAAAAAGTCAAAGGAACAGAAATATACAACAAAAAGGGTTTTTTTACTCAAATTTGTGAAGAAATTAAACTAGCTAAATTATAAGTTGTTAATTACAAATATAAAACTATTTTAAGAGAATACTATTCTCATTATTGAAGATACATTGATTATAAGATTAAACTTATTTGCTTAGAAGTACATGCAATGAACATACTATTTGAATGAATGACATTTAAACATTCCTACATTTTTAAGGATCAATATATCTCATTCCCCACTTAACAATAATTTTGAATTTAATTACAGCACATTCATTTAGAGTCTCATTAGGTCTTTAATGAGTTGTTGGAAAGTGCCGTGTTCAAGGTCTAGCTTAATGTTATGAATTTCTATTAACATACTTACATAAAATCTTCCTTCTAATTTGAAGTAAATAGAAGTTTCTGTGTGAATTTCTACGAAAACTGCATTTCGTAATCTGAAGAATTATTTATTTTAGCTATAGCATTCAGTTACTTAAGATCTATATTGAAGTTTACTCATTAGAAAATTATGCTTTAATAATTTTTATGCAGCTGTATATTTTGTTCATGACATAAAATCTAAGTAAATTGTAAGCAATTTTCTAGCCGTTCCTTAAAAAAATATTTTTTCTACAAGTTAAAGGATTAAAATGTCTACTCGAAAAGGAATAATTTTCTATAATAAAAGAAGGAACATTGATCTCAAACACATAACTATTATGCCTGGGAAGATGTGTGTTAAAGGATTCATAAAATACTACTGAGGGTAAACGTATCTATTACATTAAAAAATTGTATGTATAAGGTGTCCGAATCAAATGTCCCTAGTTTCAATAGTCGATTAAAAAAATCTTTTAGCAATACTTTGATCATATTAAGCAAAATTGGATGCTAAATTCTTAGAATTTAGAGACAATTTTTAGTCTTCGTGTATTACGCATGTGACCTTTTTGTGAGGCGATAAACAGAAAAATGATGTCACCGCAAGAGAAAACACAAATTGTTCTTTGATATGCAAAACACAAATCAATAATGATAGTGCAAAAATGTTTCGAACAGTTTATAAAAGAAATCCGCCAGATGCTAAGAGCATTAAAAAGTAGCTAAAATGATTTTTTTTTTGAAAATGGAAATATACAGAAGAAATTGGATGTAGTCATCGGTCCGTTTCTGATACACGTGGGGAAGACGTTCGTTAAGATTTCGTTCGGAACTCTTGTAATTCAATAAGAAAAGCAGGATTCTAATTTACCTATGTCATGATCATCTATTCATAATGTTCTTCATAAAAAAGACCCCTAGGCTGTTTACGTACAAAATTCAGACTGTTAAGTAATTGAAATCAAAAGATGAGCCATGAAATGTTGTATTTTCTGTGAAAATGTTATATCAAATTGGAAATGACTACAGTTTTCTAGGTCCCATAAGTTTTTCAATTGAAGCAACCAACAAAGTAAACGAGCACCTCTATGGAATTCGAGGTTTAGAATATCCCTTTGCAGCACATGAAGGGAAAAGAAACAGTCCAAATATAATTTTAGAGTTTCGCTTTTATATGAATCAGTCATAGGACCATTTCTCTTTGCTGAAATTTCTTGATGGCAAACATTTATGTGTACAACCTATCAAGGTAAATGTTTGAATTTCAAGTAATTTACGCAATACCTAAATGCAGCATTTACAATACCCTGTTACCTTCCAAAAAGTTGAGGCCTTTCTCCTCTGAGGCACGGAAATTTGAGCATTTTCGAATGCAATTTTTCCTTACCGTTATATAAATCGTGGTGGTTTAATTGCCTGGCTGCCAATATATCAGATTAACTCCACTGTATTTTTTCTTTTGGGGCTATGTCAAAGACAAAGTCTACTCAAGGAAGATCTGTGAAGCTGGAGGTTTTCATTCCATAACAATTGCTGCTTTTACAATTGTGATTATGGAAATGCTATAGTGGACAACATGCCTGGAACTGGACTACCAGTTGGATAATCTTAGGGTTACTAAGGGGCTCCACATGAAAAAGCACGGATTTTTTAAGAAAATATTTGTTAGTACTATTATATAGTTTTACATTTTTCTTATGCATTTGAACTTTTTTTTTTAAAGTATAATGACTTCTCCAAATTAGGGACATTTGATTCAGACATTCTGAATAATTTTAGACTAAAGCATGATCATATAATTCGTCTTATATATGATTGGTAAAATGTTTTCATTATTAAGAATATTATATTTTTCATCTATAAGATAAATTATTTAAAATCACTAAAAATACTTTTTGTGTTAGTATGATTTTTTTCCTCACAGCATGACATTCAAAGCTTCATACAATTTTGATTTAGAACAATGCTTTTAACAATATCTTTTCTTCAAACTCGCTCTGTTTATGCGTACTTGTAATGCTAAAGTAATTTTCATTTTGAATTTTTTAAAAACGAAAGATTGAATGTTTAATGATTTATTGAATTTCAAATATCTGTTTTAAATGTTATATACATATTGAGATTAAAACTTTTATCGAGTTCATAATTCTTTATAAACGTGAAATAAGTAGATAATATTCAGGTTAAGTCACAGAGATCATTTATAAACCAATCGAAACGTTAATTTCAAACTTAACATTTTCAATACTTAATTATAAGATTAACCAATGTTAACATTTTTTCAACTGACCAACCTTCAAAGTTCATGCAGTATTCTTTAATAGTATAAAACAATTTGGAAATTCAACAATTTATTATTTAATAATTCGAGATAAAAACCAACGTTTTTAAAAACAACGTTTTTATATAGTGGCAAAATTTATTAAGAAAGGTTATTGAAATATTAGTTAAAACTGGTCGCAAATATCTAAATATTGCATTGTTAGGCAAGTAAGAACGGTTCCCGAAATTTCAGAACTCTAGCTTGATGGGAAGTTGGTTAATTTAACGATAGAAAATTTGATGACACACACACAGAAACACGAACCAAGTGAAATACATAAAAACGTTAAAGTAAGCTAAAATTAATTAATTAATTCAGTAGAGGTAAATGGTTGGAATGCAGTTTAGACCAATCACTCTTGGCGGTAAAATTGTTTGCAGTATTGTTGCCGAAATGGCTATTTCCCTGGTCCGTTTTACGGACAACGTTCAATGGCACAAAAAATGCTGAGTTTGATTGCAATTTTGAAATCGCGCCAATGGGGATAAACTGCATTATTGAAGAAAATTCTACGCTGAAAACTTGTCGAAATGTAAATAATATCGTATTGGGCTGTAAGGAGAAGGTCCCCAGGTTTGTTCGTTTCTGGCTTGATGGTGAAGTTGTTTAAATTAACGATCGAAAGTTGATGTCACTACAACACACGCACCACACGCACACACACACACCACAGCACACACACACCGCACACACACACACACACACACACACACACACACACACACACACACACACACACACACACACCGCACACACACACACACACCAAGTGAAATTCAGAAAAACGTTTTAAAATTGTATGTTCTATCATAATTTATATACTTAGAAATGATAATATAGGTGATTTTTTTCATTAATAACTTTCTCAAATTAATAATTTTCTCTTTATGAATCATAATTTCTTATGTAAATTCAATTAAAAGAAAATATAAATTTATTACATTAATGGCTGAAATCCTTTTGATTATCAAAACTTATTTTTTCTGTGTATTTTTAAGTCACAGTTTATCTTGTTCAGCTAAATATAAAGTTCCTCAAAATAACATTTACAGATATTGATTTATCTACAACAATGGTATATTACTTAATATTTAAAATAGCATGCAATTTATAAAGTAATGTATAAAATGGTTTCGTTCAAAACACTTAAGTCATTAATAAGAATTTCTGTTCAAAAAGTTCTTCATTAAATTTTTTAGAACAAATCAAACTGTCATCAAAAGGCTTAAGAACATATCAACTAATAATTTAAATTTACTATACAGCTCCTTTTGATAAAAAGTTCAAATATCTACACCTTGTATGTTTTTTAAAAGCATAATTTAACAAAATAATCCCAAACAAAAGTAATATGTATTTAAATAATGACTTTAGTCACTATTTTTAAACTTTACATGTAATGAAATATTTCAAAAAGTTTTTTCCCATAGAGCTCATTGAATTCGGCACTGTATGTGTGCTTTTAGTAAAAGTTCAACCTAATAATTATAATTTCAGCATTAAAATTAATCTAAATATCTTCCAAATTTGATTATTTTGTCCTGAATTTAATCATAGTATTGTTATCTACAGCTTCTATCACTGCAATATTTCGTAGTATATATTAAAAGGAAAAAATATCTGAATCTCACTTCTACCAAATCCACCCAAAACATCGATAAACAGCAACACACATGCAGTATCTATATTTCTTATACCACCACAAAAAAGTTTTCAGCCCTATATCATAATAAAGAAATCAAGTTCCTACCACCACGCGAACCAAGTCTATTGCTTCACCACCAGTTAGATCTCTAGCTTAAAAAGTTCGAAAAGCTGTCGTTCCAGCACAGAAAGATATTGGCAAATTTCCAACTAGAGCGGCATGATGACGATAAGTAGACAGAGACCCCGAATGGCTATTTATAGATTGCTCTATCCATCAATGAAGCTCATGCTGGCAGACGATAGTAAACGCTGCACCAGGAAGAAAAAGATCCACTAAAATACATATATTTATGTGTTTATATAAAGGGTTATGTGTATTTTAGGCTCTATAAATACGTAAACTAAATAGATTTTATGTGGGTAGAATAAAATTCGTTAACCCCCGGTTGGAGATGAGGAAGGAAAAAAGAACATTTCTGTTAGGATGAAAGTGATAAATGCAATACAGCGATTTTGTTTTATTTTTAAAAGAAGTTAGGATACTGAATAGTTGATTCTGAGATCGATTTGGTCGATTCAGGTATAAAACTAGGTGTAGTAAAAGAGATGCATAATGTATTTTATACTGAGGCGCATGGAAAAGTATGTATTACGGGATCTTGGGTCTTCTTGTTTTTTCAGTCTAAGGTGAAATGTACCTTAAGCAGTAAAAATGAAGTGAGGAGTGTTTAATGCTACATTCGAGTGTTTATTTGTGAATTTTATTTGGCGGCTAGCAGTGTTGTTTGTTTTTAAAACTCGAAATAAGCTTTTGGAGCCAAAAGTTGAAGGGATAATTGGAATTTGTTATGTCTGTAAATTAATTCTCTTACACTTATTAACAGCAAATGGAGTTAGAAATATTTGTTTTTGAAATGCTTAGTATAGAAATTCAAAATAAATAAATAAATTCAGAATAGATCTATAAATCTATGAATAATTAAAATAAAAATGAAAAAGCTTTTATGTTATTTAAAGGATGTCAGTTTTTAGATTCTATGAATTAAATGGGAATTTATAAATGCTTTTCAAAGAGATTAGAGTTTGTATGAAAATATAATCTAGTCAGTGATAAGGATTACATCTTACATGTTTTACTATTTGAAAATGATTTTTTTATTTTTAAATAAATTTCTCTTAGAATGCTCTTAGCAATATATTAGTTTACAACATTTATTATATTATCTTATAAAAATTAAATATTTTCTCCGTTTATCAATTTTTTAATGAACTGATCGAGTTATAGAGGGAGAGAAGACGTATGAATAAAGAATTTCATGGTTACTAAACGAAGCGGTTCTATCAAGATTTTTTATCATTAGGTATATATAAGCTTATTGTTTAGAAATGTATGAAATTGTTTCGGTGTTCTTTAATAAGAATGATCAGAATTACTCCAAAAAAAAATACTTGAGAAGTTTGAGTTAAAGTTGTACAAGATCTAACATATACAGACCATTGCTTAGATCTGAAAGTAAGTTATTATAAGTATTTTTAGTATTAAAAGGCAAGCGTTTTATGAAAACTATTTCTTAAAAAAAGATTATGGTAAATTTTAGTTAGGGTTTATGTCTTTCAGATATTTTAAGTAACGTTGGTTAAATAACAAATAGTACTGAAGTAAATAGATATGTTAGTTCAAATGTATGAAAAAAAGTGATATAGCAATGTGAAATAATAATCAATATATATATATATATATATATATATATATATATATATATGTATATAATTTTCATAATAAAATAGTAATATGCACATAACATTACACAAAAAAATACAGTAAAATAATATGATAGGAATTGACGATATTGTAAAATACGATTGTATATGGTACGTAGGATAATACAATCAAGTGGTAACAATGTGATTGTAAAAATATAACATGACAAAATGAAAACAATTTTATAAAAAAAATTGTTGATACAGTAACATAGTAATTGTTTCCTAAAATCCTGTTATAATATGTTGTGATTATATAATTACGTGATAGTAAAATACTACGATTAAATTAACTTCACTTCTTCCTCAAGTTGCATGCTTTGAAGTTTTTTGATTTCATGCTAAGCGAGGAATTTCGAATGATATTAATTCTTTCCAAAATGTCATTTAAAAATTTATCACTTATATCACAGTCTCGGTGCTTTTAGTCTAAACATAAATTTAAAAACAAAACAAAACAAATGTTTTAATTATAATATTCTTAATAACCAACTTCGTGAACATACATATACTGGAAAGATATGCACTTTTCATTAAAACTTTAATTATTTCCTTCTAATTAAAGAAGTTACTGTGTTTTAGACTAGTTTAAGTTATATAATTCCTGAATCCTACGCATTGTTCCATAAACCACCTGAAAATAATTCATCCATGTTTAAGAGTAATGTATTGCAATAATCATAAAAGCTTCATTATCCAAGCCGAAGGTGTGTTGTTTTCAATCATATTTCAAACTGTTCTGTTGTTCCCCATAACCATTTACATTGGAAAGTTTTATCTCTTCCCCCGTTCCTTTGTCTCATGAATGTGAAAAATGTTTATATCAATTCAAATACTTTTCAGCAAATTGAACTATTTTTGGTAATCTGTCTTAAAATATTTTGATGTATTAAATATTTTTGCAATGTATTACATGTAAACTCAGTTAAAAAGAAATGATCTTCCTTTTAACTTTAAGATTTGTTAAGGGTACTTTATACAAAAATGCTTTTCTGCAACCCATATGATGGTATCTGAGATAATTAATTGAAAGATACATTGTAAGATATCTATGTTCTATCTAAATTTTATAGGAGGGAGTTAATGAAAATTATTTCGTATTAATAAATGATATTCTTTTCATAAATTAAAGAATGGGCTTAAGCAAGATGACCTGATGTGTATATATTTTGATTTCCTTTAAATGACATTTATATAATGAGCAATATAAATATTTATGACATGTAAAATAACTGGAAGTTCAGATATAAATATGTTGCATTACTCATAAGAAATTTAAACTAATACTTTATATGCAAACATTTAGATTATTTAGAGTACTGCAATCATACATAGATTCCCTTACACAGATTTAAATAAATTTTAAATCAAATTCATAATTTTGGAAAGAATAATTGTGCAGTATTGAATATTATAGGATTTATAATCATACTTAGGGAAAGAGAAATATGAAATCCAATTTGGAACTGTTGGAATATCCGAAAGTTTCTATATGTTTGAATGTTTCTATATATTTGATTACTTCTACTTAACTATTCCACATAAAATGTGAAATGGACAAATAATTTTGCATCTTCTAAGAAGAAAGGCGAGAGAATAAGTGACTATTTTTATATTCTCACCAACATTCAAGGATAGAGTATATATACAATGAGCTTTATTCGAATTCGACGAAAAAAAGAATGGATGAGTATTTGAATAACTAGATTTGAATGAATGAATGATTACGTAAATTGGTAAGAGAAAACGAATAATTTCTTTTTTTGTTTAAATCTCATTTGTATTCTCGAAAGAAATTTTAAGAAAAAGAATAAAAAAAGAAACACATGTTTTTTTTTTATTTCAGAATTGTCGAATCTTACTAAGAATATATAATTTACAGAAACTAAACAGAATTGAAATAAGTTAAGTAAAATAAAAATGTTTTATTAGAAATACATCTCACGATTTCTACTGAAAAGTTTACGATATAATATAATATTTATATATATACATACATATATACTTAACAAGATTCAAATATTCTTAAAAAAATCTTAAAAAAGATTTGAATTATTTCCTTTATGTTGATGAAAAGTTCAAATCATTCTTGTTACTTTTAAAAACATCAATACATCTGATTTTTCCGACTTGAGTTGCCTTTTTTCGTGTGCATTTTCCTTTTTCTGAAATTTGATGCATCCTTAAAACAGAAAAAAATTATTCCTGTATGGAATTGATATATTGTAGTACTTGTAAAAAATTCGAATACAGATACAGAGTAAGTAGTTCACTTTTTTTAATAACTTGTTTTTTTTAAAATTACCTTTAATAACTTAAGCTAACCCATCATATTTTCAGTTCTTGTATTGAATCTTTATTACTGCTGAACTAATTATTTGGAATTTATTTAATCCATAAGACATAAGCATAAATCCTGGATTTAAACAGATTTTACGTTATATTTAATACATACTTTTAATCTATTTCTTAAGGCTCGAATGTAAGAGAAATTATACACTATACACAAATATTCCATGTATATTATATCGCTGTTACACAAAGTTACGCTATTTTGAGAACTAGCATAAAGGAAATTCCGTTTTTAATAAATAAAGAGGGTGTTCTTTTTGAATAGCTATTTTTCCTATTTTTGATAACATCGAAGGAAAAAAATATTTAATCTTTCA
Source organism: Nephila pilipes (assembly GCA_019974015.1). Classification (NCBI taxonomy): domain Eukaryota; kingdom Metazoa; phylum Arthropoda; class Arachnida; order Araneae; family Nephilidae; genus Nephila; species Nephila pilipes. Next base: position 617,704 of record BMAW01076762.1, on the reverse strand, counting down.
AGTTATGAATTACTTATCTTCTAGTAAATACGAAAAGCATTAGACTCCAGACAGACAACTGTTACCACAAATTTCATTTTGATAGAATATATTTTTTAAGTACAGCACTTTAGATTTTCAGAAAAAAAAAGTTTTTCAATTCTGCGTGCAGAGTTTATTATCATCCTTCATATATATATATATATATATATATATATATATATATATATATATATATATATGTATATATATATATATATATATATATATATATATATATATATGCTCTATATATATATATATATATTAGCTTCTATATATATATATATATATATATATATATATATATATATATATATATATATAAACTTAAAACTTTAGTACATATAGAAATTTTTTTTAGAAGGAAAGGGGAAAAAAAACGAAATCAAAAAGTGGTTGAAAATGATAAAAAAAAATGTGCTTCCGTGATAGAGAAGATGGTCACAAAGTTCGATATTTCCTCCTCTTTATTATGCTGACATTCCGCTATCGCATTTTCACTTATAATGAAATTTTTCTTCAAACGCATATACACTTCCTGCCCTTACGAAAAGCATCACAAAAGCTACTCGTCTGTGAGTGGAAGGTAAAGGAAAAAAAGAAGAAGGAATCTAAATGGAAAAAATGTTAGAGACCCTGAAAACACAATAATTTACTGCAGTGACACGCCTGTTTTTTGGAGTGGAAATTTTCTCATGGTCCATCCATAAAATGGTGGCAAATCCGATTTTATGCGTGTTTTTATATTTCTTTTAGCCGAACTGGAGAATTCCTTTGCGCGAATTCAGCTGCTGTTTGGAAGCGGTAGTTATAATGTTTTTATGTTTTCCCTGCGATACACACTTGAAGAAAGAGAATAAGAACAATAATAAAAAATAAAGAATGATACTGTAAGATGTTGCTAACATTTCATGTTGCAATTGTTTGAGAGTTGCCTGGAAAAGAACCGATTATTTTATAGTACAGTTTAAAATCTATACTTTAATCTTTATGAGTAAAGTTTAAATGCTTTCTTTGATTTTCATAAGGATGTAGTAATATTTTATTACACGGAAAAAGTCACAAATATTAAATAGCACATGTGCCATCATATATTTTACTTTTAAAAATGTACATTTAAAATATTCACATTTTTTTTTGTTGCAGTACTAATAAAATTATTATTACTTAATGTTTATTTATGATTATAATTATTTTAAGTGTCATTCAATCGCAAAGTTTGTAAATTTGAAAGATATGGTTTTAAGGATTAATTTATGAAAAGAATGTTTTTTTTTTTTCAGTTTTAAAAATAAGATTATTTCCTAATAGTATTGTCCATTCTTAATATTATTGGTTTGTTTTTTGACAAAACTTCTGTGTGTTCATGAACTTTTTGAGCACTATTAAACTCAAAAGATAATTAGATATTTTTCGAATAAACAGTGGATTTTTGAATTTTAAATACTTTTGCTTAGCATTACCCGAATACAAGATATATTATAAAATCAAACTAAATTATTTATAAATATCATGGATTAGATGTATATCAAAAGTGTGAGAACAGTTTCGTAGTACATTTTTAGATAACAAGCTTATAAGTTGTCGATTGAGTTTAATACAACTTTAATGAACTAAATTAAAAAAATGGTTTCACAAATATGAGAGCTTGACTCACCATCAGAATCTCAGAGTGATGACAAGACCCGCAATTAATTACTGACTGAATTTTGATTTTCTCGTCATGTGTTTATTCAACCTAAAACAACATAACGAGATATTAGTAAAGGATTTCCGGGCTTCGATCCACAGTCAGATGACGAGAAGGACATTGATACATGAATTTATAACTTACTAATTGAGCCTTCATACCATGACACCGAAGGTCTTTCAGGTCTTTTTGACTAAACATATAGAAGACTACATGATTTAACACAGCGATAAAAGTGGAGTCAGGATTAGAATCTACTAATCGATTTTTACTCATGCACTATTAAGTTTTCCCAGATGGCCTCATGAAACTAAGTTTTAAAACACAGTTACAATGTCCATACTTTGAGTATTACGGAAAATGTAATTTTGGGTTTTCTTTCGATCAAGGTTTGTTTAAATTTTTTCAATAAAACAATTCTTTTTGAGACAATAGATATTAAATACATAAACTAGGAACGGTGAATAAAAACTTGAGAAATGAAAAAATATTCTGATAATTATTACAAAGAATGCTTTATGGAAACTTTTGAAACATATACAAATATTATATAATTATTCTTTAAAGACAGAGCTTAGTAGTGGAAATCAGATGGTTGTACTTATTTGATTTTATGAGTTTACTTAAATTTATATAATAATTCATGTTTTAAAATCCTCTTATAAAATAAAAGCTGTTTTCAGTAAAATCAAGTAACATATTTAAGAAATATATATATTTTTTAATATTTGGTAATTTTTTGTTTTTTAGTACTCTAAGGTGTTGCAGCTGTTTAGTTAATTTTTCTTATTATTATTGACTTTATTCCAGCAATTGATTTTATTCTATTAATACAAAATTATATTCACCAATTTTCCTAACATGTGTTGAAATATGATTTTATTTTGTTTATGAAAGAAAACCCATCAACTTCATTTAGAAGAAAGTTTATTAGCAATATAATTTAAAAAAAAAATTAAAACAGCAGTTTTATTTAATTTGAAAACTTTCATATTTTTTAAGATAAAAGAATAATACATTAAAAATAAAATAAAATATGTAATTTAGGATCTTCAGGTAATAAATTGAAAGCATATTCAGGTTAGATTATGACAAAAATTAAAAATAAATTGTTATAAGTTTTTTTTTCTTTTATTTTTTTACAAAATAATAATAATATTAAATAAAAAAAAGCAATATTTGCGGATTATTAGCAAATAAATACTGCTTGTATATATTTCTTAAAAGTGCATTTATGAGATATTTATACCAAAGAAGAAAAATATATTGTTGTCAATAATTTAATAAAATATTTATTTAAATAATAAATGATTTAGCATTTTTATATATATTTTAATTTTTAAAAATAATGCTTGTTTTTAAGTGGTATAACTTCCAAGTAGTTTCCTATTTTAGTAAAATACCTTCCTCAAAGGCCAGCTTTCGTAATTTAATATTTATTGAAAATTTTACATTTAGTAGAATGTGAAAGAAATATTTTTATTAAAAAAATCCCAGATCTATCTTTTTTAAAAAAATACCACTTAAATATTTTTAATACAGTAATTCATCTCTTCTAGTTCATTACAAAATAAAATAATTTAATTAAGAAATAAGAAAGAATTTTTTAACGAGAAAATAAAGAATTTAAAGAAAGTTGATTTTCAAAACTCCTTTTCAGTGAATACATTTCATACAGTATAAATTAAAGCCTGTAAAAAATTTAAGTATTTACATATTTAATGCGGGATTTGATTGAAATATTTTGGATATCATCAGTATACATATATACCATACATCCCAAAGTATGTAATAAATGAGAATTATTACTCATGTTTGGAGAGGAAGACAAACGACAGAAATTCTAATAGGACATGATTAAGCAATACAGATATTTCTAGAATAGCATCACTACCTATAGTAATAACAATATAACTTCTATATTTCCAGCATACAATAATATTTTGGGAAAATTATAAGCCTTATATAGAATATAATCTTACTTTACATTTTTTTCTAACGATTCTTTCAGTATTGTCGTTTATGTATTAAATATATATTTTCATTATTTATTTTAAATTGTAAAGGAGAGTTTCCTGGAATTGTTTGTATTTCTTCTGTGAATCACAACATACAATATATTTTGATTTATGCAAAATATATTGCAGGAATCCAGAAAGGATATTTATTAGTTATGCATTATATTTAAATTCATATAATAATTTAATATTTGTGTGTACTTAAATGTGATTATTTTTAAAATAAGGCTGAATAAAACGACTATTCGAGAAATGTTGTTTTACCCTTCCATATTACATATTAACATAGTAGTTAGGTCAAATTTATCATCAATGAAGCATCTAAAACAAGATTTAACTATTATGCAACTTATGAATTTATAACATTTATTTATTAACTGCTAAACAAACCCTCTATTATTTTTAATACTTTTTACACTTTACTATAAGAAACTTTATAATTGAAGTGGAAAACTCACATTCAATGAGACGCATATGTCATTCTAAGGAAAGCATTGGAAGTTTCAGTAGAAATAAGTTATTCAAGGTATTAAAACCTTCCCTCTATAAAAAATGTAAAACAACATTACCTATTAATAGATATCTTTTCACTAATACAGTGGTCCCAAACTATTTTGGTCGTGGAACCCCAAAATTTGTTGCCAATGACCGCGGAACCCTGAATATTTTTTAATTAACGACATTTCAAAAATAATATCTGATATTAAATGAAACAAGTATTATTTTAGTATTTCAGATTTTATTGAATTAAGCAAAACTCAAAAAAAAAATCAATTCATCATAGAAATAATTAATAAAAATATAAAACATAAACTAAAATAAAATGGAAAATCTTTTTTATTTAGTCAAATAAAGTTTGTCTCGCGGAACCCTTAAATTTTTTTTGTGGAACCCCATGGCTCCAGGGAAAACAATTTGGGAACCACTGCACTAATAAACAGAGAGTCAATGTATTGAGTATATTCTTATTTACTACCTGATAAATTTTGACATAAGTTGACCTGAAAAATCTAACGAAAGACAAACGCAGCTGGATTAACACTTCTCGATAGGATTATCAAGATACCGTTTGATGTTAGATGCTTGGTGATACATCTGACAACTTTGTTTCAACATCAAACAAAAAAAAAATTCTGTTGCCTTCAAAATCCCGGAAGTGTTTTAAGTTCTTTATGCATGCAGCGTATAATAAATACAATAGCATTAAACAGAAAATAATTATATAATTATTTTTATAAAATTTTTATTACTTATAAAATATAAAAATTTAGACATAAAAAAATTTTAAGAAATTTTTTCCTTCAAAATGTTACATACTTTACACTTATATTTTAAGTGTAAAAGCAAGTGCTTGTGGATTACGAGCTTTTAAAGAAATAATTACACACCCACCCTCACGCACACACGCAGAGATAGTTTCGTGATATTTATTTTCAAATTTTTACAGCTTATAATTAATTTAATATCATAAGAAACTTTGCACTTTTCATTAACGCGCAACTAAATTAAAAAAACAGCAACAACCTATGTTTGCGAATGTGAATTAAATGAACAACATTTGTGCATAATAAGGTAGCATAAAGGTACCAAACTTAGGTAACACGCATACATCTAAGTGTAATGCTAAAAGTACAATGCAATTAGAGATTTATAGTATCCTAATTAATTTCTTTTGGGGATATGTGAATTTAAAAGATATACTGTTTTTTGGATGAAATTAATTAAAATTTTACTTAGATATTCATTGTAGGTTACAAAACATTTTATTAAGTCGAAACATTTCCTCTTAAATTAAATGAGAAACATTGCGTAATTATTTGTGGTAATGTAGCCTAAAATTTTAAATTTAATCCTCAAAGCAAAAAAAAACTTTTTTTAAGTGAAAATCAAGAATACTTTAAGACATTTAATATCCTTTTCAAAATTTGTATTCATGCCCTAATTACTTTTTTTGTTAAATGTAATTATAAATACGATAATAAGATATTCTTTTTTTTTTAGGTAAGTTTTGGCATACTCACCCGGGATTTTTCTCGTAAGTTCAATTTATTTAATTTTAATTTATTTAAGTATTATAGCATTGTCATTTAACATTTTGTAAATGACAATCTTCAAAATGTAAGATAAATGCTTCTTTTGATTCAGAGTTAAATGATTTGTAAAATGATATCAGTACCTAACTAATGAAATCTATTTAAAGATAAAATGGTTTGAGATAACACTACATGACGAAAACTTAAAATATGAGAATTTTTAATTTAATATGTAAACTTCTTATCAGCCTTTCTAAATAAATACAATTGTTCAGGTAATTTTGCTGTTTACACCGCATTCAGTGTTTTATTGAGAAACAAAGTTAAAACTTTTAATAAACATTATATTTGCTTGAATAAATTACATAAACATTGTTTTGTTAAAAATGAGTTGCTGTAATTTAATACATAGAGTGTTTTTAATTAAGGAAATAGACTGTGGCTTAATTAAGAAATAAAATGTATTGGCAATGTATACAATAATTTTACTGATCTATGAAAAGAAAGTTTTCATGTTGTTTTTAAAAATCTTCATATTGTGGTACTATTCTATTTCCATAAAATTGAAATTTTTACACATTATTAACTGAATAAAAAGAGTATGATGTATATGCATAATGCTAAGGATACCTTTATAAAAACACATGTTTATAAAAAATATGTAAACTGGAATGTATTACTATACATATTTTAAAGAGAAATTAGAAGATCTAAAAAAATATTAGAGCTTTTATGAACTGCTTAATTAAGGAGGATTCATTTTCGAAATATTGAAAATTAGTAAGTAAAAAAAAAATGTTTATTAAAAAGAAATGATTCACATTTATTGCTCCATAAAAATTAATTTAAAGTTAAAATAAATCGGGTAGCACCATAGAGGCAGTTCCAAACACTAAACCTCTTTCAGTATTAAAGAGAAGATAAGCGCATGTGACTATTCAATGGAGAAATTTCATTATAGATTACACCCCACGTCTTCGCTTTCCTACACAATTTTAATTTTCTGAGCCGCTGATACTAATGAACTGGTGTCACAGGAAGAATAAGTGCCAAAGAGATGCCATCTCTTTTCAGATCCAGTCTCTGGGACGTAATTAAAAACAACAAAAATTAAAATAACATCTCGAACTTTCACGGAAGCACTGAGGGGAATTATTTTTGATATACTTCGTATGATAATTATGGAATTATTTTTCTCCAGGGACTACAATCAGGTAACATTCTTTTTCCTGTGTCACTGTATAGCGTTAAACAAAAGAAATTGAAGCAGTATAGCTATTGGAGGAGAAGAATTAATTTTTCGTTACAATGAAAAGTCATTTTGTTGCGAACGGAACAAGAAGAAATGTATTTTTTTAACATCTTAAGAAACTTTATCTCATCTCCTCTTTATTTATTCATATCCTTTTTGTTAGAAAATAATGATAAATATTTTTTGTAGCGTTATCGAATCACATTTATTAATTAAATTATTTCGCTGTTCCGAAATGTTCTGTAACAAAGGCAAAGTAAATTATTAATTAATATAATTAATAAACAAAAATATTACATCCATATTTTGATAAAAGAAGTAATTTTAATTTGTCTAAAGCTAACTTTTACGCATTTTTTATGTAATTTATTTATTTAATTAATGGTGCGAATATTTGTTACAAATTTTTTAATGAGTTCATTAATATCTTTGAGTAGTTAATAGAGAGATATATTTTAATGCAGCTATTAGACTATAGGGCTGAGACATTTAAACAAGTACAACTTATAAAAATATTTGCTTAAAAGTAGAAGATATGTAACAAATTACAATGATATTGTAACACTGATATAGAGCTTCTTTTCGGGAAATTTCAGTTAAATAATAAAAAAATTGTCCGTTTTCTTAAATGGAGTTTTAAATCGTTTTCTTAAATGGAGTTTTAAATCGTTTTCTTATAACTAACAAAACAAATTTTTTTTTATTTCACTATATTTAAAAACATAAAACACAATTTTTTTTATATTATGATACATAAATATTATATATATATATATATATATATATATATATATATATATATAAATCCAAATCATAAAGATATCATTATTCAAAAAAATCCAAACATAATTAGGCGCAAAGCAACCATTAGAATGTATGATATAAATATACTGAAAATTTATGAAAGAATAATTTAAAATATTTAAAAAGACAAAAATCCAGAAAGAAATGTAACAATGAAAGAAAAATAAATGAAAATATGGAACCCAGCAAGTCAAAAAGCAATATCGGGCTGAGGACCGAATAAGCGGGGTTAAACTAGTTTAATGGTACCAACCTTCCCCCTTTGCGACTTGATAGGCTGAATTGGAAAATCCAAATTGTAAAAGAGTTCATGATTAAAAGATGCACAAAAATTCAGCGATAAAATCTCCAAAAATAAAATCTATAATTCTTGGTAGGCTGAATTGGGAAATCCAAATTTCAAAAGAGTTCAATGATTAAAAAATGCAAAAAAAAATTTTCAACGATAAAATTTACAAAAATAAAATCTATAATTCTATAAATTATCTACAAATCAAAATATAAAAACTACTTACAAAATTCAAAGAAATGAAGATTCAAATATGTGAGTAGTAAGACAGAATTTTCTTTAAGCTTCAAGATGTATATCACATACTCAAAATGAAAAAAATATAACACATCATCACCATATAAATTGAAAAAAGATTTAAATCATTGTTTGTTTGGTAATAAAATGTAAAAGGATGCAAACAATTGGTTGGTAATAAGTTGTATGGTAAAGGAGTATAATGGTCCAGAGAGTGAGTAAAAATGTAAGCTGTGTAAATGTAAATAAGTAAATAAATTCTTCACGGCTAGACCACTAACAAGCCGACTTTGTGGACCTATTGTTGTGTGGTGGATTTGAAATTGGATCACGACTCGCAAAGATGTTTAATACATTCACGATGCACATAAGTATTCAAGAATTTTATTGGATAATCATGATTATCCAATAAATTTCTTTCCACAAAGTCGGCTTGTTAGGCCAAAACTTGAAATATTTTCATCAAATGATGAAAGCATCATGCATGAAGGTGGATTAAATCTTTTAAAATTACCTATTGATTTTTAGTATATATAAAATAAAATTTAAAAAAAATTGATATTTTAATGTTTCTAGCATATATATTTTTATCATTTACTTGCTGAAATATCGTCGTTTTACCTATTACACTGAGTTTGAAGATGGTTCATTTAGAGATTTGGGATTAATGTTTTTAAACTTATAGGTGGAATTATCGAAGTGATTTTTCTAATACTTTGTTTAAAGGTGAAATGGGTAAAATCTTACCAAGCTAGGATAAAACTGTAAAATTTATTTTTTTTATAGAAAACAAGTATTGTTTTATTCCTCTTTTTATCTCAAAGCTTAAGAGTATTCAAGTATTCAATCTCTTTCCGTATGCGAAGAAGCTCTCTCATGCTTTGAAGATGATTCGTGCGTAAGTTAGTGGTGTAAGAAAGAGCACCTTCTGTTAGAAGGACATGAAAATTTTACAACACTCACTCCCCACCTGAAATGATATAGTTCATTTATCTTTGATATTTAACTAAGTTTACATCCAAGAACTATATTAGCTTACTTACATAATATTGCATTGAATTACAAAGCATTAAAATTGTTCAAAATCCCTCATACTTGGAAATACAAAGTATATAAGATGTATTAAATGAATTTATAATAAAATAACAATCATTATTTAAACGTTGAAAGAAAATTGACAATTTTACTTTTAAATTAAATTCTTAAGTAATTAAGGATTGATTTCTAAATCTTAAACGAGAGTTGTGTTGGGTATTTTATGTTTATTTTAGGAGTTTTAATAAGAAAGAAACGTACATTATCGGTTTGTCTTAGATACAGTTCTAAAAATTTTCCCATCCAGATATTTCTCGGATAACGCTTATTATTAATCAAAACCATATCATTAACCTTAAATGAAACAATTTTATCTGGTTATTGAGAAATACCTTCAGACTTAGATTAAGTAAATATTTTTATTGCACCTATTCCAAAAATGATTTAAAATAGTTTGCTGATACTTATATTTCTTTACCATATAACTTCTACTAGCAATTAAATCTTCAGTTTTATGTTTTGTTACAGGTAAAGACACCAAGGAAGAGTGCTCTAAGGGTCGTTGTCCATTTAATAATAAACATGAAATTAACCATGGCTATAATATGCAGAAAAGCCATTCCCAATTCTTTAAGAGAAAGAGATCTCCCAAACATTTTATTTAAACAAGTTTTTAGCTTTCGTATCTGCTTTTCACAGAAACCTTCCTATCATGGACTTCACGCAATTATGAATTTCTAAGTTATACCTTTGAAAATAAACATTATTTTTAACTTCATGATTTCAATTTGCTTCCAACAATTTTCTAGTTCATAATAAGCCATTTTAAAAATTTTAGCATTTAAAGAATATAATACAGAACATAAACCTAGATTAGTAACAAATCCTCTGTACCTAACAAAAAAGAATCAGTACTTTAAAGTAATTTCTCTCATCCCAGCTCAAGTGAAAATAAGTAAATAACACTTTGAATTAAAATAATGTACAAAAAAAGTCATGCTGAGTCCAACACACATATATCAAATATGAGGAATGTTCCTGAATTCTGTCAAGGGGTTGCGGAACTACCACTGCATTCTAAGTCTTAACTTTTTAATGATTGTAAATTAAACAATTATTTAAAAAAGTTTCAGTACATTCATGACCTTTAAGAAATCAAAATTGTTTTTGTAAATGCGTCTGAGGGATATCAATACCCGTATGATATACTTTAGTAAGAGTACCATAGATGAGTAGCTCAACAAATTTAGCATTACATGGAAGAAACCAGAGGATGTTTGGCTTACTCATCCTCGCTTGAGAATTATAAATTTCTCTTAAAACAAAGTAGATAAATGTCATACAATTCAAAATTCAAATTAAACATGCGTAAAATTTTTAGTTATATTCTTATATAGGCTGCGTTTTCTAAATACTGTATTGATTTAATTGAGTAGCGTTTATCCAATAACGCAAAGTTTTCTTAAGTTCCGAAGCACATATAGGTCTATTCAATTTTGAAGAGTCAGAAAACCTTTTAACCCATGATGTAACACGCAATAGTTTGCCTAGTTCACTAAATTCATCAGCTTCTACTAATGGTTGTAGTAAGTATTTACCACCCAAAATAGTTATCGGGGAATTAACTTGCGAAGTCCGTTTCTCTTTCTTGCGTCACTAAAGCCATCAAGTTATGGCAGCAAGTCTCGACAAGGTCAAGAGTGAACCAGATAGGACAACCAGGCAGGAATTTACTGCGGAGAACATGTCAGAATCTTTCCTGCAGATTTTTATCTCGTAGTGAGCTCGGGAAAATTGACGGAGTCACTATAGTGGCTCCACCCTTTTCGTAGTGTCAGTGACTATACTTGAACCACTCTATTTGCTACAAATGGTTTCCATATTTTCTATGATCCTTTAAACCAGTGAAGGAGAATTTGAGAGTCCCTCTATAAGAAAATTTGGTTTGTGAAATCAGAAAAAAAGGCCTTGTAACTTCCTAAGCGTTCACAGAGATGTGCTGGTATCAACTCTAACTTTGCAAGTATCAAAGTTTTTAACTGTGTAATTTTACTTTTTGATATGATGACACTCTCTTTAATTTGGCTTAATTAATTTAATTTAATATACTTTAAGAATGAAAAAGCACCGTATGCCTACGGATTGGAGTGACAAAAGACATGAAGTGAAACTTCATTATTCTTAGTACTTTCAAATAATTTACGTTCAAATGATATTAATTTTTTAGATAAAGTTAAGAACACTAAGTTTTCCTTTTCTTCTCTTATCCCACTTTGGACCACGTATTCACAACTTTTTTAATTAACATTTTTCATTATTATTACAAAGGCTTTTATTATTCCATATAGATAAAAAAAAAATAACTGCAATAACTTTCAGCACGTGCCACTTTGTGACTCAGGAATCAATGGAATACCTAACATCTTTACAACCTAATTTAATTTTATCCTAATTTGGATCTTATATCAAAGCAAGAAACATATCTTTTGTCTGCAATGAGTATTTTTTCATTTCCACTTTTAACACAAAGTTTACACAGCTCCAAATATTCAAGTTTTAAATTCCTTATAATGAGATCCTGCTGCCTTTAATATTTCTATTAGCATAGAGGTAACCCATAAGCTTCCTTAGCCATTTTGCTCCATAATGTTGATCTTCATAGATTAAAGAAAGGAATTTAACATTTTGTATCATTTAGGATAATCCTCTCTAAAATGTTTTCAAGTGAAATTTAAAAAAAAAAAGAAGGGAAATTGCAAAGTCGTTAAACCAAATTAAAGGCAATTTAGATGAAGAGTTTGCATTGAATCACTCTAATTTTTCACATGCCACAAAAAATTGAATTATTTTCTATCTTTTTCACACTATTTATCATAAAAAATGCCTTTTCTAAATCTCCGCAAAGTGAAACTTGCCGTTTATGAATTGGTTTTGTATTGTTTTATTAACGTCGCATTAGAAGCAACACGAGGGCTATTGGCGACGGACCTCGTAATTTTGAACCTCAGTCGAGCGACAAGAACGACATCTGAGCAAGCACCTCCTCTCCTAAATTCTACATCACGCCGACGGAAGGACTTTGAGCCCCGACAGATTTAACGTGCATCAGCCCCGGCTACACGGCGGTCTTTTGTGGTATCAAGGTTCAAACCTGCGACTCGACGGAAGCTGAAAGCCGCGAGTCCGAGTCCATGACCATTAGGCTGCCACGGCCATCGACATTCCTGAATTTTAAGAGTGTTATACCCAAAAACTTTGCATAAAGATTAACTCCAAATTCAAGCGCCACATTTAAAGATTTATTACTTTCATTTGCTTTCTTGTGTCGGTGATACACAATTCTGATCCGAGTCCTAACTTTGCCATCCGAAATTGCTGCTCTGTGGAATATATATTATCCTGAATTCCTATCATCATAACACATTTCCCATAAATGACAGTTTAATTGATCCGATATAATTTGCTTCTACTGGTTAGAAATATCCTTAATTTTATTTAGTTTGCAGTTTAACGAATTAAAATAATTTTTCCGCTACATTATAATTAAAATTTAACTCAACTGAAAGTCGCATGTTTTCTTTCCAGATCAATCTACAAACATACTTTCCCCCTTTAAGTCCTAGAGAATGTTATTATCTGTTATTGAACTTATTTCCATACTCATAAAATTTTTATTTTTGACACTGAAACTCTTCTATCACCTGAAACTCTTCACACCCCGAAAAAAAATGGAAAAGAGCCCATAAACAAACATGCATTTTCACTAATATCAGCCCCCTTTTTTAGTTTCTTATATTCCCGTCAGCAAAACAAGTTAAACTAGATCTAATATCGCGAATGTTTTTATTTAATTTTACTCTTTCATCCCTAACAATGTTCCAAAATGAAACAAAATCAAAAAGGATTTCTTCCCAAGTGTCGCCAAAATATGAGTCAGACGTCTGTAACCACTTTTCCTGCAATGCATCTCGAGTAGGAATATCAGGAATGTTCAAGGTCAAATGAAATATAAATCCTTTTACGAGAGCTTCTATATGACTGAGAACTTTCATCCTTGTTGCATAATGTCAGGTCTCTTTCTCATTCTCTGTTTTCTTCCTGAAAGCAAAGATGCCCAACAATACGTACCGAATTGGTTTTAATATCAGTGTTTTTGACAATTGAGAGAAAATAAAACATCTAAGGAGACCAGAATCTAAGATAAGTTGCGCTAAAACTGAATTTGTATTTGAACTGTACAAAAATTGAGCATATTTGTGAGTAGGGCTGTTTTTGGTGTTCTATTTCCGTTTGCTTGTCCAAATCTTTCACCGTAGCATTATAGCAGTTATGTTTTTTTCTACAAATTGACCCATGATGAAATTAGACACTGCTGGAATATATTTTACACATATTTTTTTACCTTATATTAGTGGAACATATGGTATTTCTTAAAACTACACCAGCTCCTGGTTTCAATTTCAAGCTTCTTTATTTTTGTTCTAAATGCAATATTTTACGATTTATGGAATCGTGATTACAATTAGAAAAAAAAAAAAAAAAAAAAAAAAAAAAAAACAATAATATTTTATTTGAGTATTTAACGCTGAAGTGGTTAATATATTTTTAGGTTTTGAGTATTTTCTTTGATACAATTGACTTCTTTGACAACTTTAAAAAAGTTCGCATCATTTCATAACTTTTAGAAGGATTCATAACAATTTCCTTGATTTCCTCAGATTCCACTTCATTTCTCAAAAAAATGATAATTTCCGAAGTCTTGCAAATCCCTTCCTAATTTTTTCAATGAAAATCTGAAATTAAATTTAGTGTCAATAAAATGACCATATGAGCTTGCAATTATATTTAATGAACATAAAATTTTTATGGAACTGTTTTTTTTCTCTTTATTCTATTTGACCTCCATATGATTTACGTAAACTTTTCACGTAAGAGAAATTTTTAACAGGTTCTAAGTTTAATAACTTTATCATCTACCCAATCTTTGTTTTAAGAGTTCATCACAGGAATCATAGTATGGTCATTTAATTGAAATCCAGGAACATTATAAACAGGCCTAAGAAGAAAAAATTTTATATGTATGAATTTATAATTTTTGTACGAGAATTATTTGAATTGATTGCGATTGCAAAATGTTGAGAATTCCATATATTTTCTAGTTTCAGAAGAATCGAGAATTTTCAATTCTGGCAATTCTAAAACTGAAGTAGTAATTTCTAAAACAGTATAAACTGAAGGTAATCGCTGATTTAAGTCAATTAATTTAAGTCTTTAATTTTGTTTTTAATTGAATCTTAGCAAACTATATTTTGTCACATTATTCCAAAGCTTTTAAATTTATCATGATCATTATTTAATTCTTATACTTTTAAGCTACATTTTTCCAATTTTTTCCCTATTTAGAAATTCTAATATCTATAAGTTTAAATCCTCGGGCTTTTGCACTCTGTTAACCATTTTAGTAGCACTTGTACGAACACTACTTCTTTTTTCAGTTGATTTCGAAAGTAAGTACGTATTTATTCAGAATATATGTGCTCTAAATTTCCCCTTGGCTGTCCAGAGTATAGAAATATAAAAAATATCCAACTTTTATTCTTCTAGGAATTAAATTATATAACTGTCAAATTTCTTCGAAAATTCTTTATAATTGGTAAGCACCATTATTGCAGACAATTCGAATATAAGTTAGCAGTATGTAAGTTTCTTGGTATATGTAGATAAAGATTATAAGATAAGAAATGAAATAAAAGAAGTCATGTAGCAACATAGGGTTGTATTAACTTCGACATTAAATCTCCTTTTCTACTGGAAAGATATAACCATGCTACTAATCAACGGCAAACATTCATTAGAAGTAGTTGAGAGTAGAAAAATGCACACTAAATCTTTCTTCTCCAGCGAAGTTTTAGTTTTAAAAGTCTCTCATATAAATGAACAGGAGTTTTGAGAAGGGGATATGACAAAGGAGATGCTATTTCTATTAAGAACGAATTATGGAAGTTTTTATAAGAATAATTAAAAAATAAAATTACTTTAAAGTATTTTAAACAAAGACTAACGATGATGTTTTTTGATGTATTTCACATCATAATATTAATAAAAAAAATTTCTCCCAATGTTAGTAACATTTGACATTATTTTTAAGTTTGAACAGTATCCTGCAGTTGTTGTCGTGTCCCTAGGTAATGTGGAGTATACTTTAGACAGGCCTGAATGACAACACTTGGAAGATCAGATGCTCTAGGGCTGTAGAGAAATTACTTTTAGAACAAATAAAGGTGTGGGCCTATGTCAAGATTAAAAAGACTCAGTAAAATAGTTGGATAGCTAAGAATAGTATTTGACGCATCAGTGGAGTATCTAGTGGAGTAGTACGTCACTGGAGTATATTCCTTGTAATTTCTTCATTTGACATTTACTCTTGAATTATCAGAGTGAATTTTCATGCCCTTTTAGTGATTTATTCAGATTATTTGAATTGTTGTTGTTGTTGATCTGGATAATTTAAGGTCTGTAATTAGGAACTTCTCCAAATTTTGGCTGAAAAGTCTCCACTTGGCTCCAGCGTTAGTATAAGTTAGTGTGATAATAGGAGACTGGTTCACTTCTTGATTCCTTGATTAGAAAGTCTGCACATTCAGTAAAGCCTATGTCGATATTTGCAGCGATTCTTTGAAAGTCACAGGATTTTTCCTTATTGAGGTGTTATTACGCAGATCGCATATGGTGTAAGAGATGTTAATTACACAAATTTTAATTACCTTGTAAAGCAGATTTTGAACTGGACAAAAATAATCAGTTAGTTAGTTGAATCTGTGGCCAATTTTATTATGTAAAGGAAAATATCCTATTAGCTGTTACTGTACCCTGTTAAACGAAAAAAATAAATAAATAAAAAGCAGAACGTGAAAAAAAAATAAACTTCTTCCGCATGAAATGGCTTTTTTATTAATGCGATTTACAATAACCATATATTTTTTAAAGTTTCGTGAGAAGCTTCATTATATAGTTAATTAATTCATTTACCTTTATTTCAAAAGTTATAATAAATATTCTTTTCTTTTCCTATAAATAAGATTTGGTTAAAACAATATTTTTTTTATTTCTTGCTTCAACAAGCGTCTTCCGAGAAAAAAATGTGAAATAAATCTATAACATGAATCTATGACACTTACGTCTTTCCAATATTTATTTTCATAGGTTTAAGACTTAAGTTAAAACTTAAATATAATATCAATTTTCTTAAAAAAGTTGAAACATTTATTTCGTTAAAGTCTCTTAAGACTATTTGCTCACATTGGAGATTTTCTGTCGCATACAGTGCATAAAAATCAAGAGTAAAGTTCGGTTGAAACAGTATATAAAATATAATCTATAAACTATGTATTTTTTGTTGTGTGATCTGGGGAATGTGGGGGATTCTAATGTTTTGAAGGAGTGAAGTATTGCATGATGCATTAGGAGTTAAGGGATTGAAGTTTTTATTTTAGAAGGGAAATAGAGTTATAAAGATTTGATGGTATTTTGAAAAAGCAACAGCTTATTTTTATATGATGTGTTTTTCATAAATAAAAAATGCAGTTTTATTGAATAAATCATTTTTCTTTTATGGAAAATATCTGCAAAATTTAAAAGAACATTGAAATTTAAATAAAGTGTAACAAAGTATCAAAAAAAAAACCCATTTAGACAGTCTGTATAAATATTTAAAAAAAATCGGCTTTCAGCAACAAATTATTTTAAACATTTGTAACAATTGATTGCATTATGAAAAATCTGATGTGAGAGAATTGGTATATTCTTTCTTTTATGTAATGAAATTTTTTTTTAGCATTCCCATTCAATTTTTCAAAAGTTTTAGTATTTTCTTGACTAAATGTTATGTAACAATTCAAAAATATTTAAAATTCGTTAAATTATTTATTTCCTACATTGCTTTCCGCTGTTAGTTTTCACAAAAAAGAAACATGAAGATAAACGCCCTATTTTATAATAACAAGAACTTCGTATTTTCGTTCCTTTTGTTCGTAACAATGAATAAGAGTAGAAGCCTACTTATAATGTATGTTTTAGGAAAAGATTATTTCTAATTTTTACGTTTTATTTACAATAAAACGAAATATGGAAGGCTATAAATCATGAAAATCACATATCTTAAAGAGACTAACTCTCTTCTGTCAACTACATCACAACCAGTAGTTAGCCTGATGACGTAATACTTATAACGATAACAATTTCATAACAAGATTATGGATAGTTTGTTTTTAAATTATAAATTTTGAGTGCTTCGTAACTTTTTGTAAATTAATTATATTGAAATATTTCTTGTTTTTGTATCGCATTGTATAAATGAAAGCAAAGTTTTGGAAAAAAAAAGATTTTTTTGAGAGTATCTCTTTCTTCTTGTTCATTCTTAATAGAGAGCTTTCAGCCTTTCCAACCTTTTTTCAGTATTGGCAATAGTGATGCCAATAATTCTGAAAAAGAAGTTCAAATATGAATTCAATGAAGTGAGTGAGATTATAAGCCATATAAAGCTTTATAAAATATCATTAGGAAAGGAATATACAATTTAATGCTACTTTTATTCACTATTTGAAGGAATACATGCAATTCTTAAGAATATATTATCACATTTTTCAAGATTCTAAAAAGGGAAGAAACAATCTATTCATATACCATTGTAAAATTACATTTCTTTCGGTTTTGACTTTCAAAAGTTTAAAGAAAAGACTTTAGATATGAAACTAGTTGAATAAATGAGTTCTTATTCTCAGTAAATGCAAATGATAACGCGTCGAAAAAATACGTGTGCCATGCAAATTATTAAGATACTTTTCCCGTTTGACATGAAATTACAACATTATAATAAGGATACTGTTGTATATACTATACAAAGATATAATAAATATTTTAAAGTTTTTCAGAAATATCAGATATATAAGCTCACAATAAATTAAATTTGAAAATCGGGGAATTTGTACTTCAAAAGTATTTTATTTTAAAATTAAGAATATGCAAATTTTTAGTACTGGATATCAGAAGAATATGTTACACTATCGTACAAAAATTATTTTCTTAATTCAAAAAAACTGTAACTTTCTACTAATTATGAAATAAGTAAATAAATAAAATAAAAGTAAAAATTGAAAATCTTTATTTCAATTACTTCCTTTATACTATCATATTTTTTTTTTGGGACCAAGACGTGGAAAAATTAAATAGACGTTATTAAAGTGTAAGGAGTAATATATTGATAAGTATTTTGAAAACAAGCAAGAAAGAAATATTGCTTCAAGGCATTTAACGATTTAAGACAACAAATATTTTTTCTTATTTTTCATTCTCTGCAATTTTTTCGAATGATGATAGGCAAAAAAAGTGGTAAAAGAAGCCCAGCTTCTAATACTTCCTGTAGATAAAGCTATATTTCTAATAAATAAGTAACTTAATTGTTCCTTTTATGTTTCTTTAAATGATCAGCTGTTAATATTAATTTTATGACACTTATTTGAATGATAGTTTTAACGTTTTTGTTTCAATTTTAAATTTTATGTTCACTAAATTCAGTTAGCAAATTAATTTAAATTTTCAGATTTTTAAAATTTTAAAAAATACACTCACTGTTAAGTCGATAATAGTGGTTTTTAAGAACTGAAACAAGAATAGTTTTTCTCAATTTCAAGTTCTTATTGTATTTCAGTTAATCGGAAAATAATATAAAATAAGTGTCTATTATTGAAACAAATGCTGATAGCATATTTAAATTTTTTCCCTGATGATAACATTACCTGATTTTTATTTAATAGGAAATACATGAAAACATTCTGTAATACACATGTTTTAATCATTTGCTTTACCACCCAAATTAGTTCAAAGTCAACTTTTTATAAATTATACCAGTTTGTTAAATTTAATATGAATATTTTTTCCTTTTTGAAAGCAGAACGTACAATTTATTTAATGTACCATACAATGGTTTATCCCAAACATGTCATATATATATATCTACTCTTATATAATTATTTTCTAGATTAAAATATGGAATATCGCATTTAATAAGAACTATATTTTTAATGAATTAAAAATCATAAGGGCAGTTAGCTACAACTGTTTTGTTTAATAAAGGTTTACTGTGTTTACAAAATATGAGTCTCATATATAGTTTCGAAAAGATTATAGTGCGGATTTTATCCTAGTACACGATAAACTTATTATATAAAAAACAAGAGAACTGATAAATCCAAACTCTGAAAATAAATGGAAAATGAATGCTGTTGTTATGCTACAAAATATATAAAAACATTTATTACTTCCGTTTCATATCACTGTTCCTCTACCATAAAATGGACTCCAGGATATAGTCAAAGAATTTTAAAAGAACGAATAACTTTTAAATTACGGATGCAGCAAAATAAAAAAAAAAATAGAACTAGTTTTAGACATTCAGGAGGAACTATAAATAATGCATTTTTCCTATCCTGTGTCATTTATTATCAAAGTAAAGTATTAATCGCGGTAAGGTTTTGAACGCATTTTATTTATACTTGATAAATGAGTTGTTTATCTTATTCTACAGAAGAAGGAATACAAAGATGTTGAGCTGAATTATAAAAGTGCCGCATAATCTTTTTATAAAATCAATGACAATTTTTGAAAGTACAATCTGAGAAATTCTTATGGGTAAGCATTTAAATGATATTATACATATGAGATAACATATTTGTAGAATTATCAGTACGTAAAAATATTAAAAATCTAATTTTCTTTATTTAATTGTAATTTTCATTCTATTGAAAAACCAATATTATGGAAAAATAGATTTGAAATATATATGAAAGAGTTTATTCTTTATGAAATTCGTAATTTTTTCTGTAATATTAATATTGTTATTTTGAAACATTGATAATGTTTTTGCTGTATGTTTATTTTTTGATCCAATACTGGACATAAATTACAAAAAGTTTGTTCGATTAGTTTTTGTTTTTTATATTTGAATTTATCTTATTACACAAGGCAAGATTTTGTATGGGAGCCAAACTAATACTTCATTGCTAAGAATTTTATATGTTCTTTTACTGACATGAATTTATCAATAATATGCGTTTTCAAGCGTAATCTATAATTTTTAGAATACAAATAAAAATACACTTATTTTGCTGAATAAGACTACATGATTAGAATGCTTTTTATTTTTAAATACCACGCGTTATTATTGGGATTTTTTTATGAGTTAAAATTTAAGTTTCCTTGCTATTATTTTCCTCTCCTCATTTGATAAAATTTACAAAATCTATGTTTTATATCAAAATTAATCAAATCTTTTACTAAGTTAACTTTACAAAAAGTAATAATGTCTTAAAAATAATACTTTAAAAGCTTTTTAAGTAATACTTTTGACTTTAAAACTTAGTTTATTTTAGGAAAAAACGTATAATAAAAGTGTTAATTTGTGCGTAAATTAACTTATACTTTATCATTTAAACAAAAAGAGACAATGAAGAATTCCTGAAATAGTGATTTAAAGATCCTGAACTTGACAAGCGTTTTTGAAAATATTAACACAACAAAACAATGGTTATGTTATTAAATATCTGAATTATGAGCTTTTGTTGCATGTTACATAAAAATTCGCTTTGGAATCTTAAAAAAATTTGGTCATAGTAAATTCTTTTAACTTTGTACCGAGATTCATATTTTCCAAGAAATAATGTTTTGTCAAACCTTATAATAATGAAATAATTTATAAAATTAGATTTTTATAATTATTATTTATATACATACCGAAATACGTTCAAAAAGAAGAAAAGAGAGCTATTAGAATTGTTTTACTTATAAAAAAGCAATGAGAAAATAATTGTATGTTTTTGCCATCTTGTATTTAAATTAACATACACGTAAAACTTGGGAAAATAGTTTGCTTAACAAAAAGTTATAAGGATAATTTTGTGAAATGTTAATTACATTTGACTTCAAATAACCGTAGAAAAGAATCGTGATAATAATATAAAGCGTAAAAGTTATCTCAGAAGAAGAAACAAACTGCTGCTATAATTTAATGCGAGTATACAATGCAAAAATTTCATCATGCATAGTCTAGCTTCCAGTTCGTTGAATTTTCTTTGCAGAACAGAATATTTTAAGAAAACAGAAAGATCTAACGCATAATTAAAATTGTATTATTATGGAGCTGTGTCATAATGTTTCTTTAACTGTACCAAGTAGTAAAATAACCTTTCCTTTTCATAAAAAAACGATACTTGGAAAGGTAACCCTACTGTTTGCAATTTTTGTTTCTTTACCTGTCTTTATTGAAAAGGTAGATATTTGCTATAATAGTTAACATATATTAAGAAAGGATTCGAATGACTTTTCTTATTTTAAAATTCAGACGAGGTAAGTTTAAAGAGGATATTTAAAATAAAAGTATTTTAAATTTGAAAGAACACATTTTTAGTTGGGTAAATTGAAAATAGGGTGTAGGGAGAGCAGGACATCTTAGTGTCACGAAAATTGTTTTGAAATTTGTTAATTGAGTTTTTCTGCGTATTTAGACGTTTATTTTATTGAACTATTTTTTTCTTCTGAAAAGTAAAACGAGTGACTTAAAGCTTAACTTATTTACACCAAGACAAATGCATATATATTTTGTTCCAATGTAGTTTACATTTGTATTTTATCCCTGAAAATATTTCTTATAATGTAAATTAGTTTTATCTAAGCGGAAAAAGACCCTATAGAAAAAAATGAGACTGGCAATAATTTAGGGTAAAATACAGTCATTTATGTGTGAAAGTATATTTAGCGTTCAAGTATATAGCTGTAAAAACTATACAACACACATAGTTTTTGCATATAGTCACTAAATTATGATATGACTTGAGAATAATGTTGAAATACTATAGTAATTGTTTGCAAATGAATTATTGTTACAGAAATAAATCTAAAAGAGTGATTAATTCTACAAACATTTTTTTATGATAAACGTTTTCCAGAAAATAATACTGATTCTTTTTTTGAAAAAATTTGTCTTCTTATCGAAATAAAATTTATAATCGGTTTTATAGTAATAACAAGTGAAATTAGTTTTAAGCTTATTTTTGCATTTGTATTGAATAAAATAAATTCTATTTTTTATTTATGATTTTAGATTGAATTTAATGACTATATATTATAACATGGCGAAAATCTTTCAAAAACTGAAACAATACTTTGCTAAGGGTAGACAAAACATAACTCATTTTTTATGAAAAGATAATCATTATTATAAAGAAAAAATATTACCACTTAAATATACTTTACTTCTGTTGTAAGACGTTATTTAAAATGTAGCAAAGATTCAACTCTTTACGATCCTTAAGGAAACAGGACAAATACATCAAACTGAAAATCGAAATTCACGAAGATGTAGAACCATTAAGGGTTGACAAGTTTTATACTGCTGTAAAATTTAGTTCTTTTCCCCTTCGATTCAATTCATGACTGCTCACCGTAACAGCTGTCCCATCCAATAAATTCATTTTCAAAAGAGCAAGAGAGAGGAAAACCAGTTACCTTATTGATGGATAAAAAAAGAAACTTTTTGAAATCCATTTACTGATTACAAGACGAAAACCCGAGTAAAACAAACAAGCCAAAGAGAACACAAGGTAAAAGATAAAAGATGGTCGATATTTGTTTTTACTATCTTCCTCTATATCTTGATCTAATCAATTCTGCGATTGGACAGCATCTGACAAGTTTGCGGTTTGCCTGTTTTCCTATTTGATAGAAAGCGAGAAGTGGAGATACCTTCTTGCTCGGTTTCTAGCTGTTCTCAGTCAAAGGAAAGCAGAAGAATTCTGTTCTTCTAAAAGAAGAAATGGAATTTTACAAATGGAATGTAATGTTCAAAAATGGATTTTCAAGTTGAAAGAATGTAATTACTTGTTCCTTTAGAAAATTTGGTTTTGCAGTAATATCCCGAAATACACTATCCCACAACATTAATAAATTCAATGTGTATGATTTATTTCCTCTAGAGAATTCCTATTTTGTCTTAAAAAGTATATAAGATATTTGATTAATGGTAAGGAAAGCATATATGGCTCAGTAAAAATGTTAAATTAACCTTTGTTTCAATCTTTCATATATCTCGAATGCGAGGCATAAATATAAGAATTTTTAAAACGAATTCATTGTTAAACTAGCTATTTATTTTTAAACAATCATAATATATTTGAAAGTGATATAAAAAGAAAAGTAATTATTCTAATAATACATTAAAAATCAGAGAATTTTCTATTTATGGATGTTTTTGTAATTCAGAATCAATTTAACATTTTATTCTTAAAAGTATTTACTAATAAACAGAAACAATTTATAAGCTGTAAGTGAAATGCAACATTTCGTGTAACTGTTAATCAATTTGTGTGCTTTTAAAATTGTATGTGAGAATGTTTGTATGTGTATTGCTAATAAATTACTTTTGTATTGTATATGTTAAATTTATGAAAACATTAACATAGATTAAAAATGGGTAGCGAAATGAATTCTTCGGATGTAGTTTTCTCGCTAATTTTGTGTAAAAAACTATTAGAGAATTTTATTAAATTCTTCATATTACGTAAAAAAAGATTAAATGAATTAATGCATTCGTGTACCCACAATGATCTAACATATTAAATGAAAAGATTTACAATAGAAATTTTTAAAATTGAAAATATTTTTATGTAAATGCATATGAAAATATTTAATGTTACTGATGCGTATATCATTACTTTGATATTCGTATTTTGTACTTTTTATTAACCAATAATCAATTTTAATAACAATTTAATTTTTTTCAAACTTAACTCAGAACTTTTATCTATGAATACTTCTAACATTTTAAAAATTAATTTTATAAAACATGTACGATTCTGCATCTTCTCTTAGGAATTTACTACACTTTTATTTTTATCTCTTTTTAAAATATTTTTTAAAGCTTGAAAAAATCGAATACTGAAAAATCAGGTTCATTGTTTGCAGCTACTAAGTAAAATGCAAAAAAATGCAAAAAATATTTGTATCATTTTAGCTCTGACAAAGCACGCAAAAGGAATTTCGAAAATAATATTAAATTTTCATTAACAATTCATTTCAAAAAGAGAAAAAAAACACGTTTTAATACCTTCCCTTTTTAAAGTTCTTTTATTCATTTCTACTCATTTTAGAAAATATATTCTTTTTGTTAACGTAAGAAGATAATAGCGGAAAATTTAATTCACAAAATGCCTTGAAATTAAAGTTTAACTTAATAATTTGCATTCTAATTTAAAAGAATGAGATAAAAAAAGATTGTTCGTTACGTGTCACTGGAAATAAGAAATGTCAGATTATTAAAATTAAAAGATGCATATTTTTCAATCTTCTTTTAATGTCACTTCCATATTTCACTTTTTAAGAAGTTTTTCAGAATAATTCTTGATTTGATTAGTAGAAAACGAAATCATATATCTATAGAGACATAGTGCTGTAACATAATAAAGTGCATTTCTCTGTACTTCTTTTTGCAAATTAGATTAGTTAAGTACTTTGGATTCTTGTTGTTCATACGAGTTTCCGAAAATAGAACCTATTTCACGATTCATTTTTCACGATTTGTAATTAAATTATTATTCACTTTGTACTTGAAGATTCACAATATAATAGATTAGAATAATTTAATGGTATAAAATTTATTTAAACCTACTTAGCAGTTGTAATTTATACTAGTAGTTATAATTCACAAATTTTCTTAAACTATATTAGATAGCAATAAATTTCTAAAACTACATTAGATAGCAACTATTTTCTCAAACTATATTATATAGGAACTATTTCTTAAAAAGTTCTCTAAATCATTCATATTTTTCAGGTTTTAAACAAATACAAAAGGAACACAACACGGACATATAGCATTCCAACAGAATTTGTCATAAATGTGGAATATTATATGAAATAATTTGCGGTCAAAAGAATAATTTATGAATTTTAATTTGTTTTGATTTAAATACATACACAGGTAAAATTCACCTAGAAAATTAGTGAGGTAAACTATGAAGTCAAATTAATTAAACAATTATTAGTTCATCAAAATTTTGAGTTAATTATTGAAAGAAATAACATAGAATCAAAGAAGAAATACAGATGGGGGATTCAGAAAATATTATTATCAGTAGAAGATTTATTTATATTTTGAATTTGTACATTCGAATTTAAGCTATTTTTGGGTTTTTGGTTCGGTAAATTTGTATTTAAGCTTACACAACTTAAACGTGTTAGAAATAAGATTGATTTAAAAGTCTTTTGCAATTTAAGAGTACAATTTATGGTTCTCTTCTTATAAAACTGAGAAATATTTTGAAAAAAAAATCATTTTTAAAGATAATGTCTTACATTTGTTTTAAAAAGTTGTGTGGGTGACTTTTAATGATGAAAAGATAGAGATAATACAAGATTACAATAGGGATGCTTTTTATAATTGCTGTTCCATGTAAACAAGAATCACAACAAATAACTGGAATTTATGTATTTTAATTAGTATGCTTCTTACTGCAGAAGACAAACTTTAAAAAACTATATTATAATAATTATTGTTTTTTGTATGTTTTGCAATATTTCTTTTTTCAGTAATTTATTCTTTTTATCTAAAAATATTAATATAAATTTAAACATAGACGTAAAAATAAGTATTCGCATCGTATTGAAATCAATACTTTTCAGTAGAAGCAATTTAACAAAATAATATAATTAATTTCATTTAATATGACTTTCATAAAGCTATACGAGATATTTGATTTTCCAAATCAGTTTAATAACCAAAATAAAATCAGTTGATCATTTCGTGTTTTACTCCCCCTTGTGCTTCATAACTTATTCCAAACTCTGCCATAGGCCATTCGCCATAACTCTTCAGTTCAGAAGCCACTAGAATTTCCCCTGCAGGACATTCATCACTAGATTTATCTCACCTTTATCAAAACCAACCGTATTGCAAAGAAGAAAGAAAAAAAGTCATTCTGAAAAAGAAGATGGAAAAATTCTCAAAACTGGTAAAACAAACCTCACCTTAAAGCACCAGAAGCGACACCCGCCAGCTCAGGGCTATAGGTTGCAGCTCATCAATGTGACTTCCGATAGAATTTTAAATTCTTCATCGTTCGAAATAAAGCCGCAGAAGGAAAGACTGAAAGGAGAAGAAAGAAAAGAAAGCAGAAATAAATGAAAGGAGTCGATGTTCTGATTGATGAAGGGGAGTCCCGAGCGAAGTTTGCTCTTGAAGAGACTTGGTAATCCCTTCCATCAAGAATCGTTCTTCCACGCGTTTCACTTTTCGTCAAGCTCCGCCAACACCAATTGGGGACTTTCCATACATTAACTGAGGATAATAGCCGCTTTTCTACAATGGAATATTTGTGTTTAGTGATTTTCGGTATGGAAGATGATTGATCTTATTGTTTCGAAAACTTTGAGTGAAAGTTTAGCTGACGTGGAACGCAGCATTTGTTTATCCTTCACAGAAAATTTAAAGGAAATTCTTCTTCTAAAACCGTCAAAGAGGATTTAGTTTGAAGGGTATTGAGTTAGAACCGATATGATGTATACCTTACGCTAGTGAATGTTACTTTATTTCTAACGTTATATGAATATCATGTATCATATAAAAATGCTTCGCTTTTATTTATTGCTCAAAATTTTTGTATAACAAATGATTCTTAAAAATATTATGAACGAAAACAACGTTTATTATGATGTATTTGTTGTAGACTCTGGTTTTTTAAAATTACTCTATTTTGAAATAAAAATACTTATTAATTACGTTACATTTAAAAATCATGACGAATAGCAAAAAAAAAGTACTAAGTCTACGACCACCTTTTTTTGTAAGTTGTTTTAAGAACTAGAAAAATAAATTACATGTTAACAATTTATTCTTTATTTGTCATGCTTCCTTATTTTTTAGAATATGCTTAGATAAAGGAAATTTTAAGGAATACAGTTCCAATGGGCTCAAATATGAATGATGAGGATTATCTACAATAGAAGTCATGAAATATTAACGAATGCATTTTAAACATAACAAAGACACATAAGTTGTCAAGAAACACTTTAATAAACATATAATAAGGATTCATTCAAATAAAATGTTTCGAAGGAAAGAAATACACACAAAAAAAGAATAGTCTCTATTTACAACAAATTATTTAAAAAATATTTATAATTGAATGCACAATTTTCAAAATTCTAAAAAAATCAAAAAAAGATATCTGTTTTCAAAAATGTCTAAGTTTGACTATATGAGTATATAATAAATCTTCATGGAGGGCTCCTGAGAAAAGTTATTATTGGAATATTTTTAATTTAACAAGAATCCAACGAACTGTTCAATTTACTATCGAGAAGAACTGTTATTTATTTTCCAAATTGGGTGAAAGTTTGCATTTTTCTTGAGAAGAAAGCAATATAAATTTCGTTCAAAATAATCCAATTTAAGTGGAGTGCCTTTTCACATCATGTTTTAACTGTAATTCATATCAGCTGAGTATGTCTATGCAAATATTATTTAATATGAGAAGGCGGAAGTATACACATTCCATTGTAATGCTTTATTATTGTGGAAGGAAATGTGGTGAAATGGTTTATAAATTATCATACAGTCTGCGTTATTTTATTGTATTAAGTGTATAGTGGCAGCTACTTGCTATTAGGTATCAAAATGATGGATTTATCAAAACAGTTCAAAAAGAGAATAATAATTAGATATTTGTAAGGTAAATATTATCACGAGAAAACTGATTGGATTAATTTAGTAAAGATGATATTGATATATTATTTATGCAGTCAGGAATGAAAGTGTATAGATAGAATATAAAATTATATTTTCTTGAAAAGGATTGACTTCTTAGTCAATCTATTATATTATTTTTTGAAACAGATGTGAGACTTAGGCTATTATGCTTCAATCATGTATCATTTTACTCAAATTTAGTTAAAAAAAAACATTTGAGAAATTTTATGTTGTTAGTCAAAAACATTTGAAAACAGAATCTTTTTTTTATTTTAACTGCTTTGCTTCAATGTTTCTCGTTTTCAAAAATGCTCTTAGTAAAAAAATCCATATAGAATTTTAAAAAGACCTTTTTAAATGGAATAAAAATGTAAGTAAGTTTAAATGCTAGCCGCAGAACGCTTGTTAACAAGAGACGTGTTTTTAAATATGAGTAAAAAATTGTGACCGTAATTTAACATGAGAATATCTTAGAGGTATATACTTTACATTTAAAGAACTTAACACTGAGTCAAAACCCTTAGACAAGTGTGTTTTTACAAGTATTGAAATATTCATCCAAACATCTTTTGTGGATGAAAATTAGTTAATTGAAGACGCTTTTAAATGAGCAAAATATATTCTTGAGGCGACACAGGGAATTAATTTTTAGATAAAACTTATAGTTTGTACAAATTAACAACTTTTCCGGATGGGAGATTTACAGATTAGTTTAACGAAAAGATGCACAATTCCTTGAAGATATTAGATTTCCTTCCATGCAATCGATGAGTTATTTAGAAATAGCTTTTTTATTAATAACGTGTAAACATATACCTATTTTGTAATAACCGAAATTTTTGAATAAACTTCGTGAAATTTCACATAAATATTTTTAATATGTAAAAACAAAAACTAAATTAAGAAAGTGGGTAATGCAAGCAGGTATATTAAACTTATTATCACCACTCACAGATTGATTTAAAATATTTTCTCTCTTAAGATTAATGATATAAATTATAGCTTAAAATAGTTTTTTATTCAATTTTATAACTGAATAAGATTAAATAATTCTTTCTCTGTCTATTTCTGAGATTACACAACAGCTTATTAATTATAAATTCAATGTTAAATTTTTGTCTCGATATTATAATTCTTCACCTAATTAACATGACTCTGTTTTCTCGTATCATTTACCTCCTTTCTTTAAAGATAAAAATGTTCAACAAATTAAATGGTAAGAATAAAGTCAGTTAAAAGATATTTTGTTAAGTTACCACAAGCCATATACTAGACGAATTGTCTTAAGTATATTTAATGTGTTTCGAATATCGTACCTCAAACACTAAATACTGCATTGCGGTGACCATTGCCTAAGATATACTACCGTTAAAAAGACAAGAAATTTCATCGATACTGGAGAAATTCCCAACCAATGTGCCACACTCAGTCAATAAACGAGGCACAACAACATTAAAGACATCCAGGAACACGTTTGTGAATGATAAACAAGCACAAGATCCTGAGCTAAAAGCTTTCAGAGACAAAGTCATCTGCGATATTTAAAGGCTACCATCTAATCCTGCTTTGTTTTATTTCTCTTGACAAGATCTTTCTCTTTTTTTTCTTGTCAAGTTCGAGATACCACTTTTCTAACTGAAATCAAACGGCCCCGAGGAGGAAGTATACACGAAGAAGTAAAAATCAATACTCCAAGTTTAACCGGAATCGAAACTAAGCTATACGTTAAAAGCTTTTGGAACTTTTACCGTCGGAATCCGATTTTTTTATGGACGATGTATATCTGCAGACGGTTTTCTTAGCTATCTACGAGTGGTAAATTTGTTTTTGGCGTAAAACTGAGAAGATCTTGGAAGTAATCTTTTGAGATTTCGTCATAAAACATGGTACAGCTCGGTGTATTTTCTGTATTAACATAAGGAAGCTGGATTACATGGCTTACATTTTCTGTTAGTTGTATCGGAAGCAATTACAAAAAGTTAGAATATTGCCAATGAAACAGGAAGGAAATTTTGTTAAAATGTTTAAGGAGGAAAAAAAAGTTTTTGAATTTTTTTTCTTTAATCTTCTCTTAAATAGAACTATTATTAATTAAGTAGCAATTTATTAATTTTATACAGTTTAGCATTTTTAAAACTATTATTTTGAAGTTCAGTTGAAGAAAACTTTTTCAAATTGAGATTTGATGTGCGTATTTGTAGTAATAATAGCTTAATATCCATATGTTCTCAAATTTGAGATTTGATTCCATTTTAGATGGTTGAATTAGATAAAGGAACTGATTTTAATTAAATTTGATTGAGTCTTCAAATTATACCATGTTGTTAAAGAAAGAAAATCAGATTAAAATGTCAACTTAAGTAATATATTCGTCACCCGATTTATCAGATTTTTGAGTTCTGAATCTGTATTCCATTGCATAGTATCAGTACATAATTTATTTTCAGCTGATCTAAACCATTATTTTATTATTTCAATCTGATGTGTATTTCGGTATTGATATTATGTCTGATAGCAATAATCATTTTAGAAGTAGATGTATAAAGATTAAATATTTTTTATAATTATTAATCTTATTATAATTAATTAAAAATGCTTCGGTGATTCTGTAAAAGCATACTAAAATTCAATGCCAGGGATATTTAGTTTATAGATTAAATTTGATAAGCGCCAATAACATATGTAATGTAGTTTTACAAATACTATTTATATTTTACTGTTTACTGAAATAATGAAACATTTCACTATACATATATAAAATATATAATTTAAAAATTGTTTTGCTTAAAATAATTTGAAAATATTTCTATAAAATGTTTGAATCGATGACCTTTTCTAAAGAAAAAGTCAAAGTATTTTTCAAGGTAGCAAATGAGATTTCAGACAAATTTTTTTATACTTATATTTAAAATTCCAAAAAAAAAAAATATATATATTTCAAAAAATGAATAATTTTCATTTGTATCATCAATGTTTATCGATAGAAAGAAAATTAGAAACTGCACTTAAGTTTAACTAAAATAATAATAATAAAAAAAAATACATCTCAATTCATGTTAACAATTTTAATTAAAGTTTCATTTCCATATATCTGATTACTTTTAAATCAAAAGTAATCAGATATATGGAAGTTAAACTTTAATTCATATATATATGTATTATACTTTATATATATATTTGTAAGCAGCTTGTTTTCTTTTTAAATGATTTTATAATGAGTTTGCTATTATTGATCTTTGTTCAATTCTTTGTTCAATTGCACCTTTGATTTTCTAATAATTTTATCGATAATATAACGTTGATGACAATTTAGCCTTCAATTTTGGAATAACTCGAACATACGAACTATAACATACGAACTCGAACATAAGAATATTTAACAGTCTGCAGACGGTTACAGTATTCCTTATATCATATTCTATTCTTATGCCTTTCTGCAATAATTGGAATTTTGAATTTCCTTATGGCTTCTTTGATTTTTCTGATAGAAAATGTTAAATTTTCATGTTAATGCTGTCATGTTAATTTTTTCTTTAACTTACTTTCAGTTGAAAATTTCTGTATAGTTTAAAATGTTTTTGAATGATAATATAATTTGAATTTTTCTTTGATTTTTTTTCTTTGTTTGTAGTGTTTTATTTCTATGCTTGTATAGATTATTGTGCTCGTTTTTTACTCAATAGCACAGTAATAATAGATTTATATATATATCTGTGTGTATGAGTGTGCTTGTGTGAAGAGTTGAATCCATGATACTATTAAAAATACTCATTTTTAGTCCGAAGTCTGTGACAGCATTTTGAATTATTTTTGTCTTTACCATCTTATATTTCTTTTTTTTTATGGCTTTTGCTTTGTAGAGTTAAGTGGTATTTTTTCTATTAAGACCATTACAGTAATTAATATTCAAACTGGCTTAATTATTACGAATCAAATATAGCTAAATTTTATATTACTAGAGTTGAGTAATTTATTATTGAATTATATACATGATTATGTATTTTCGCGTATTTTTGTTCAATATTTTGCTTACAGCTAAATACTTTTCTTTTTTGAGACTTTTCCTCTTTAATTTACAGCTTTATTTAATTTCAACTTTATTCTCTTACTTTAATCGAATCATGATATGGAACTTCAGCAAGCGCATTTATTATTTTGGGAATAATAGCATAATTTAATAATTTTAATTTTACATTTTGAATATGGCCAATTTTTTTTGTTGGAACTTTATAATTTATTATTAGCTTTTATTAGCAGATTTTCATTTGAAACAAATATAGATTATTTGCATTGAGATCAGCATACAAAGACATACTGATAAATTCTTAGATACTACTTGTGGCATAATACTCTAATTTCCGAAGGATACAATGTGTGCCACTTTTACTCTGAGTAATACATTAACTCTAGTCAGTCACTCTAAACTAGACAGAAGGCGGTTTATCTTACAAATCCTCGTCACATGGTAGGAAATTACACCCACGATCAACCCCAGTTTCCCAGAATACCACGGGATGTCATCACCCGAGATGTGCCATCAACTACAGCCTTCAAAATGACTACCAGCTGCTGCTGTCTTGTGATCAACCGGCTATTCACTACAAACTTCTACAGTGTTCTTGTGGTTGAAAATTACTCGAACTCGCTTAGCTCCTAATTAGATCAATCTTATTTACATGTAAAGAATGCCTGTGATCGGTGTAGATGGGTAACTCATTGATTTCCGGAGCCTATTTTATGTATAATTTGAATTAGGTGAACAGAGACTTTCATAATACATGACATGTCGTGTAAAACTAATGTATAATTGAATTATGCGAATTCAATACTGGAAAGGTCTTTAAATATTACATACAGCAAACTATTACACTACTCATGATAAAATACATTAATTTATATTTTGTTTCCAAAATAATGGCTCAAAATTTGAATTTAATATTGAAATTCGTAAGCCCTGGTTAAGTATATGTTAAAAATATTCAACTAATTATCAGTTACTCATAAGGAATGAAAATATTAATTGAAAAGGAGGAATAATGATGTTAGAACTATAGCTTTTAACATTTAAAATGAATTTTATTTGTTGTGTATGATTATTTTATTATTATACCTAAATTATGTTGACTATTAAAAATTAAAATTTCAATCAAATGATATAAACCGAAATATTTTCTAATCATGTGGTTTAAATAGGTAAATTTTAATGCAACATTTCAACTACGTTTATAACATTAAAATTTACATAATTCTACTGCCATTGGGAATGTTGGAACCATTTGACTTAGCACTATCTTTGAAGAGTTCTACTTACTATCTACTCTTTATTATTTCCTTCTTCTTCCATTATAAATCTTACTCAAAATAGTCACAAATAAATAATTTAATAAATAAAAAAACACAATATGATAACTAATAATAAAGTTATTTTATTAATCTGTGAATCTGTATTAATAATCTGCATTAATCTATATATTTGTGAATAATTGACATTTAATTCCTAGCTTACTGTATCTGAATACAACTTATACGTGTCAAAATCTAATATTTAATATGATAACTTATGACTATTCGGGTTCGAGTCCTTATCGGATTTAGAGATGAAAGAACGATTCACATACCTTATGCTGTTACTTTGTAGCTGGGATCTGATCATTCCTTACACATGTTAATACGTTCACTATCCCTTTATAACTTCCACTCCATCTGTATAGTACTAACTAAAATACCATTATAAACATTAAACTGACTTCTATTTATAAAAGAATTTCATAAAATCTATGTATTACATTTCTTTACTTCTAATTTAATCTACA
Organism: Nephila pilipes; assembly: GCA_019974015.1. Classification (NCBI taxonomy): domain Eukaryota; kingdom Metazoa; phylum Arthropoda; class Arachnida; order Araneae; family Nephilidae; genus Nephila; species Nephila pilipes. The sequence continues at coordinate 583,719 of BMAW01076762.1, read as the reverse complement.
TAAGTCACGTTTCATCAAATGGAGGGGTGTTAAATTCAACAAAACTCGTTTAAAGTCGCTAAAATGTTAGTTGAATTGGAAAATGGATAGAACCCACGCTATATACTAAATAAAAGATGTTAATCTTTAATTTACTCCCTAGTGTACTTTCATGCCGAATTATCTTGAACAACTGATATGCATTAATTCGAACCTATCATAGAACAGGGATATGTTATTTCTCTTAAAGTGGTTGATTACCAATCCTTCCCAATATTCTATTAAGGTGATATTTTTGAAACTGATCAATTCATCGGAAAAGCTTGATTTATCTTTAATACGAAATATATCAAACTCTTAGAAAGTAGTTATTGTTTGACGAATGATGATGATGTTGGAAATCCTTCATTTGACGTAGGAAGTATACATAACTCAGATTTTGAACGAGAAATCGATTAATCTAAACTGGAGCAAAAAGAAAAACAACTAGAACCTTTGATATGGTAATAAAAAATTTAAACCGAGGGAAAAACTTCATGATTTGAATAACCAACCGATATTTGTTAAGTTAACTTGGATATTAGTGCATAAATTAGCGAAATAAAAGCCTTCAAGGTAAACGATTCTCCAGACCTCTCTCTCTCTCTCCCAAAGAGGCATTGCATTGCCAGATAGGACAATAAATTGAAGCATTGTTGCAAGAAATACTTATGCTACGTTTCTTAAAGCCATTCAGAAATATTTATCAATATTACAGATATTAAAATAACATCATGTTTTGATACTTTTTTTGTTGTATACATTCATTAGTTCTAGAAAGTGTCATCTCAAATATAATAATTTGTTGATATATTATCAAATCAATATTAAACTAGTAAATTAAAACCATATTTTGCTTAGTAAAAGAAATAACTATCTAATTAAAAAAAGATAGATATAGTTTTGAATTGTTCTAAATAACTAAAGGATGAATTTTACTCAAAATTATTACCATTATTAAATTGATTTCTTTTGCATATATTTGATTGAAGATGAATTCTGAGATATTTAACAAATTAATATCAGAAATATTATTTAAAAGTATTGATAAGATTCTTTATGCAAAGAATATTTCTAACTCGCAAAATTTCTATCTAAATATTCAGATCTTTATGAAGGAAACTTCAGTAGCATCAGCATGAATAACATTATTGCTACATTGTTTCACCTGTTGTCAGTATTTAAAGATATTACTGAAGGTAATTATACGTGTTTGCAGTCATAACCAGTAATAATTACATTCTTGAAATAAGCTTGCATTTTCTAGAATCGGAATACATTAAGCAAAAATGCAATTTAAATGGTCATGCAGAATAGCAACTCATTTAGAACAGGATAAATGATTCAGCCTATTTGCTCGGTTAGGTAATCATAATTTTCTCTCATTATTCACAGAAGGGTCGTAACAGCAGGTTGTACCTAATCAAGCGTATCTCTTCCGAAATAAGCCAGATGGATATAATGAGATTTGAATGCATTCATGGCAAGCAAATTTGTTCATATCCTTGCCAATTATTAAAGTATATGCTATCCTGATCAAAAGTATCTTTTTTGAAATCTATTGTATAAAGAAGTAACTGGATTAAAAAAAATTGATTTTGCTGAGGAGGCTTTATGTGGAGAGTGATATAAGAGTAAAAAGAATGGCAGATATTTCCACAAATATAATGTAGTAGAAAATTTTTTAAAAGTGGGACAGACAGGATAATTAAAGAAATGAATAGAATGGGAATTGTTTCCTTGTTTCAATATTAAACCATTATTTATTATACTTTTATATATATATATATATATATATATGTGTGTGTGTGTGTGTGTGTGTGTGTGTTTTACTCGAGTAGCCAGAATATTTAAGTCTCAATTTCAAGAGTACTGAATTTTTTCCATGAAAAAGAGAAATGTCAAATTAAGAAGATAATATTTTGAGAAGCATACAACAAAATGGGGTTTAGCAAGTGTTTTGAAATCTGCATAAAATAAATTAACTTTCCTGTGATTCTGAATTAGTAATTAGATTAAATGCTTAGCTCTTTTGATATAAATTTATTTCAATTTATAATAAGAACTTTGTTTTTATTTAAATCAAAAGATTTCTGATAAAATATTTTTTAATATAAAACTTTTTATATGCCAGGAGGACTTCACATTCAGGAATTATACATTTTTTTAATCACTAAATACTGATAAATCACACAAAGGGAAACTGTTATTGATTTTTAATAATCTTTGACGCAATTTTTTTGTGATTGCAATTTCGTGTTGTCTGTAGACTTGACACACAACAAGGACTTAAATGCAATGTTTGATATTCACTAAAAGTTTGTAGAAATGCTGTATTTCAAATCAAAGCTACCTCTATATCTATGCATGAAAGCAGTGACAATCAAGCACTTATACAAGCATTTAAAATTGTGAGTGGCTACATAAAGACTCCTCTGAATTTCATTGTCCTTTTGTTCCTCTTTACAATATGTAATGCGTTCTATACAAGCTGAAGATTTAACTAACCCACATATATACTCCATTTAATTCGCTTTCAGTATTTAGACAAAAGACAGAATAATTGGGCTACTTCTAGTTGGAAACATTTGCTGATAAACTAAAATTATTCTAGACATGCTTTTCTATTGGTAAGTTAGGCTTACTCGTTTAAATGGAATTGAATGTTACTGCCCTTTCAGATTGTGTGAATTCTTAACATAAAAATAATTAACAGTTTTGTAATTATAATACGTAGAATTCTTTTTATTTATCTCGAAATAGTTTGTAGATCTTGAGAAATGTAGGAGCTTTAGATTCATTTCCTGGATGAATGAACTAAGATATCTGAAACAGTTTATACACATTTCGAATGATTTTTCGTAATTTCTATGGAGGAAAACAAAAGTGGAGTATTAGTAGTCTCATTCAATGTACATTTATTTAAATCTTTAAACTTGTCATTAAAGAAATGAACAAAAGAAAACAAAGTCCTTAAAGTTGTTTTAAATTACTGTAAGAAAATTTACCGCATTTGCTTTTATAGCAAATTCGCTCTCCTTCTTCAGGCTTAATAAATATTTTGTTTTAAGAATATGAATATTTTAAAGGAACACTTATCACATACATAAATATCACTTCATTCCTGAAACAAACTTTAAAATTGAGACTTATTACACTTAGTGCTTTCAGCAAACTTTAGAAATGGCACAAATCTCATCAAATGCCTATTTCATATAACCATCTCGAAATCTATGAGCTGGAGTGTTTTTGAAACATTCATTCTAAAGTTTCATATTTTATCTTCCGTTTTGATGACACTTAAGTGTTGAGTAGTGGCATTAGATGTCCTAATTTAGTGATTTGAGTGTCAACACTTTACGTCATGGACAGCTCGGTCCTATTTACCGTGTTCCTTTGACCACTGAAGCAATATTCGCAATTTGCAACTCCACGTTGGGGATACTAAACGGTTGGTCGAATTTTGATTAAATTTGGAATGCACGCTTAAAACAACATTTACAGGAACTCTATCGTTGGATGATATCAAAGATCCTGGGGCAATTCGAGTATTGCATGTCTGTTTACACACGCTCTGTATACATATTCTGAACTTTGCAATTTGGGTATTCAGTGTTTATTTTAACTGCAGAGAAGAATATTATTTAACGAAATTCATGCAAGATTTAGCAAACAGTTATGACGTATTTTGATAGTTATTATTGTTATTAGATAAATTGAAAACCCTGATTAGTGACACATTCGCCACAGTTTTGAAAGTTAAAAAAACAGTATGAATTATTTGTTGATGACTACATTAATTTGGTTCTGGTTTAAGTTTTTTGATAACTTATTATAACCATAATTCGTTACTTAAAATAAAAGTGAAAGCAATTCTTATTTGTACATATTATTAGAGAATTTTTATTTAACTGTATTTACTTTAGAATCCCTCAAAACTGCTTGTTTAATTTTGAAACAAAATAGATTAAATTTTAATTTTTTTTTCTTTTTCTTTTTTACAATTGAAATTTTTATATTTTCTACCGGGTTTAAATAACATGAATTTCCCAGATATTTAAATTTTTTCAACTGTCAAATTTTCTTATTCTTTTTTTACACATTAGCAAATTGGTTAATTTTTACTTACAAAATAATTCCCATTAATATATTATTTAATATAATATTACATTAACAGCATTCTATTTTTAGAAAAGAAATTATCAACCTTAATCAATACATTTTTGTTTCATCAACGATTTTCTCAATGTTCTTGAAAGTAAATTTTTAGTATCTATATAAGAGGAGGCATATTTTTAAACAAGAAGTGTTACGTATTATAATTGTAAAAACAACAATATGTTAGGATTAATTATAAACATATGTTTTCGTTTGAGAAATGTTAGAAGAGATTTGCAATATTCATTAACCCAATAATTTAAAATCTTAATTTTCAGACAGTTAAGCACATTTTTTGATCATTGGCTCTATGTAGTTCCCTTTCTTATAATCTATCAATGTAATTTCTTATAATTTACCTGTAATGTAAAAATATTTATTCTTGCATTTCAATCAATTTATACATTTAAAAATATTGTTAGATACACAAACTGATGTCTGGTTGATGAACTTTTCTCGACTGGATAAAATAATTTTCAGTCTAACCATTAAAAAATTAGTGCTAGAAGTACCGTATAAAGCATTATGAAATTTTTATCATTACATGTAATATATAATAAATTATGTAATTTGAAGCAAATATTTTTCTCATGCAATATTTTGTTTGCCTTTTAGCTCAAGGGTTCTTACTATGCGGGCGGAGAGCTTATTTAAAGGCAATATATATTACTAGTTTTGAGAATTTATTTAGAAAGATAAATAAAATTAATTTTTCATAAGATTAACAAAAATAGCTTAGTTTTAAAATGCTCTAAAATTCAAAATCAAAGTATTTATGATGCGCAAAATCTTGTATTCTTATGAATGGTTGTTTTTTTTATTAAAATCTAGAACGAGAACCTCTTATGTATGTAATGTATATTTGTATATAGAATCTTGCAAGTATAGAGAATTTTGTTAAAATCTATTATTCATACTGAATTTAAAATAAGACTAACATTTCTTAAAAGTTTGTAATATATTTCTTTCAAAATAATATAAAGAATTATTGCATTACAATGAATAAAGTTTTTTGGACCTGTTAAATTATTATCTATCAGAGATTTATTACATTTCTTTTCAAAAATAAATTTATGATTAAATCTTAAGTATTAAATGTATACGCATATTAAACATTAAAGTATTTTATAGTTAATTTATATTCATAAATACTAATACTTCAAAATAAATACAGTTTTTAAAAAGTAATACTTTTGATGATGTTCCGTCTAATAGTAAAACTTAATGTTTTGAGTTTTGTCAAATATTTAATTAAAAAAATTAATTTTAGCAATATTATTTAATTAAATTCGAGTTGTATCATTTCCCCCTTTTTTCATGTGTAAAACTATTTTAATTCCTTTTCTTATGCGTAACAATGTTGCTCATGAAAAAAAAAAGAGTACTTAAATAGCTGATTTTTGTAAAAATTAGGATTTGTTGTTTCCAAACATTTCAGCATTTTCTAGTTTAAAAAGGTAATTTTCAAAGGTAGCTTAAAAAAGTGCATTTCTTCATAAATATAGAATATGAGTACTTCATACATTGTCTCATTCTTTTAATTATCTCTGTAAAATATTAACGCTAATGAAAATGGCGTACTAATATTTTTTTAATTTGAAATATGCATGAAAATTTAAAATAATTTTAAATAAATTTATTTCATCTACAACTACTTGAGAGCGACAGATTGATCTTTGTTTAAAATATATTTCCATAAAACCATGGTCAGATTGTTTGGTTTCAAAGTGAATGAAATATTATTCATTTATTTCATTCGAAGAAAACTATCCTTCATATTTTTCTTTTTATGAAAAATGAAATATCGAGCTCATTTATTTTAATTTGTGTAGATTAAAGAATATTTATGCATGGAATTGATATAAATATGGAATAAAGACGTTTCCAAAATGTATAGACGCAGCACAAAAAAAGCTGGTATTAGATACGAAATTAAATAGTCTCCTTTTTGTTTTGTTTTGTATACGTATTTCTTTTTCTTTCCTTAACAATAAACTATAGCAAGCAAGCGAAGAGGGGAAAAACATTTCAAACTTTCCAAATCGACTAATTATGTTAGATACACTCAACGAAGAGAAATTAAGGGAATCATGCGTTAAGATGAGAGTCTTTAGAAGGTATATTTCATATTTACATAACGATCCTTTCTTTCATTCACGCAAAGTTCTATTTTGGCGAAGATCCAAAAGGAGGAATGTTTCTGTCTTCCATGGTTTAGGAAATGAATTCCTCCTTTTGTGAAATCTATTCCAGAATTGCTCGCGATTTTCTGTCGTTATTCACTTTTTTGTTTACACAGAAATCGGTTATTTTACTCAAAGATCTTTCTTACAATGCTCTCTATTGATAATCGTATCATCAGGGTTAAATTAGGGTTGCTTATGCAAATATTTGACTAAGCAAGCTCCGGTTTAAAATTGGATCGTGAATGGATATCTTACTATTTTGACGAGGTAAAATCAGTAAATGATGCTAGATGCTTAGTATTTAGAGTAAATTTATACTATTTACTTATTCATAATACTAACTAAGGTGGTAAATGTAAGCATATTTCCAGCAAGAGTAAAAAGTATAATATTATGTAAAAGCCGATAAAAGTGTTTGTAAAAATCTGATTACTATCGAGTTTGTCTTGCTCCTAGAATTGACAATGAAATTCAAAAATATTCGCTAAATGCTATTTTCTTTAAAACTCATTTTTTAATTTTGTAATTAATAACTTCATCGCATGGTGGAATCAAAAATGTCCAATCAAAGCTTTATGGTATATGAATAAGAGTAGTATTAATATTATTTAAAAACATTTTTCGTGACTTCGTTACTTCTATCGTTTGTAAAATAAATCATACATTGTGATCACTGTCCCATATGGTTCTGTAATAATTCAATAGGATGAGTTTGCGATGTAGAGGTATAACGTAAAAATCATTTAAACATTAAATAAATTAAGTTAATATTCTTGACTAATTAAACAATATTTAAATAGGTAGATCATATTTTACATCTTTTTCCATATAAGTTTATTTATCGAAAAAAAAAAGTTAAGCTAATAAGTGTATAAAAATAAAATGCTACTGATTCTGATGACCTTTTTTAGGTTTGAGCAAAAGTTTTAGATTATCAAAACACTTAGTTGAGGAAAATAAAATTCAAAATTAATGGAAGTTTGTTTTATCAGACTCTTATTAGGAAAATACTGGTAATCAAAACAAAAACTCTTTAAAGTAACCTGAAAGAAAAAAAAATAAAATGTTATGCACTTGAAACTGGTTATCATAGTTATTGTACATTAATTAGTAGCAGCGTCGAATTTTATAAAAGGGAAAAGTAAAAAAAAATGAAGTAATGTTTTATTACCTTTAGAAAGTGAAAGAAGTTTTTTAAAGTAGGATGAAACTCTAGAATCGTCGAAAAAACTTCATTCCTTTATTTATAATCTTATAAGATCGTATTTGAAGAACTTCAACTAGACGTAATTAAAGCTGTTTTTTACTTTTTAAAAATCAAACCACGATATATAATACTTTCATATGCATTAATTGTAATCATATATAGACTTCAGATGCATTTGTCTATAAAATAAGTCCAACTTACTTGTATAAGAGTTGGTAAAATGAGTGTAAAAGATTGCTAAATAGATTTTCTGTATGTAAATAGATTTCCTAGGCAGTTCGAAAGAGATAGTGATTAATGTTTCAGCTGTAATTGACAATGTTATTCTTTTATTATCTGAAAAAAATGAGTGAAAATGTTTTGTTGAACTTAAAAAGAATTCTTTGAAATAGTATGAACGGTCCGGTAGACAGCGAGTTCTTCACTTGTACTTTTAGCATTACAGGTACCAAATGCTTAATAGTATCTTATTTATGTAATATTCAAAAGTTACTAGAAAAAATGAAGTAGATTCTATGAGATAAAAATATAGATACGACAACGCTGATTTAGGGTATTGGAATTTTAAATAATTGGAATGTCACTGCGGAATTAAAATTGAATATATTGAATCAATGAGGATCATTAAATAAAATAAAATTTTAAAGGATAACGAGTCAAAGGTGATGAAAAGGAATTTGAAATTAATGAACAAGAGATATTTTTAAGCATTCAGATTGTCGTAAGTTCTGTTGAAAAAAAAAAGTCATTTGAAGTTGACCATCAAAATATTTTTTTAAAATATAATATTCGTTCCAAATTCTGCTAGGGAAATACATTTTAGGCACTAGCATTTCATTTAATAAAACGTGAAAATCATTGGTCATTCACAATTAAGTCATAATTCAGTAATTAATTAATAAAAACATTACTGAAAGAAAACAGTGATTTTGTTATACGATTAGAGTAATTAAAAGAAAATTATTTAACACAATGTTATTACTTAAAAATTTCTAATATTATACAGTATTAATTTAAGTTTATGAAATTTTTTCCCGACCAGATTTGAATGAAATTCACAACTGTTCTTGAAATAAAATTATGCGTATGGATTCTTCTTGCATGTTACATAAGCTTTACTTAAGAAATGTTACGTTTTGTTGAATGCTTAATTTATGCAGAAATATATTTTACAAATTTAAAATGTTTCATAACTTTATTATATAATTAAATTACTCAAAAACCTACATTATATTTGTTACTTATTATATGTTTATGACAATTCAAACCATCGAAAGATTAGAGGTGTATATTTCAACAACAATGAGATTGCAGCTCGAATATAAATGTTTACTTACCCCTTGGTATTTATCCTGAAAATTACTAACAGATTCATTGAAAATATAATTAGGCTCTTGGAAAATCAACAACTCACAAAATCAACGTACCCACTAAAAGTTTATACTAAAGGTTACCCTTTCAATCAGACCGATATCAACTCTGCTCGAATAGCAATTTCAAGTATAAAATCCATTGCAGCAGTTCCTGCAATAAAATTGAAGCGAAAATGTCTTCCTCCCCGATTAAGTTTCCCGGTCATTTCCGAACATCAACACGATTATGAAGGAAATTATGAGCCTGCAACACAGATTGCTATCGATAACACGATCGTTGTCGCTCAAATATTTTATCCTGAATAAATTTGCAGCATAGTAAGAGTAGGTACCCTACTGCATGTGGTGAACAATTTTACGGTCCTGCCCGGTAGCGTGGTTTCAGGTTATTTGTATTCAAAAGGCGTTGTCGTCCAGAGTTATCAAACCTATAAACGCTGACGATTATATCTTTCCCAATTACTTGGCATAATACTTGCTAATTATGCAAGGCATCGATTATTTGTTAGAAAAGCATGTTCTACGATGCGCAGAGTCTGTGCATTGTATTCGAAAATGGCAAAGAGACAATACAGCGGTTAAAGGTGTTTATTAAAACTTTCATGATTGGCAACTAAACAGGAAACTGGGCGTTTGCAACTTGCTCCTATCTGACAGGCAATCATTTAAAATAGTGGAATTTACATCTTGCTGTGACGTTCTTTATTGTTCTAATTTAAAACTGTTCGGTTGCTTGTTTGTGTGTGGGGAATTCAGAAAACGAAAGAGAAATGACTTCTCTTCAAAAAGGAATAAATGTGTTACAATTAAGTTAAGCCTAATTGCAATTGATGAAAGACTTTGACGGTTATTCTTTAGAGATATACTCGTTTCAGGATTGAGATATAACATTTTAAGAAGTAATTTTATTTTCCTCAGCACTTTAAGTAATGAAACTCGCTAAAATATTTTTATTGCCTATAACTAGTAATGTTTCGAAAAACAGAGAATGACATTTAAAATTTTTTTTTTAAGAATCACAGTATCCGAATTTCTGCGTAAACTGTTTGAAAAATGTATAAGGCAATTTGTTTTTTTGAAATTGAAATAATGATGATACTCACACATACTTTTAAGACATAATCAGTTTTTGAATTAATTTAGTGAACATTGTGTAAATTTATATGTATTCAGGTTTTACAGTATTGGAAAATGCTTTATTACATGATCGTATTATTATCTTTTAACTCATATAAACCATCGTCACGAAATTTAATATTCATGCAAGCCAAATATAAGTTATATCCGTTTATGAAATATAAAAGTGAAAAAAGTAAGTAAAAAGTATAAAAGTGAAGTAAAACGGACTAAGAAATTACCAGGAACATTTTAATTAAAAATTCTGTATGATTTTTTTGCTAATTAATTGATGTTATTTTAAAATATTAAATATATTTTTTCCAAATGGAGGAATCCATTTCTTCTTGTTTTTTTTAAAAAAAATTATTTCCGGTGTGTGATTAACAGTGCTGCAGTTATTTTAGTTCTATATCACACCTGCCATTCATTTATGATTGCTCTTGAAAATTAAATTCGAAAAACAGAATGAAATCTCTTCTTGATATATTTTTCGAAATTTCTTCATTTAATTAGCTAGATTTAGAAAAAGCAATTCTAAAAATAAATAACTACAGAAATGGATAGATAAATACAGTTTTAAAGCATATCTTACAAAAGTTGCTATCAATGCGATTTGTCTTATTTATTAATATTTTCATCGTTTTATCGTTACAGTCATGTTTATTTTAAATTATTTCATGAATTTTATTTATTTCATTCAAAAATATTCCTGCCCGAAAGGGAATGCAATTATCTGTATATATATATATATATATATATATATATATATATATATATTATTTTTGTTACTTTATGTATTATGAATAGTACACGAGTGCGAAAGAATGAAAAAAAGATTAATATTATTTATGACTTAGTCGTAAGTAATTATATTTTTGCTCCTTTATTAACCTAATTCGAGAGAAGGAAATATAATGAAGTAAGTTAAGCAGTTAGGAAAGTAATTAATGATGTTACAGAATTAATACGTAATGAAAGAAAGGTTACCGGACAATAATGAAGAACATAATACTTATTCAAGCAATGCTTATCGATAGTTAATTCCACATCTTATGCTTTTGTACAGTTTTTTTCAAAGAATAAAATGGCAAATCACTATCTGTTTCTTTTTTTTCTGCGTAGTTATTTTTCAGAAAAGTTTAAAACTTTTTAAATAATTTTATTAAAATAAATTTAATATCTTACTTTCTTTTTATTATATTTAACATATTTACCTTTCAACAATTATAATTTTTTTTAAAAAAAATATATTGATAATATAACTATTTACTTACAATTTTTTGGTACGAATTTAAAGTTTATTTTTTATTACTTGTTAAATGCTTTGAAATTTAAAGCTTTATAAGCTTTCTATTACATGTAATAAAAATAAAGTAAATCTAAATATTTCAATCACAAATAGGAATTGATGTATAATGATTCCTAGATATATAATGATTTATCCTTTATAATGATTCCTAGAGATATTGAGATAGCTATCCAAGCCTTTCACATTTTCCTATTTCTTTTCCACTTTGATAGAAGATTTTCAATGATAGTTTTCAAGATCTAAGTCCACATCAGTTGCGGAACTCCAATATTCATTCCTATTTTTTTTCTTTGTAACAGTTTCATATTTTTGAATAGTACACAAAAATGGAATATTCGATGCAATACAAATAAATTCTTTGAATATTATGCATAAGCCCGAATAACGTAATCGGGAGAAAAAGTTCGTTGATTTTTTCTTATAATTAAGTTTTACTTTTTGTGCCTTAAAAATTAGGAAATAATATAAACTTCAGGATACCTCCGTCAAAAATTCTGAAAGAAAAGATTACGCGCATAAATAAAATACGTTCTTCTTATTATTATTCTGTCAATGAAGCTAGAATAAGATAAATTAACCAAACTTTTCTACATGATAAAGTACATGTTGAGCAATAATTCCTCAACCTACGTCAAGTAATCATTTTTAATTCAATTCATTCACTCCATAAAGAAAGGAAGAAAAAATATTATTCTGAAGTATTCTAATTGAATAACCTCTCTTTAATAACATTCATAATTTAGAATACTAGATTTAAATAACAAAGTAATTTTTATATCAGTTTAAACTTCTGATATTAGAATTAAATTATTTTGACGATATTCTGCATGAGGTCTATTTTCTTTTATTTCTTGTTTTGATAAACATAAAATTAATCAGTTCTTTTGATTCATAAAAGCAGCGACGCATTTTGTTACATACACATATCTTTGAAATATATTAAAATATCTGAAATAGATGGCAAAATACGCTTTTCAATGAATATCTGCAAGGCAAATTTGATTATTTAAATTATATTTAAATAATGACTAACCCTGTTATGCTATGGAGTATGAATACGAACTAAAGATAAATTAGAAAAGCAAGGAATCTAATTTGAAAAGTGTTATAAGCTTTTGTTATTGCTATCACTGGAATATTTCTTCGTAGACTTCTTTTAAATGAACCAAAAGATTCATACTTGACTACATGCATTCATCAGAAGAAGAGTCACTTTCTTTTCTTTCCAGAAGTATTATATCTGAAATGGACTTGTCACTAGCATTTTATAATAAATCTTTGAAAATGGAAAGAGTTAATTAGAATTGTAAAATACACCTCCCTCTTGCGATAATTACAAAAGAAAAAGGGGAAAAAAATCAAACGCAAAAAGTCTTCCACCATTCCCTTTTTTCAACCAAATCAAAATGAATGGAGAAGAGCGAAACACAGAATTTAGCATAAGACTAATGAGATATTGATTTTAACATTTAATGCATACATTTAACGGTACAGAATTAAACGAAAGGAAGTACGTGATTTTTTCAACGATTTTTTTGTTCTTTTTTGTAGTAAGGAACCCCTCATTCTTTTAAAAGTTACGTGCGAAAACCACCAGCTGTGATCTTTGTAAAAGCGTAAATTACAATTCAAAGCCGTGTAGAACAAAGCATGTTATTTTGGGGGAGTTTAGGATTGCCTTGAGATAGACAATTGCTTCTCCACCAAAATAGTGCCGAATAATTTATTTACCTGCAGCTTTGTAAAATTGGTTTTTGAAAAGATAGATGAAGCTGATTTCTTTTTTAACTGTAAAAATCATATACTATACAATGTTAGAAAAGAAAGATTACGAAGAGAAAAAAAAATCTGGTGTGAAATACAGAAAAAATTTCTAATGTAAAAAAAAATATTTATAAGTTATATTTTCATCTAAGTTTTACAAACAAAATTTTATAAACTGTAGTAATTATTCTGAAAAAATCTTAGATGTTATTTCTAAGTTTAGGCACACTAATTAAATACTATTAAATGTTCAGAACAGTCAGAAAGCAGTCTCAGACAAATTACCAATTTAATACTTGTATCATGATAATTCCAAATATTTTATCTTATTAAGAAATACTTCCTGTATGAAATAAAATATTTGTTTGAATTTTTATAACATTGACATAAACGCTAGGAACAAAACAATAAAAAACATCTAACTGATCTTTAAGTATTAAAAAACATCTAACTGATCTTTAAGTATTAAAAAAACATCTAACTGA
>BMAW01076762.1:539813-570090 GCA_019974015.1 Nephila pilipes | reverse complement strand
AAAAAACATCTAACTGATCTTTAAGTATTAAAAAAACATCTAACTGATCTTAAAGTATTTTCAGCTGTATAACTATTTGCGAATTATATTATCAAATGAGTTCGAAATCCCTAAAATTCTACTTTTTATTATGAACAATTATGCTAAACATAAACTTTATACTAATCTAATATTTTTATATTTCACGATAATATTAAATTACATATACAACGAGATTTTGAGTTTTATTCAATGATATTTTATTATTCATAATTTTCTGAATCATAAGTAGTTTTCATTTTTGTATTACGTTGTACAAAGTCTTGAGTCACATGAGAAACCTTTCTACCCAAATCTTCTTATGTCAATTTTTTTTCCTTATGAAGAAGATAGTATGAACGAAATTATTAATTAAATAACTTAATAATTATAAAATTATTTTCATTATGTCTGACATAGCACTAAAAGCAAACATAAAGTGTAGAACAAAACATATATTATTTTAAAGACAGTATATTATCACGATATTTGTGTCAAGTTTAAGAACTTAATATAGAAATTATATAAAGTCCTTTAGAAAACTAAAACTTACACATTTTTTTAAAAACACTTTTACCATTATAATTTAAGAACTGCACCGATTCTTGAAAAAATAAAGTATCTCAACTAAGCTCGTGAGTTCCAAAAATTAAGTTCAAGTTTCAGACACTATCCACTTTGATTAAGTGCCTGTTAAAATTACTGTGCTTTTCCAGCTCAACAACTTTATTTATGACTTCATATAATAATGCTAGAGTCTTCTTTAAAATACAACTCCGGCATTTTTTAATGCACGTGCCTATAAATGATCTCATCAATCAAAATGAGTATGCCATGAAGCACTGAGCCAAATTAAGTGCACCAAAATTTCGAATTTTCTTTCAGATTAGGCTATTTAGTATTAATTTTCTACTTTTGATAACCATGAATAAAATTTCAAATTCTTTCAAGTTAATCGTTTTTCTATCAACTATATTAAAATGAAAAATAATATTTATTTTCATACCAAAGAATTTGAACTATCAAAAATGTGCAGAACCTTTTGATATATAATATTCTAAAAGTTTTGTGAAGTAGACTTTGTGATTTTAAAGGAATCGTTCGAAAATAAAGAATCACATACTGAATATTAAATTGCTTCTAGCTGATCGTATTTTATTACTTTATTTTTCAAATATTAATTATTAGAAATTATCAGAAGAAATTTTAGAGAGCTTTCACCAAATTTCGTTATCGAAAAATGTATTATTAAATGTTATTTTACACAAAAGCTTATTATCAAAATATTGGAATGAATTTTTTTTTATTATAGTCAGTTAAATTATTGATAATACATCAATACTACTGAAATAATAATGATAAAACTACTGCAAAGTCTCTGTTGTTATTTCAGAAAAAGTTTTTGTAATTGATTACGGCTAGGGTATAAACTATGTATAAAGGACTTCAAATTTACTTTCCAATCTAACCAGTAATATATAAATTCATACATGTGTGTTTCCTTTTTATAGTTCCTAAATAAGCAGTAATGGCTTGATTTCTTTCAGTATCAGCTACCTTTGAAATGTATATTTAACTTATATGTAAGCTAATATTTTAATATTATGCTGAACAAAAATGAACATTTTTTTTTTATTTTCGTTATTATTTTTTAAGAATGTAGTTCTAATATATTAGGTTGAAGATACCCCCCCCCTAAATGATGCATGAAATACATTAAGTTCTAATAATTAATTAATACATAAATTGCATAATGATAGCGAAGCTAAAATGATGAAATACTGTATGTTTTAGAATTTCTCTCCTATGGTGATTAACAATAAATGATTCTCCCAAAGAGTTTTTACCAAATTTTACGCTATTAATGGCGCTTTATACTAAGTTATTTAAAACTTCTGATAAGTTTAAAATGTTATCAAAATCTAACAGAAAATATATTTGCAAAATTACGTATTATTTAATACAGAGTGATCTTCTAGCGTCATTTATAAGCAATTAAAATAACCAAAAATTAAATATATTTGCTTGGCGTATGGCATATACGAGAACTAAAGTGAAAAACGATCAAATAAAACAATGGCGAATGTTTTTATCGTTAGTAGAAAAAAAGAATTTTAACTTTTTTTTTCCTTGTTGATAGACTTTGTTTGTTTTAACTCCTTATTAAATTGTTTTAACTCCTTATTTACTTACTTAATATAGAAAATATTTAATTAAAATGTAACTCAAGCCTTAATAATGAATGTCTAAAGTATTTCCTAAATTCTGTTTCTTCTTTTCTGTGTTAAAAATTTCAAGAGAATTTAAAGTTACTTAACGCTTACCTGTTTAAAATAGGTTTGTTAAATATAAAAGTTGGCTCTTTTTTTATGACTAAATATTTTGTATAACTACTGTATTAAGAATCCAAAATTCTTAAGGATTTTAATTTTCTTAAATAAGTACTTTATTAATCTTTGCAAAAGAATAAATGAGTGAAAAACTTAGATGAGTTTATTGTTAAATTTTTTAAAATTTATTTTTTATTGGTTACCCATTATTAATTTAGTTTCATTATCCTCTTTGTTTCACGTGTGCATTTAATGGCAGCAAGCAAATATGGCTTTCTTAAAAAATATTTCTCTCAGCTATAATGTTGATTCTTGAGAAACAATATTTGGTATTGATTTCAATGTAACAATTTGATATTTATCAAGGTATTAAAATAAACACAAAAAAATGTTTCAGTGATAAATTAAGAATGTATATAAAGAAAGAATGATATAAAAATAAAGAAATTAATGAGTAATTTTACATATTTACTGAAATCTTTGATGTTATTCATTAATTATTAATAAACCGATGAAATATACATTAGTATTCTCTGAATTCTTCATAATCAAAATAATTATTCCTTCGTTATAAATACTGGAATTCTATACATATATATATAATCAGGAATTTCATAAGAATTTTTTTTAAAACATTGGGATAATTAAATAAGTGTAAATACCTGGATCGTTAAAAATGTCAGCTTGCAATAAAATTTTAAACGTAATTTTTTTAAAAATATAACCTTTTTAAAATGTTTTCATTAAAACCCAAAATAATTAATTATTTTGTATTTAACTTAATTGTATTGAAAAATAATATCCTATTTTAAATGAAAGTCTGAAACGTTAAGCTGTGAATGTCAACTAACTAGTAAAGCTACAACATAAACTTGGTTACTCACATCAAGAACTATTTGAATGAGGCACTATTAACTTTTTGAGACCCAAAACCATATTATTTGGGGAATCTTTTCCTTATTTGAGACAAATCATCTAATTTTAAGTTTTAATAAACAGTTGATAGTACTGGACTGTCCAATATAATAGACCGCCTAATCTTAGGATATAAAACTGTAAATTCTTTCTCTATACGTAAAACAAAAATGTCCAGTAAAATAGACATTTGATCTCAAGAAGTTAAAAGGAAAGAGCTATAACGGCAATTGATATTCATATCCACATATATAATGATTGTTAGAGGAATATTCCAACACACACACACACACACACACACACACACACATATAATCGTGAACAAGAGAAAAATAAACAACATATGAAAAATTAGAAACATTTGAAAAAATGTAACACTTTACATTTTTTTAAGAAAATAAAAGAATGGAGAATAATATACATTTAATGTAGTCCAGCTTTAGACTAATAAGCTAGACTTTTCTAGAATTTTAGGCCAATCTATCCCATTAACAAAATATATATTGTAAAAATGGTTATAACACCAAAAATATAAAGATAAAAATTCTAAAAATTCCTAGTACATCGCTGAACCTCAACCACTTTCTCACGTGGAAAACCATTTTTATGCGTTGCCTAAATGTGAACGCTAAAATCTAAAAAACAATTTTTAGTTGTTGCTAGAGAGCCGGAACTAAATTGTACAAAAAGCGCTCAATAAATAACGAGATGACAGCACAACTGCTAAGAAAGTTGAAACCAAAATTTTAACTAAAACTTGCAAAATACAAAATACAAAAAAAAAAAAATAAACCCCGTAATAGACGTAAATAATTAATGAAATTTAAAGATGCATTCAAAATGTAAGATTGTGTTTTACAGTTAGGTATGAAATTGTTTGATTGATAGATTGGCATCTATCAAACTATTTTATAACTAAATCTAAAGAGAAATTTTTTTATGAGTGTCCTTGAAATATTTAAAGGGAAAAAAAAAAGAAATGAAAATGTGATAAAAATTAAAAAGTCATAAAAATAATAAATAAATAAATAGAGAAAAATAAATGAAATGTTAAAGAAATAGAAAAAGAAGGAAAAAAAACTAAAATACATAAAATAAAAAAAAAAATTTAAAATTATCAAAACATTATAAGGGAAGAGATAAAACGATTTATCAAATATATAATATTTATATTTTTAGTTTCTCTTTAAAAGTTAATTGGATAATCAATTTTAGCACACACGAAAAAAGATATTATTTGAAATATTTCAAATATTTGAAAGCATATATATACTAATTTGATATTTCTATGTAATAAATATAGATAAAATCTTTCTAAGTATATTTAAACTTAAATTGCTGTTAGAGAAAGGAAATTATAATTAATAGGGGCAAAATAATGATCTCTCTTATCATAAATGTTAATAATCATACTATTCTCGATTTTTAAATTAACATATAATAATCTGTTTATAATGAGTGTACTTTATTTTTAATAAAATTTAAGAAGAAGGTTAAGAAACGAATATGACTTAAATTCTGGATAACAATTAATTAAAAAAAATTATGAGACCTTCAATATATCTAACTAGCTTGAAATTCTTATTTTCTAAAAAGGTTATTTTCATAAAAATGTAAATCAATTTTAATAAGACTATAAATAGCAGGACTATCTTGAGATATATCTTTAATTTGTTTATAGTATTTTTCCATTCTATCAAACATAATTTTCTCTTAAGACTAGATGAATAATAAATTTAAATTTCTCATTAGAAAAATAGAGCTATTAATTCTTAACTCTATAAAATTATCTAAAATAACATTGAATTTTCAGTATCTATTTAATTAAACAATTCTTCAAATTAATAACTATAAGTAGATTAAACCTTTTAATTTTTTATATAAATAATTCCAATATTATCTTTCATAATAACTGACTTATCCAAAATATCTATAGCATTTTGCAAAATCTTTTGCAAAATTATACCAGTTTTATTTATGAAAGTACTGAAACTATTTGTTACATTTCTAAACTTGATAGGAACTTCAAGAAATTTGGGAGTTATAAGACATACGAGGAAATTTGAATATATTCATTGCATAATCTTTTTTTTGTATAAAATTTAAATTCTGTTATTCTATTAGTTATTTCTCTTTCGCAAATATTAATTATAACAAAAGCATTATTATTTATTATGTATATATATTATATATTAGGTTTACAGAAAAGTTCTGTCCACTTGTGAAATGAAAGAAAATAATACATTTTTCAAACATTTAATAATATTTATTGTGCAATATAATTTCCGTCGTTACTATGATTGGTGTATATACATTCCAGATGAGTGCTTGTGAGTTAAGTGAGAAAGATTTGTTTAATCGAATGCACATCTTTGTTTGCTCGTCACGAAAATAAACCCCTTTTGGAAGGGATGATAACTAGTGATGAAAATTGATTATTTTAAAATCTATTGGTAAGAAAATAGCATACTTTCAGCATGGATTATCTGTTCCTTCCACCTCTAAATTGAGATTGAGTCTTAATAAGAGAATGGTGTGCATAGAGTGGGATATTTAAGAACCAATACAATTCGAGGTTTTGTATCCTAAGAAAAGCTCAAATCCGAGACATACTGCCAACAAATTGATGATTTAAACAAATCACTGGAAGAAAAGAGGCTGGCGAGGTCCAGTATTAGCACATTACAATGCATCATGATAACACCAAACTACATGTTGCTATGACGATTCGTCAAACAATCACAGAGCTAGGCTGGGAATTTCTGTCATATGCACCATACCCTTCAGGCTAGCTTCCTCTAAATTTTTTTGAACAGAAAATAATTCAAAACTGGAGCACATGTAAACCAAGAAGTACATGAGTTCTACGCCTTTAAAGACAATGTATTTTTGAAAATTACCATCATCCTGGCAAGAGATCTTAAATAACAACGAAAAATATATTATACAATAAATTTCATTAAATGCTTGAAAAATGTATTGTTTCTTTTGACTTCACAAATGGCCAGCACTTTCCGGTAGACCTAATTAATATATATATATGTATATGAAAAAGAATATCTCAAACATATACATAAAAAGTTTACCATAAAATGTTTTCTTTATTGTATTTTATATTCATATCCTAATAAATTGATTTTATTTTATTCGTAAAAATAGAGTAAATAATTTTTTATATTTTATTTTGAGTCCCTGCTAAATATTGCTTTATAAAAAGATTTTACTTATGATAGAGGGTTCCAAAATCTAAAGTATCAAAGTTCTTAAAAACAAGTTTATAATGAAATTTGATTTTGAATTTTTAAATAATTATTGACTTTATTTTAGAATATAAACTCTACGCATAATGTAATAATCTACTAAGAAAAATTAATAATCTACGCATAATATAATAATCTACTAATTTCTATATCCCTATAATTTAAATTGAAGGAATTTAAAGAAATATGATGACAATTCTTAGTTCCCTACTAAACTGTTATTTTGTAAGATAACGTTTATCTTTAAATACACATAAAATTATTATTAATTATTTTTTATTGTTACAGCTCATGGGAACACTTTTTAAACAAAATAAAAAAAAACTAACTTGTTATTAAAGCAATTTAAATTTCACAATTAGAGCAGTTTTTAGGATTCATTAAAACGTTCAATTATGGAGTAATACAATTCCACTTTGTACAGCAAGTTTAACGAAATTAAAATCAGAAGAACAGTTCTTAATATTGAGAATCCAAATATCTAATCGGTTATTTTGAAAATAATGCAAAAATCCACTTAATTAAAATATGTATGGATGTATTTATGAACGAAAAGTTTTACGCTTTATTCATAAAATGCGAAGTTGAAACTGGAAGACTAATTAAAATTTTTAATTCTTCCAGGTCCAAGTCATTAGTTTAAACAAGCTTTACGTTTTTAAAATGAAAGAAGCAACTGAAAAAAGTGTGTGTAATAAGGAAACTTTACGAAAAAAAAAAGCTTTAAATGAACAACATATTTATTCTTTAATAAGGAGAGTTGCTTCAACGGCCAAATTAACGAGGAAAATAACAGAAAAAATTACGCATAAATGAAAAATGTGCTTTGGAATGACACAGCAATTTATTTTTTCCTTTGCATCATTTGTTGAGAATTTCGTGTCTTATTACAATTAATTAAGAACGTACGTCAGAAAGACTTATATTCAAAATGATAACTTTCATAAAAAAAACTCGATTTCAAATAAAAACGCCTACCAGTGAAAAGAATTTTTATTTTTACTCATGTAATGGATGATTTAAGATAAGCTGCTTGAAAATTCTGCTCTCCTTACTTTTTTTCCATAGTGACTTTGAAACATTTTTTTCTCACTTTTTAATCTTGTGAATTTTTCTAAACGTGACTAAATATTTTTTTGAATATAATATCGTATTTAATTTTTATACTTGGGTACTGGAGCGGCATTATTAAAAATGTTTTGGGAGACTTACAAATTAAAAATTTTGAAATTTAATAAAAGGAGATTCGTTTATGTAAGGGCTGATAAATATTTTTCTACTCAAATTTAATGTTTTTGTAACCGAAAAAGTGTCGTGAGGTTTCATTTAAAAGAAAATGCTGTTTTTTAAAGTTACCTGGACAGTTAAATAATCAAAGCATTCATTAAATCACGGCATATTTTACATATTGAAACACATTTTTTTTTAGAAAAAGTGTTTTGTTAAACAGAGGAAAATTTAAAGAAATATTTTATTTTTAAAGAGACATTGTTCTGTATAACACGAAATGAAAATATGTCATTTGATGAGGTTTATTTACTATCATTTTATTACATAATCATATTATTATATAATCATTTTTATTATATAATCATATTCTATACATAAAAGTCATTTATAAACGCAGGAAAAATCTTACATATAAAAATAGCAAAGTAAATGTTTAATTCTTAATTATATAGTCTAAATAAAACATTCCTTAGATAAAAAAATTATTTAGGTGAAACTTCAGATGTCTATGGTGTCATAAAATTTATTGTATAAGTTAAAATGTGATGACAAACTTGAGGTTTTAATGAAATTTTGATGATTTTTACATATACTTAATCTATATTATTATTCTATCATCTTGTATTGATTTATTAAAATTATATCAAAATGAATATTAGTAATTACAATAAAATAAAAGCAAAAAGTTTAAGTGTTTGCTCTTAAAGTTTACTGTTAAAGTACCGTAACTAGTTTTCATAATATCATTCAAAATATATCCTTACTTTAGCTTTTATTTTTCTATTGCTTTGAAATGAAATATTAAAAGTATATTGAGAGGTTAATAGTTGTTAAAACATCTGAATGTCGGAAAAATGGTTACACATGCTTAAAACAAATTGTTTTCTAATTATTCTGACAAAAACACTTATAACTCATACTTCAAAAATCTTTAATACTAAGTGACATCAGAGATAACACGTGCGTATTTGTTAAAATAAAAATGTCAATGGTAAAGCAATTATAGAGTGATAGTGACTTAATAATTATAGACAATTATTAAGTCAGTGACTTAATAATTAGTGACAATTATTAAGTGATCTAGTGACTTAATAATTATAGGCAATTATTAAGTCACTAGATTTAAATTGTCCTCACACATTTTGTATTGAATAAATGCAGAGACTTATGCTAAAATTTATTCCTATACTCTTATTATTCTTAAATTATAATTTTTGAACCTCCTTCGTTTATTAATTCTCCAATAATGAGGTCAATTTAAAATGATCATGAGGTCAATTTAAAATCCAATCATGAGATCAATTTAAAAGGACCTGAAATGTATTTCAATAAGTTGTTAAGAAATATTTATAGCAGTCGTTTTTTTTGTAAAATATTAACATATTGGAAGTATATGGGATCCTTACAAATACTTTAGATTAACAGCTTTTCCCAAGTTTGGAACAAGTTATTGAGCTAAAACAAAATATTGATTTGAATTTTGCATATTAAGTGTCTGAAAGAATTAATTAATTTGATATATCCACATTCAAAAGCTTTTACTTCATTTTTATACCTTATATCACTTTAGTATTAGTAGTTTGAACATATTTAAATTTAATTTTTCTCTCTTCTAATTACAGATATCATTTGAAGGTTTTTAAAATATACAAATTATGTAAAAATTCTAGAACATTATAGACAAAAATAATAATGAAATAACGAATTTACTAAGAACTCGAAAGCTGGAATTGAATTATAAAGTACGAATTATTAAGACAGTTTAAAAAGTATGCTGCGATAAGGTAATTTAAGTAAATCTAATATTTTATTTACTTTTTAGTTAAGTTGCAAAGCTTAATACTGAATAACCCAAATGACAAAATAAAGTGGTGAACAGCAGGAATCTTGGAGGAAAAATGGAAAACTTAGTGAATTATATAAGTTTTTGATTTAAAATAGTTAAATATTAGTTACTTCGCAGCAAATTTATCTCATATATAAAATAACTAAGACTGTTGAAAGTGTTTGTTGTTGTACATGTTGGAGGAACAATAAGGCATTTTAGGAACGTAACAGGAAATTTTAAAGCATTCTGTTTTTAAATTAAGTAAAACTGATTGTTTACACCAAATTTGACAAAAATAAAAATGTAAAAAAAAAAATTAAAAAATTCTGGAAATTTTTCATTCTAATATTATTATCATCAGTATTCCCTGTTCACAAAAAAACTGCAGGTTGAGCTTTCGATACATAAATAGTACTCTCTTTCTAATTCAGAACTTAACTCAGTCCCAGCCAGTATTCTGGCATTTTCAAATTAGGCTGATAAATCATAGAAAATAATTTTTGGCCTTCTACTTCAATGGAATAATGTTGGCTGTTAATACAGAAAGCTGTATTTTTTTGAACTTTCAGCTATTTTGTGAGTTAGTGAGTTTGTGACTCTTTATTTCCGTATTAAATTTTATTAAATTTTGTACTTCCACTATATTAAATTTTATACAATAATTAATAGAGTTTGTTTATTAAATGCATTAGTTTTAAATAATTTGCTAGTAATCTGGTGGTGATTGTTCTGATATTTGCCAGATTACCTTAAAAATACTGTACATTAATAAACATTTTGTCTGTAAAAAATATCACTTTTTTTCAGACTTTGCTGAATCCTCTTTGACAAGGATTACAGGATGCATTACTTTCAGTACTGATTTTATTACATTATACATTATTTTGGGCATTTGTTTTGACCACTACAGCACTTTTTTTTGTCATGATTTTCAAATGATGCAAAAAAGTATAATTAATTTTTAATTTATCCTTAATTGTATTGCAAAAACTATCAATGAGCTTCACGTCTTTAATTTAGTGGATAACTAATTTGTGAATGAAACTTAGTGCTCTTCAGAACCAATTTTTCAAAGCCTAATCTCGTCCTGTCAGCTTTGATAACCTGAAAATGTCCCCATCTTCAGGAAATAGTACACAATAAGAGAACTAGCAGGCCACTTAATAAGCTTAAATATGAATGAATATCATTCCTTATTGCATAGTATTTCTGAATCTAACAAGAGCCGATGAATACTGTTCTGGATGAAAATATTTTTTCACTCGCTCCATTTACTCAGTTCACTTTACTTTATGGATATTGTGCTTCTCTTCAATTTTTGTTCTTCAATTTTTGACATGGCCATCATATTGGTATATAATAAGTAAGATTTTCTAATTAATTTTCCCTATTACTTGGAGGTACGTTTCTGCAGCAAATTGAAATTTAGTTCTGTTTAGTATGAGTATCTAATAAAGGCATTTTTTGCAACACAATTATTTAATCTCATCAATCTTTTGCATTTTTAAGAGTAATATTTTAAGTTTAAATTTCCTTAATTATACACACACGCATCCGCACACACACAGCAACACACACACACGAACGCACGTTTACTCCCTCCCTCACAGGATTATGTTTGGTTTTTGATCCTTACTATTCTGCAAAGTTGCTTCAGATTAATAGAGGGTTGAATAGCTCTCGTTTCTAAGATGAGTGGATACAGTAAACTTTTTGTTCTATCTTTGCTTTTGATTCGGAGTAAAATGAGGCTATTATTCTCCAAAAAATACTTCTTTATACCATTCTTTTTCAGGCATCATTGAGTCACATTTTGTTGCACCTATACTACAGTAGTTGTCGCCTTTTACTATGCTCTTAAGCTAATCAACGCTAACAGTTGTCATATATTTTGTACCTACACTGACAATACGATTGTTGTGAAAGCGCAGGAAAATTTTTTACGACCAGTGTTATCCAGCAGTATCCTATATCTCTGACTTCATGAGTAGACTGTACATCAGATATTTCGATGTAATTTTTTATTTGATTCCTAGCCATGTAGATATTTTAGGAAATAAACTGACAGACTATGCTGCTAGATTGGCATCGAACTCAGAGCTACCAATACTTCTTTCTTATATAACATTTTTACAATAAAAATAATTAATATGATGATGCAAGAATCGTGGATTACATAGATATCCACCAAACTACTCTTGATGAAGCCCATTATTTAAGCATGGGCTGCTGTTCTAATGCAAAAAAACGGAGATCAAGTTGACTCGCCTTGGCACTACTCGTTTTATGCAGAAACATCTATTCGAGTGAGAGTGCTCCAGAATTTCCACCTTGTAAAGTGCAATGCACGTACATCATATATTAATTAATTTTTCTGTGTTTAATCCTTATAGTTTCACTTTTTTCTCTTGTCCGAGAAAAAAATCCCTAGCCAAAACTTTTTAAAATTTAAAACAATTTTTTTACTATATTTAGGATTTTTTTCATGATTTTCTGTACTGATTTTATCTATTATTATGATTCTGGTTTTAAAACTATACATGTAATTAAAAACAAATTGCAGATTGGGCTCTTTAGTCATAAGTTTTAACTGTTATCCCCTCACATTCTCAGAAACCATCTCCCAACTTTTACATGTTTTGTAGTCTTGAAATTTTGTAGGCAGAACTATGCATTGACAAAGACAAACAGTTTAAATGTACAATATTTTGTTTAGGTCTTTTGTTCATCATAAGAACATAAGAGTTCTGTTGAGAATTGTTTCTCCAATAAATATATTTTCAGAGATTCTACAAAGCATTTTGTAAAAAAAAATTATGAATAATAAAATTCAGTCACATGCTACTTAAAACGGTTTACATTAACCGAGAATAGATCTTATTCAGTGATACCTCTCAAATTCATTCATAATATATCTAATATATGTTCAATATCCATTAAAGGATTTTGTTGCTTCATTATTTTAAGCAAATGGGGAGACAAAAAGTATTATATTTCATAAAGGAAAGTATTGTTAAAGCGCATAGTTGTTTCGATACGATTTTCATAATACAATACGCAAAAAGGTTCTACTGACCGGAGTAAACTAAATGAATTCTTAGTAATTTCACCTATTTATTTATAATCACGAAATAATGTTTATTCTATCTTAAGTATATCAGAAAAGAGTTTGCTGAATTACGTTAAAACTAAGATCTCATGACAATTTAGGATGTTTGCATTTTCGTTTGTTATTTAAAGCCGCATAATTACATACATACAAATTAAAGATAAATAATTCTTCAGATTATTCTACATTAATGTTATTTAATATTTGTATTTCATATTTTCTAATATTATTAAGTTAGAGAGTTAATTTTTTTCGAGGGGAGGGGAAGCAAATTTCGCTATCGTAATAGGCTGAACAAAAACGGCAAAAAGTATTGAGAACTATACCTAAGTTCCTGCTCCTGGTAATGCAATAGTCAGAAAAAGGGTATTTTCCTTTCATGATACACCTCTACTGTATTTTATGAAACCTTTGGTTCTTTGAGGAAATGATCTTGACACCGAATAAAAAAATTCGACTTTTGAAATAATGCTTAATTTGCTTTTATGATATATGCGAACATATCTGTGATCTATACGGGTTTTTTTTGTATTCTAAAAATAAAATTGTTAATATCTAAATCTTTTTGCTAAAAATATTTAGATTATCATATTTTGTAATGAAATAATAAAGTTAAACCTAGTTATATATATATATATTAGTGAATAAAAAAGAAAAAAATTTTTTGGAAAAATTTAAGCTCATGCACACACATTTTACTATCAAAATATTAAATTAAAGATATTTATTTATATTATTATCTTATTCCAGTTTTTATATTCATAAATGTTTGTAAATTCAGCAGTTATGAATAGCAATTTCTAAGAATTTTTTGAAAGAATTATCTAGATGAATTATAAATATTTTAAAATTTAAAGTAGAATAGTAAATTTTTAATCTGATTTACATTAAGTTGCTTAAAAATTTCAATTTTAATGTATATGATGTTGGTTAAAAAACAAAGCTCTTACAAAGCTAATGGTACTGGATATTGTTTTTAATCAAGTCGTTACTAATCGTGAAGGAGGGACGGAACGATTGATCGGTGTGCTGATTTAGAAATCCGTTATCGGTTAGTCTAGAGGTGGAAAATTTATGAAGTATTTGATTGAGAGCAGATAATATCCCAATATTAATAACTTAATTTTGAGAAATTATTACATATTCAGTTAATGGTAGTCTATTGGAATTTGTAGGTTGTTTGGAATCTGTTGGTTTTAAATTGGGATATGGCTTAAAATGTTGAAAGTTTTGATATTTTCAGTTACATGTAGGGTTTCATAGAGTATCCTGAAGCATGTAGCTGTGTTGCAAACACTTTTAATTTTAAGAAAAATTAGCTTTTGAAGCCTTTATTATCAGAATTTCTAGTGCTTTATAGAATAAGTTTTGATTCATTCATGGGTTATCATTGTTTTTTGTAGCCGCATAACTATCCAATTGAGTTGAATTTGCATAATTGTTCATAAAGTGAAGATATCTTAAAATTTATTGCACATTTTCAAATTATGGAATGTGAATATATTTGGGCGAAAACGTCTCAAACTTTTATTTTATGGTAATCTATTTGATGATAGGAAAAATAATTTATAAATCTCTTCTGATACATTAACCGGAGAAATGAATTAAATAAAAAGTAATGCCTGTTTCACATATAAAAATAAAAAAAAATAGTGTTACTAGTATAAAAAAATTAGTATTATAGATTAGCAATATTTTTATTTATTTATCTTGCAGTTAGAATAAATTAATTTCTTGAAAAAATGTCCATTGTTTTGAAACTTAAAATGCTCTATATGATACGACTAATTCAGCGGAACTTGACATAATTATATCACGATAGCTTAATTTCTAAGTAATAATTTAATTATGAGTAATATTACATTTATTCACATTGTTGTCAAATTCTCTGTAAAATTATAGGAAAAAAACAATGTCCTGCTTTCAAAATCTATTATTTTTGGTTTAGACATGATGTTATGAAAATACGTTACATTTTTTCGGTCTTATCTAAAGTGTAGAATTTTCTATTTTGTAAATTAGGCAAATAATTGCAAATATTATCAAAAATTCATGTAAATATTTATTTCGTATTTAATTATGATTTTTGAGAAATAAAACAGAAAAAAGCCCTTTAATTTCTGTACTAATTTAAACAAGTACTCTAGAGCAATTCTATTGACATTACATATATTATTTTGTTCTATATCAAAATAATACAATTTTAATGTGTATTAGTTTATTTTTTGCGCACTAATTCGTCTTTTATAACAGAAGAAAACTTATAAAAGTTTCTAATTGATTACATCAATTTTCTTCAAAATTCCTGAGTGTTTCAGATTACGGAGTTGATTATTGAATTATATATATGGTGTATTAAATGAAAAAAAAAAAAACAACCTTTCAATATTTTCAGTCTCCAAAACTAATCAACAAAGTTTTAAAATATATTTTAACCAATTTTCACTCAGATTTTTTTTATTGAACAACAAACAACGTCCCTGTGTACCACTGAGTATCACACAGGTCTTGCAGAAGTAAGTATAACAATATATTACAGTAAATAAAAACAACTAAAAAAAACACCTGTGACTAAACTATGTACAAACAAAAATTAAGAAGGATTATAAATATTTTCAATATATTTGATAAAAAGAACTAAAGAACTTTTACTAGAAATTAAATTACTAAGATTTGGAGGCCAGTTAATGTTTAATTTTTTCAAAACTGATTTAAGAATATTTCTCTGTGAGACAAATTTTGAACATAGAAATAGAATGTACTCAATGTCCTCATCACCTCCGACACTGCAGTTGCAAATTGTATTCGAACATAAATTGAATCTATTTAGATATTTTTTTTAAAGTTACCGTGACCTGTAAGAAATTGCGTAATTTTAAAGATTTGAAGAAGTGACAGCAAGGCATTCTTATATTGACGTCTGGAAAAAATCTTTTCGTGATGCTTGCCGTATTTGATTTAAAATATATTTCGTTCATGATTTCAGGACACTTTCCATCATAGTCTTTTTAAAGTACGATTGAGGAATATTAACCTGAAGATCAATTTCCCGCTTCGTGGTAGTCTTTGCCAGAAAGTCAGTCTTCTCGTTGCCACAAATACCAGAATGTCCACATACAAAAGAAAAACAAACAGTAGTGTCCTGATCTTTGAGGTGTTCAGAACATTACTGTTTGTTTTCACTCAGATTGCCCAGTATTATTAAGAGAATTACATTATTTCAATTATAATTCTTATATGATCTCAGTTTAAGCTAATATTCGGCATTTTGTTGACTTGAAATATAATTACAGATAATAAACAATTTGTTCAACCACTCATTTTAAAAATTTGGCACTTTCAGTGCAACTTTATTTGTAACCAATTTAGCTTATGAACTGTGGCCAGTAACAATTAAGACATTAAATGCTGCTAAATAATATATAATCCAATGAGATGCATTTTATTGAGAAGTGTTGGTAACATTTATTCTTAATATATTCACCCAAGTGATTGTGCCAAAAATTTCTTTTAGAAACATTTTATCAATATATAATTAATTTAGTCTTAATATTTGTTTTAATAATAAAAAAGAAAATTTAGAAATTTTATTTTATCACATTGTATATAATTTCTAAATGTCAAATGAGTTTTATTCCATTGATTATTTTTTTAATATAATATTCGCTATATGTTTTAGCAACGTTTAATTTTAAAATAGTTTCTTATATTATTTAAGTGGACATTTATGAAGATTAAATTTTTAAATTTTAAAATAATTGATATGACAAAACTTTTGAATAATCATGATTTACAGTCTTAAAATGTCTTAACATGTAGAATGAAACGCCGGTCCTGATAAATTAGTACTGATATGTAATTGTATAAGATCTAATTTTCTTAAGTATTACAATTGAATTTTAAATAGAAGCGAAATAACAGAATGAGAATATCTCTTCAGTTTTTTGAGAAAAATTTATTAAGTTTTTTTTTTTTGGGGGGGGGGTCGAAACTCGGGTATTTTTATTTATGAATAACGTAGCAGTAATAATAGTAAAAAAGTTATGCGAGTTTTGAAACGTTAGTATCAACTTTTGAAAATTGAAAAGGAATTGCATATTAATAAAGAAATAAAACTACGCATGATCTTCATTCAGAAAGAACGTTCGAGTAATTCATATGCAAATCCAATTTAAAACAAGCGCATTACAGTGAATTTGATAATGCATCTCTGAAAATTTGATTTTGTTCACATAATTAAATTATAGAGAGTACTTTAGTTGAAATATTTTATCTAATGCATTAAAAATAATAGTTTAGTTGAGTGTTTTAAAAGCTTGGTTTTAAATCCTCTGGCATTCCATAAGATATTCTAAATAAAAGAGATAGAGTTAGGTTATAAACCCTAAATAGGAAAAAAGATATTTCGCAAAGCATTCTTAAGGTAGAAAAAGGGAATATTTTTTTTGTACTAATATTACAAATAATATTTAATCCTGTTAAATATTTGAACATTAAATTATTGATTGGAACATACATGTATACATACACACATACATACATACATATATATATATATATTATATATATATATATATATATATATATATATATATATATATAACTGGTCAATTGAAAAGTATCTGGCCTACCATAAAAAAACACATTTTTTTGACAAAATTAGTTTTTTTTATTCAACATAATTCCCTTCAAGGGTGATGCACTGATTATAGCGACCCTTCAACTTTTCGATACCATTTTTGTAGTACGATTTGTCCTTTGCTTCAAAATAGGCTTCAGTTTCGGTGATCATCTCTTCATTCGACGAAAATTTCTTCCCAGCGAGCATTCTTTTGAGATCTGAGAACAGGAAATAGTCGCTGGAGGCCAGATCTGGAGAATACGGTGGAGGAGGAAGCAATTCGAAGCCCAATTCATGGATTTTTGCCTTCGTTTTCACTGACTTGTGACACGGTGCATTGTCTTGGTGAAGCAGCACTTTCTTTTTCTTCAAATGCGGCCGACTTTCGGCGATTTCGTCCTTCAAACGGTCCAATAACGCTATGTAATAGTCGCTGTTGATGGTTCTTCATTTTTCAAGGTAGGCAATGAAAATTATTCCATGCGCATCACAAAATACAGACGCCATAACCTTGACAGCCGACTGTTGCGTTTTCCCACGCTTTGGAGAGGGTTCATCGTGTGCAGTCCACTCGGATGACTGTCGATTGGACTTCGGAGTGAAATGATGGAGCCATGTTTCATCCATTGTCACATACCGACGCAAAAACTCGGGTTTATTACGCTTGATCCTCTTCAAACACTGCTCCGAATCATCAATTCGTCGTTGTTTTTGGTCAAAAGTGAGCTCGTACGGCACCCACTTTGCACAGAGCTTTCTCATACCCAAATCTTCGTGAATGATATGATGTACACATTCAGTTGATATCTTTAGAGTGTCTGCTATTTCATTCAATTTCAATTTACGGTCATTCAAAATCATTTTGTGGATTTTTTTAATGTTTTCGTCTGTAATAACCTCTTTTGGGCGTCCACCGTCTTCGGTGCTCATTTCACCACGTCTAAACTTAGCATACCAATCCTTGATGGTTGATTTTCCTGGGGCAGTGTCCGGAAACTCGGCATCAAGCCAAGTTTTTGCTTCAACTGTATTTGTTCCCTTCAAAAAGCAATATTTTATCAACTCCATTCCAATTTATCCAACTCCAAATTCCATTTTATCCATTTTTTTCACAATAACAAAAGTTGCTTCACTCAAAATGCTATAATTCACAAACTAATGATCAGACAGCTGTCAAATTTATACACGCATCTTTTGAGGGTTAGGGCTAACTAAAAAGATATGGATTTAATTCTAGTAGCCACATCTATGTGTCAGGCCGGGGACTTTTCAATTGACCTGTTATACATATCCTAAATTTAATGGGCGAGTATATAGGGGCATTTATTAAAAGAAGGCATAGCTGTAACAAGAACACCATTTCTGAATAAAGTATGTTTATTCCTTTTGAAGCGAGAGAAGCAATAAACAACAGACAGAGGATTACATGGAGAAAATGAAAAATGCTAGAGACGTAGCTTCACCGTCTTGGCTATAGTAGAAGGAAAAGAATTTTAACTTGCTTCGTATTTATACACAGAGATTTTCTTTACATCGTTAGATATTCAAAATAAGGATCATGAGTGACTTTTGCTGGTGTCTAAATGCCTAGTACGGATTATCCTTAATGGTCTGTTACCATGGAAAAATTTAATTTAACAGATTTTACGAGTGCATGATTGCATAAATGAAAGGATAATTTGGAAGGGTACCTGAAAGTAAGAATATTCTCTTTACTGTGATTTAAATAATAGGAAAGATTAGAAAACTAAATTTTTTTAAAGTTAAATCAATACATTCACTCTCTATCTCACTCTTACACACATATAACACATCGACTGATAAATTGCCGGTTTTACTTACTCATAGATGGTGCCACAAATACAAAATGATTATTTTTTAGGAAGTAATAACCTTCTAAAGGTAGGTGTAAAAATATTATGACGATCTGACGTTCGGTTCAAAAATTAAAGGAATTTTAGTAAAACTGTTTTATTTTATTTTATTTTAAAAACAATGGAAAAAAAAGAATTTCTTGTGTTGGTAAAACATTACTTTCTAAAGGGGAAAAAACACCGTTGATACGAAAACATTCCTTGATAAGTGTTATCCGTACTCTGCACTAAGAAAATTAACTATTATTGACTGGTTTGCTGAATTTAAACGTGGTCCTACGAACACTGATGAAGCGCCCCGCTCTGGTCAGCCGAAGAGGTGGGTATAATAGAAAATAAATAAAAAAAAATGCAACATCGTTTGGGCAAACCATAAAGTTAAGTTTCAGGAGATAGCTGATACTCTAAATATATCAAAGGAACTAGTAGGTTTCATTTTGCATGAATATTTGTCTATGAAAAAGCTGTTTTCGAAGTGAGTACCACATACTAACAGTAGACCGAAAGCATCAACGAGTCGATGATTCTGAGTGCTGTTTGAAGCTATTTTGGCCAAATAAAAAATACTTTTTGAGTTTATACCTAACGATGGACAAAACTCGGATCCACCATTACACGCCAGAGTGAAATAGGCAGTTAACTGAATGAGCAGCAGCCAGTGAACCTCGCTCAATGCGGCCAAAAGCGCAAAAGAATGAAGGCAAATTTATGACATTCATATTTTGGGATGCGTACGGTATTTTGTTTATCGATTACATTGAAATAGACACGATAGTCAATAACGATCACTACATGGCCAAACAAGATCGTTACAGCGAGGAAAGTTTGAAGAAACGGCCCCATATGCAAAGAGAGAAAGTGATCTTTCACCAAGACAATGCACAGTGCCACAAGCCTCTGACGACGATGGCAAAATTGCAAGAATTTTTTTTCATATTGCTTTCGCACCCACTCTATTCTCTAGATTTGACCCCCAGAGACTATAAACTGTTTTCAGACCTAAAAAAATGCTCTCCGGAAAGAGATTTGGTAGAATGAGGAGCTGATCTCCAAAACAATTGCCTATTTCGAGGCCAAAGAGGAATAATTCTTCAAGAAGCGTATCGAAACGCTATAGAAGCGCTGAAATAATTGCATTGCTCTCGAGGGAGACTATTTTTATGAAGAAATTGAATTTTGCTGAAAAAGTTGTGTTTTCCTTGTTAGACAGGGAACTTACTAAGGTGTATTACACACACGCACGCACGCACGCACACACACATGAAAGTCAGTAATAAAATGTTTTAATGATAAATTGTGTGGAATGTAGTAACTTTCAGTATTTAATTTTTACACTTCATTGGAGAAACTGGACAGTTCAACTTACAGTAATAGAATAATTAGATAATACTTTGCATTCTATTTCGAAATGTAATGAGATATTGGTAATGAACACTCTTTATTTTAATACTGGGATATTTTATGAATATGCAATATACATTGAAATTTTTTTATAATTTTTTAAAAAGTCTGAGGAATGGGATGTAGGATTTTTAATCAAAATATATTAATAGATGTAGAAAGGAAAGTTATTTGTCAAAATTGATGTCTGGTATACTTTGTGCAAATGTACAGTAGATAAAAGGTTTGACTCTCTTTATTAAATATTATAAATGAAATATGAAAGTGAGTGCGTATAATTGAATTTTTAGAAGTAAGAGGTTAGTATTCTATTTGCTGGAATAAAAGAAGTATCTGCTTTAAGAAAAATTAATCAAGTAGGAAATTACAATCATTCTTATTTTTTCACAATTTCTATTTGTCTTCATGTTTAGCCGCTTACCATTTTAGATTTAATGTGACAAAGCAAATTTTAAAAAAATATTATGTCTAAAACTAAGAGAATAACTAAATATCATTATTTCTATTCTTGCAAGATAAAAATTCAAGTAATTAATTTTTACTCGTCTTTATGCTACAAAATGTTTAATGAATCCTTTTTTCTTAATTATGATTTTGAGATTTAATTAACATTAAAAGAGGGATAATTTAAAAATGAGAATACAACGTACGAAAAAATGTCAATTTCAAAATTAAGGCATTATTTTTTTAAATAAAGGTGATACTATAAACAATTTAATTTCATTAAAAATGTTAATGTTAAAAACAAATTTAAAGCTAATATTTCAATATGTCAAAACAGATATTTACAGGATATAGTGCATGGTATTTTTATATAAAACTGTACTCGAATTTAAAAACAGATTTATATATTGATAAATTGTCATTATTATGATAAATATATAAATACTTTTAATGACATTGAATATCGAGTTTCTAAAGCTTAGGATTCATAGTTAATGTATATCACGAAAGAGATCAAATCAAATGTAAATAATATAGGTGATAATCAATGATTGAATCAATAAATGTTATTTGTGGGCATTTTCATTATATCAAGAAATATTTGTTTTATCTAATTATATGAAATTATATATTGTATGCAGGAATTTTATGAAAATGTATATAAATATTATTTACAGTTTCCATTACGTATACTAAAATTAAATTATAATTTTTTTTACATTTCAACAGTTATAACGGTGAATATTCATTGCAATATTATAAATTCAGAATTGGCTTTTTTCATTCAAAATTCCTATTTAAGTATCATTTTTTTTTTCAAAAATATATAAAAAAATAAATTTAATTTCATATTTTACAAATTTCCCTTTAGTTATTTAAATCGTTTCTCATAATTACAAATATTTTTTTTTTCTCGAAAGGTGTTTAGCATTTTTATTGAATATATAACAGTTAGAGATTTTTTTTAATTCAACAATTTTTTTTACATAAAATCATTTATTACAGCTTTTCAATGCACCTTACTTAAAAAGTAAGCTTGTTTAATCTTGTACTAGAAAAGTAAAATAATTTACTTATTGAACTTGTAATATTTGACTTCTTTTTCTTTGGGACGTAATGAATTATGCAACCTATTCTTTGCAATGGTAACATTACTAAGAAGAAGCTCATACGAACAATGGGTGTAGTTATTCTCTTTAATCCCATAGGAAACGCAAACGGAAGGGGAAATTACTTATAGGAGCCGAAACTCCTTCCTGAAATGATTGGTTATCCAAATACATTCTCTTGAATGACAGGAAAAAAGATGAAACAGCAGTATTTGCAGATTAAGTAACGTTAGGTTTATTCCTACAGAGAGTAGGGAATGCTATCGAGTCCGATGAAGATGAAACCATTTTCCGCTGTCGATACTACGAAGTAGAAACCGGAAAAAAGATTAACGCAAGCTGCTGCCATTCCCAGAGTAGTAAAACCTGATGGCAAATAAGTACGATGACCAGATGTAAGGAACTCCTGACTCTAGTAGTAGTTGTAATGGAGGAATTGAATTTGACCATCTATTTTCCTGCACCGAAAAAATTTCTTAGCAAATTTTTCTTTTCAATGTAATTATCGCACAAATCTAGTTTTTTTAGGAAAGAGAAGCGAAATTAATTATTAAATTAATTCACTATCAACTACCGAAAAAAAAACTGATTATATTTGATAGCAGATTTGAAATACTTGAGTAATGTTAATGTATTGTACTTAAATCTAATGCATTAGGAAAAATTGTTTTGCTATTTAGCTATACAGAAAAAAAACGGAGGTTTATCTTGGTAAAACTTTAATTACTTTAGATTCTTTTTTTCTTCAGTCTTCTGAACAGTTCATGAACAAAAATGACATATTAAACTACTATTAGTTTTTGTTTTGAAATTTAAAGATACTTAGCTTACACCAGAGATCTAATCCACATAAAAAAGATAAAATAGTTAAATAAAATTTAGTTTAGTTACAGTTTTACATTTTTTTGGAATTTTAAAATTAGGCACCATATCTAGATGTAAGGCTATAAAACGAATACTAAAAGAAAACTAAGATCCCTAGGAGCTACGAGAATAATGTTTAAATTAAAAAAAAAAATAGATTAACTAGTTGCATACTTAAACAGTGTTTGAAAGAAAGATAAAATATTTTAACAGCGTCTCAAAAACTAAAACAAAAATCACACTACTAAATTTTTAATGAAGAAAGCTCTAAGTTATCTAAAGTAACAACACTTTCTATTAAAACGATACGAATGAGAAGTATAATTAAAATTGTTCCTTTTATATACGAATATATTTGGTATAGTTAAACGAATAATCTGGTAACATTAATAAAATGAAATATGTGTATAGAGTCTTGAGCATCATTTTACAGATTTTCAGTTCGAAAAATCTCAATAAACAAACCCCATTTCTTAATTCTGTAATCAGGATCATTTTTAATATTGAATACAATTCATTGCTTATCACGATTAATATTTAGCTAATGGATAGAAAAATGACATTGTAATTATTGAGAGAATTTTCTCAACATTGTTTACGTAAAAACGCTGAAGCACGTCATGTTGGCGAATATCAATTAATACCATCCAAAATGATATTTTGATAAGTGTCATGTGTTAGCTTATGTCCATTAAAACAATATTTTAACTACTATATTTTAATTGAAACCTCTGTACGATTTATATGAAGTAATATAAATACAATAACTCTCTAGTTTTTAAATTTTCTGGGAGGTTTTTTTTTTAAACATGCATGCAATAAAACAAGTGTTATGTTTGAATTTATCTTTTGTTTAAATTATGTATTGGTTAACTGACATAATGCTATTGTTTTTTTAGTCAAGTCAGTGAATGCAAAATATATTTGATTTAAAATAAAACTTCGTTCGAATTTTATCTATCTTTTTTATTTTATTTCGGTATAATGCAGTGAAAATAGCTAAGTAATTTTCAGATAAATGGAGTTTCTTCGATACAGATTTTTGTAATAAAATGATAAATCCTTTGAACAAAGCCTTTAAAAAACGTAACAGGAAAAATCTAAACTCATACTTTTATTTGGATTTACTGTTATTTGGGATATATATATATATATATATATATATATATATATATATATATATAACAGAAACTTTGATTTGTCTAAAACCCAAAAAGTTTGAACAAACAATAACTTACTTTTCAGAAAACGCATAACACCTAATATATATGAAATGTACAAAGAATTAAGGCAGCTGCAACAACAGCTGTTATTTCTCACTGCATATACCCGTTGAAAAATAAAGAAAAACATTATTAGAGAAGTTTTTCAAAAAGGGCTTTGGATGAATTAAAACATCTGCGGATTATTTTCGGTTCTTTGTAAATATTCGAAGGATCACACTCAACTTACACAGACTTATTCGTTATCTTCAAGTTATAAATACGCGATGGTTTGATGTGGTGAGCTATAAATATCTTTATCCCCAATCATTTTCTCTCAGCGTGGGAAGGAAGAGACTCTTTTCATTTTGTTCTTAGTTAACCGATAAGAGCTTTTGAAAGCCTGTTTAAAAACATGTAGCAAATCGAGCATTTTTAAATGGTTTCCTGGAAATATTTGAATTGAAATCGCTTTTTTTTCTTTATGTAAAATGGAGCCCCCGTATTGAAATTTAAGCAAAAGAGTTCTTGTAATACGAGAACAGAAGTCATTCAATGCAATGAAAAAACCCATTATTTCAGAATATGTTCAAAAAGAGAAATAAAAATATTGTGGTTTTAGCAAGAGTTGCTGATATTCAATGAATTTAAATGCTTCGCATAATTTCAATAGATGATTTTGTAAGTCATATTTTGTTTCCGTCATTTTAAATGAAATTTAGGTTATTTTTATGTCTGTATTGTAACTTTGCAATAAATGTTGTGGTATAATATTTCGTCAATGTAGCAAATGATTGTTTGAAATACAAACACTTCATTCTTTTTTTAACTCTGGAAATATTATGAAAGGATATTTAAATTAATTTCTAATTTATTTACATTCAGGAATTTTGAGTATACACACACAAGAATGAATGAAAAAAACAAGCATGGGGTAATATTCTTTTCAATCATGAATAGAGTTTTAATACATAATACGAAATAAACGAATTAAATCTGAAGATAATTTGGTGCGGTAGTCTTTCATACTTTCAACATACACAAAATCAAGCACTATAAAGTGATGGGATTTCATAAGATTGGTTGTTTATTAAAGTGACACTTAAAATCAATTCGTGGACTTTTCTACAGATTCATAATATTGAACACTGGTTAGGTGACGAAATTGACACAAGAGTTAGCGCCCCATTCTCTGAACTTCATACCATTTAAATGTGAGGACTTTGAGCCTCGACAGACTTAACGTGCATCAACCCCGCCACGTGGTGGGACATTAGGATTTGAGATACAATTCGACGGAACCAGGGCTGCTAGAAACTCACGACTACGATCACTTGGCTATTTTGGCGACTGAAATTTTGCAATAGATGGGACCACACTGCTCTGAGAGAAAATACTTAAATCTCGTGTGAGACGTTTTAAAGTGAAAGCCGTCTCTGAATTTTGTAATCAGAGGTCACCTAGAGATGAGTTCATGGACTCTTATTATAAACGAAATGCACAGAAATATCAATCAAGAATTGATTGATATTGTTGAAATATCATTAAAAGAAATTATTTATCGGAACTGAGTATTTCTCTTCAACATGTGAATATAATGAACTGTTCTCAATATGGTACTCAAAGTACTTGATTAGAAGCGATGCAGTGAATAAAGATGTAATAAGTAATAAATATAGTTGTAGACAATCAAGTTCGATTATAGTAGTGCAGGGCTTGGTCATTTTGGGACTACTCTGACTTCAGATAATAATACTTAAATGACTACTTTCGTTTTTAACTGTCTCTTTATGACTAGTATTAACGTGCCTACACTGCAAGTATCCTGCTCTTACTATCAGAAGTTGCAATGGTTAACAACGGAACGTTATGATTTGTTGTGTCTTTAACAGACGGATCCCTTTGATAATCAACATTGACCTACTTAAAACACAGCGTTTTGTAGATGAAATTCTATAATTCGTTGCTTCTTTTGGAAGATCTTGGTCTTTCTTTTCAATGAAACGCGTTGCCGCGAGCTACCTTCAAATTTGACGAACAATTCTTGGGCCAGTTAGGCCGATTGATTTCTCCTCCGAACAGTCCATTTGAGACCTAATTGGAAGAAATTTGCAATAATTTGAATATGTTATTAATTTAGAGCGACAGTTGGAGATAATTTGATAAGAAATCCAGCATGACACAATCCGAGAATTTAATCCAAGTTATAATTAAACCAACTTTTTATTGTCTTACACATTTTATAGCAATTGAATATTTGATTCAATCATTCTGAAATTATAATTATACTTTTTCCTTACATGTCCTTCTCACTCACTTATTTTTGTCGCAGTTTGACAAGTCTTTCATGGTATTTTATTTTTTTACCTTTGAGTGCATTTACAATGCTGATAATTCAGTATTTATCCAAAACGTCTTTCAGTTTAAACATTTCAAATAAACATAACTTTCGCAGAAATAATTCTCTTTTGGATGATTAACACAACAAATGAATCAGATTAGTAATTCTATTTGCAAAAATAACCTATGTAATTAAAGTTTCTCTTTAATTTTTATTTGTAACAGATTTAAAGTATACTTTCTCCAATAAAATAATATATATATATACAGGGTGATTATAATTAAAGTTTCAAAACGTTTTAAAAAAAGAACGACTGATCAGAATGACGTCAAATTTGAAATTAATATTATAGAAGAAGTGGGGAACGTATGGCATAAGAAAAATAAATAATTCCAAGTTTTAGCAAAAGGTGGCACTGTAAGCATCATAATTTAAAAGGGTTCGATTACAAATGACAAATGAATCGTATAACATCGACAAATGTCTTAGTTACAAGTTAACAAGTGACAAAGTTACAAGTTAAACCAGCTGTACAGTTCAGTGTGCATGACTGCACATGTGTGATATTGTTGGTCACATAAGTTCATCCACCACGGCGAGGTCATATCACATCGGTTGGGAAAAATCGGTTTTTAATTGTCCTGAGGCCAAAAATCGCATAAAAAGCATCCATCAAATCGGTTTTTCGGTCGATCCAATAATCCGTCATATCAATCCGTCGAATCAATTTTTTTTCCTCCCTCTACCAGACTGCACATCTAAAGAACCTGTCTTTTCAAATTTCTCAATCATTTTCTCCAGACCATTGGCAGTCAACTTCTGCAGAGCTACTGGTGCATAGTCATTGTTCTTGCAAAAAAACTTTACAAACATAGCGCGGTCCTTCTGTAAGACAGTCATTGCGAACTTCTCAGACGCCAAACGAGGAAAATCTGTGTACCCGGCGTTTTTATAACAACTGAAATGAGTCGTACGCATGACAGGTATTTTTATTTACATATTCTGACGCTTTCAGCGCCATCTGTTGCTAAAATTCGGAACTACTTTTTTCATCTTGTGCCATACGTTTTCCTCTTCAGTAAATATTCCGTTCAAATTTATATATATATATATATATATATATATATATATATATATATATGTATATTTTTATTTAAAAATGTTTGCTTTTAGTGTAAAATCAATCATATAGTTGAATTACATATTTTTAATAATTTGAAATGAGTACTATGCCTGAAATTGATGGTTTATACATTGCTTCTAAATATTAAATGAGAGATGACAAACATTCCTGAAATTACATATGAGTTTTGTAACAAACCTTTCAACGTAGATTAAAGATTGGATAAATTTTAATATTTATACAAAACACAAACCGTCAAGTAATTTATATAATTCTTAAAACGGAAAGAGAATCAATGTAAATAAATAATACACTTTTTTTCTCTAAAAGTATTCCTTTGCTTTGATTTGGTAAGCACATGTAAGCACACGCAGACACTGCCGCATACGCACATTTCCTAAATTAAAAGTAGAAAATTTTATTGAATTATATTATTAACAGTTTTTACGAAGAAACGAAGAAAGGTATTTATTTAATATGTAAAATGTTCATCAAATTTTGCTAAACTTAAAGGTTGCTAAATTGAAAGAATTTATATAGTCGTTATTATAGAAATAAGAAATAAGGAAAGGTATATACTTTTGAATAAAGTCACATTCTTAATGAAAAAGATTATTTCTTTCGACATGAATCACCAGTGCGATGTAGTTGTAGATATTTTAAAAATACAATTTTATATGCATACCAAATTTTTAAATATTCTGCTTTTAGACCAAAGTATGTGTCAGCCAATAAAATAATCATTAATATATGAATAACTTTCAGTCTCTAAATTTTTAATTTTTCAGTTTGCGAAAAAGCTCTGTTTATACGCAAATTCATGAAACCTTTATTTCTAGATTTTCAATTGAAGCTCGCAGTAATTTAAAAGAATCTAACATAGCTGCATTTCTGATCTGAATAAATAAAGAAAATTAATCTGGGACCTAACAAAAGATGTAACCTATAGAAAGTTTTCGGATGAAAATTAATTTTATTGAAGGAATCTGAAAACTATTCAGTTCCTTTTCAGAGGAATAGCATAATTATTTTTAAAGAAATATCACCGTCTGGGAAATTTAAAATTACGTTTGAAGTAGCTTTAATTGAAGCAGTTTTCGATGAATTGGTATTTAGAGAATTAAAAGGTGTTTATATAATTTATTTTTATAGAAATCACATAAAATGGTGAAAAATAGAATAAAATGTTAAGAATAAAGAATCAAAGACATTTCAAAAGCTTGTCTTAAGAATTTTCAGGCGGGGTAAAATTTAATCGTTTGAATAGTAAAGTGCTTAATTATTTTTCTTTAAGTAATAGAGATACATTAATTTACTGACGGAAAATATCTATGCTGTTCTGAAAACCTTACGAACTTTTTAATTGAGATGTTGATATCATTAGTTATTCATATTTCTTTTATAATTGATAGGAAAATAGTGAATAATAGTTTGTAATTTATGTTTCGATTAAATACCTTTCATATTTGGAGTCTTATATTGAAATAAATTCTTAATGAATTCACCACATAAAATTGGTTCCACAAATCATGAAGTCAGTAATTAATTTTTTGAAATTCGTTCTAGTCTAAAACGCTGGATTAAAAATTTTCTTGTTGAAAACTTAAATATCATTTACTGAAATCACTTTTTGTTAAACATTCCTATGGAATTTTGACTCATTACAAAGAAATGTTGTATTGACTCCAATTTATAATCACTTTTAAGGATTTTACTGTTCCAATTTTCCTAACTTAACATATTTATTGATTAGTTTAAAGCAATATCGTAGATGTTGAAGGAATTACTGTAGATTAATGCGCTAAAATGTATAATATGAAATAAAATTTAAAATTGGATAATTATTGGAATGTAAATTCTTATTTGTTCGTTAAATATGTTTTGTTCTCAAAAAAGCATTACCTGAAATTCTTCCTTTTATTATTATATTTCAGATTAAAAGCACAAAATTATACTAATTGTCAAATATTTCTGAAAAGTTATAAATAATCTATTCTGAAGACTTTTTATCATAAAGAAGGTACAATAAAATATATATTTGCTTTATTTAGCATTTTAAGCACGATTCCTATCGTAAACATCTTAAATTATTTTATTTTAGCATTATAATCGGAC
Source organism: Nephila pilipes (assembly GCA_019974015.1). Taxonomy (NCBI): domain Eukaryota; kingdom Metazoa; phylum Arthropoda; class Arachnida; order Araneae; family Nephilidae; genus Nephila; species Nephila pilipes. The sequence goes on along the minus strand of BMAW01076762.1, from coordinate 540,306 downwards.
GCATGGAATCTTTCCAATTGTATAACTTGACTTATTTTAGATCCTCATTAAAATCAGAAAAATTTCTATTTTGAGTACACAAAAATCCATTTTTAGACACCAAATATTATTTAATAATTAATTCCAAATCTCATTATTTAATAAATACAAACAGTATCTAAATAATTATCAGAATTCAAATTTAAACCACAATAGATAATACAGTTATGCTTGCATTTAATGAACACATAAGCTTCTAACACAATTTGTTCTTGAACTAATATAGTTTGACATTTGTTCAAAATTCTCTTGTCTATTAATTGACTTAGCATATAATTCTCATTATTAAATTAAGCAACATTTAAGCATCTATATTTACCGAAGGAGGACACTATTACCTTAAACCACTAAATAATCAAGATTTATTTTGAATAAGCTTCATTATCCAAGTCAACGAAGTTCCTTACCCCGTAAATGGCTTTCCAGAAGCTTTAGTCTTAGTCCATCGCTTGGG
>BMAW01076762.1:403374-539413 GCA_019974015.1 Nephila pilipes | reverse complement strand
AGTGTAAAATCAATCATATAGTTGAATTACATATTTTTAATAATTTGTAATGAGTACTATGCCTGAAATTGATGGTTTATACATTGCTTCTAAATATTAAATGAGAGATGACAAACATTCCTGAAATTACATATGAGTTTTGTAACAAACCTTTCAACGTAGATTAAAGATTGGATAAATTTTAATATTTATACAAAACACAAACCGTCAAGTAATTTATATAATTCTTAAAACGGAAAGAGAATCAACGTAAATAAATAATACACTTTTTTTCTCTAAAAGTATTCCTTTGCTTTGATTTGGTAGACACATGTAAGCACACGCAGACACTGCCACATACGCAGACACTGCCACATACGCACATTTCCTAAATTAAAAGTAGAAAATTTTATTGAATTATATTATTAACAGTTTTTACGAAGAAACGAAGAAAGGTATTTATTTAATATGTAAAATGTTCATCAAATTTTGCTAAACTTAAAGGTTGCTAAATTGAAAGAATTTATATAGTCGTTCTTATAGAAATAAGAAATAAGGAAAGGTATATACTTTTGAATAAAGTCACGTTCTTAATGAAAAAGATTATTTCTTTCGACATGAATCACCAGTGTGATGTAGTTGTAGATATTTTAAAAATACAATTTTATATGCATACCAAATTTTTAAATATTCTGCTTTTAGCCCAACGTATGTGTCAGCCAATAAAATAATCATTAATATATGAATAACTTTCAGTCTCTAAATTTTTAATTTTTCAGTTTGCGAAAATGCTCTGTTTATACGCAAATTCATGAAACCTTTATTTCTAGATTTTCAATTGAAGCTCGCAGTAATTTAAAAGAATCTAACATACCTGCATTTCTGATCTGAATAAATAAGGAAAATTAATCTAGGACCTAACAAAAGATGTAACCTATAGAAAGTTTTCGGATGAAAATTAATTTTATTGAAGGAATCTGAAAGCTATTCAGTTCCTTTTCAGAGGAATAGCATAATTATTTTTAAAGAAATATCACCGTCTGTGAAATTTGAAATTACGTTTGAAGTAGCTTTAATTGAAGCAGTTTTCGATGAATTGGTATTTAGAGAATTAAAAGGTGTTTATATAATTTATTTTTATAGAAATCACATAAAATGTTGAAAAATAGAATAAAATGTTAAGAATAAAGAATCAAAGACATTTCAAAAGCTTGTCTTAAGAATTTTCAGGCGGGGTAAAATTTAATCGTTTGAATAGTAAAGTGCTTAATTATTTTTCTTTAAGTAATAGAGATACATTAATTTACTGACGGAAAATATCTATGCTGTTCTGAAAACTTTACGAACTTTTTAATTGAGATGTTGATATCATTAGTTATTCATATTTCTTTTATAATTGATAGGAAAATAGTGAATAATAGTTTGTAATTTATGTTTCGATTAAATATCTTTGATAGTTGGAGTCTTATATTGAAATAAATTCTTAATGAATTCACCACATAAAATTGGTTCCACAAATCATGAAGTCAGTAATTAATTTTTTGAAATTCGTTCTAGTCTAAGACGCTGGATTAAAAATTTTCTTGTTGAAAACTTAAATATCATTTACTGAAATCACTTTTTGTTAAACATTCCTATGGAATTTTGACTCATTACAAAGAAATGTTGTATTGACTCCAATTTATAATCACTTTTAAGGATTTTACTGTTCCAATTTTCCTAACTTAACATGTTTATTGATTAGTTTAAAGCAATATCGTAGATGTAGTAGGAATTACTGTAGATTAATGCGCTAAAATGTATAATATGAAATAAAATTTAAAATTGGATAATTATTGGAATGTAAATTCTTATTTGTTCGTTAAATATGTTTTGTTCTCAAAAAAAGCATTACCTGAAATTCTTCCTTTTATTATTATATTTCAGATTAAAAGCACAAAATTATACTAACTGTCAAATATTTCTGAAAAGTTATAAATAATCTATTCTGAAGACTTTTTATCATAAAGAAGGTACAATAAAATATATATTTGCTTTATTTAGCATTTTAAGCACGATTCCTATCGTAAACATCTTAAATTATTTTATTTTAGCATTATAATCGGACGCATGGAATCTTTCCAATTGTATAACTTGACTTATTTTAGATCCTCATTAAAATCAGAAAAATTTCTATTTTGAGTACACAAAAATCCATTTTTAGGCACCAAATATTATTTAATAATTAATTCCAAATCTCATTATTTAATAAATACAAACAGTATCTAAATAATTATCAGAATTCAAATTTAAACCACAATAGATAATACAGTTATGCTTGCATTTAATGAACACATAAGCTTCTAACACAATTTGTTCTTGAACTAATATAGTTTGACATTTGTTCAAAATTCTCTTGTCTATTAATTGACTTAGCATATAATTCTCATTATTAAATTAAGCAACATTTAAGCATCTATATTTACCGAAGGAGGACACTATTACCTTAAACCACTAAATAATCAAGATTTATTTTGAATAAGCTTCATTATCCAAGTCAACGAAGTTCCTTACCCCGTAAATGGCTTTCCAGAAGCTTTAGTCTTAGTCCATCGCTTGGGAATCTTCAATACCGTTATCTAAATGTGGACACGCGGTAGATTAAGTTGCCCAAGCGATTAGGAACTAAAAGCTCACTTACCTCGGTCACATGCTTTATTGAACTTTCTTAGTGAGGCAGCACACACACGTACGGTCCGTAACTCGTCGACATATTGCTGTCATTGGGAGAATCATTAGAGTTAATCTACTTGCAAGATGCTGAGTAATTCCTTTCTTGACAGTGGTCAAGTATCTCTCTGTTAGTATGTAAGGGAATTGAGGCTTATGAAGCACGGGTGGAGAGAGGGTACTAGTGATAATAGTAAACACCGGTTGGATTTATACTCGAATCAGACCAGGTTAAATTATTCTGTAAATTAGGAGAGATTATTGCATCTTAATAGTTAACCAAATGCTTATAGTTTATTTTGGAGCAGTATTATGAGACATATTTGAAAACTCCTATGAAATAATTAAATATTTATCATTGGAATCTGTATCACACTTGGTGAATTATAATTGTAAATTAGTAATTGTAAATTGATAATTGTAAATTGGTAATTGTAATTGGTAATTTTCAATATAATTAAATTTTTTAGAATTAGAAATATGAACAACAAAAATACTTGGCGAAGGGCTACATTTTTTTTTCGGTGATGTTACTGAAACTCTGAATTATTTTTATACTTATAAAGAATTAATATGCATTTTTATGGATTAAACGTTATAATGGTGAATTCGATAACCCTTTAATTTTACAATTTTTTTCATAAAAAATAAATATGTTTTTCTAAATAAAATTTTTATTTTTTAAAGGGGAATAACAATATATAATTTGCATATTTATTTTCAATATCAGTTTTGTAGGATTTAGTAGAAGACAAAATATGTATCTAGATGCTTAACCTATTGATGATGTACGAGTAAATGATAAGATTATTTCATTGTTAAGAATGTAAGCAAGTACAAATCCTTTAGAGAAAAAGCATTTTTGATGATATTATTCAAATTAAACTATGGAAAGTATCTATTTTCAAAATAATTTACAGTCACTTATAAAAAATTATAGAATATTAGAACTGATATAAAATGTTAGTTAATAACATGAAATGGATTTAAAAGTAAAGTAAAAAGTTTTTATATTTTGTTTTATTTGTATTCTTCTAGTCTCTTTGACAAGAAACAGAAGGCAGAATATTTATCATTAGTTAGATTACTCATGGATTCGTTTTCTATGCATAAGTAGAAATGGAATAAAATGAATTAATTGTGTTTCAATTTAATTCAAACAAAATTACTGAGAAGCTAGTATGTCATTCTGAAAAACAATGAATGCTATAAAAGGTTAAAGAAAAAAATCTTTTATCATTCTGCCATAGAAATTCCAATAATACATAAATAAAAATAAATATCTTAAATAATATTAACTAACGTCTATTTAATACATAACAGTTTCATGAAAGGTGTCAATAAAATCAGTGCCAAAAATGTTCTGTATTTAATATAAATACTCATCTGCAATCTGAGATGGTTTTGCAAGGCATATTTTAAGTAAAACTGCTGTAATTTATTGGTAAGTGTTTTTAAATTTTTTGACACTAAAATTAAAGAAAAAATGTATTCAATATTTTTCACATAAATCTGTGGATCCCTTGAGATGTCTCTATTGACTATTTTTTCTGAAGTATTTAATATTTCTTCTTATGTCCATAAGAAGATAAAATATCAATGAAACATCAGTGTGAAGAACTTATCTTTCTGACTTTAATAATACTATTACACTACTGTTCGATGTTATTGAGCACATATAAATCATTACTATTGTATGATAAGTTATTGAAATTTTAATTTTTAAAATGCAGGAGCTAATTTTTTTTTACTTTCCTCTTTTTTTATGAAGAAAATCAAAGATAATGTGGATTATTTTTTTTTCTTTGATACTTTGATATTTTGGACACTTTGATATTTCTGTATGGAAATCATTCTGAAGCGAGAACTTTTATAGAATCTTTATTTCTTCTATTACAAAAAGGTATCCCAATTATTATTCAGTAATTATTAAAAGTTTAAATGCATTGTTTTGTATATTCGAAACTAAGTTTCAAGTATTCAGGTACAAAAAAGTTATTTAACTTATATTTGGTAAATTCCAGCTTTATTAAATGAAACTGCTTAAGAATTAATCTTATATTCTTCTGTAATATCTATTACTATTTTAGCATCAGAACCTTAAGAATAACAATTTATTTTAACTAACACAGTACTCGTATATATTATACATAATAAAAGAGAATGTTCTGAATATTTTCAAGTTTATTTGTTTATGTAGGAAATGTTTTTACTGATCGTTTAATATGCACATATTTCAGAATAATATTTGAAGTATTAAAAATTTAATCCTAATTCTATTCTATTTTCATACCAATTACTTTTTGAAAATCTTTAGTACTTATTTAATGAGAACTCCGAAAACTGCATAACGACAACGAACTTCTTCTAAGGAAGGCCCAGAAAGATTGCACATACTGGAAGGAAAAAAAAAAACTTCTTTTGTAAAATTTAATTTTGATAAACACAAGCCTAATTTCATCTGAGTAATTATAAATTGTATATTATTTTGATTTTCATCTTTCTCTTATATGTTTTATGTATATATTTATTTTCTTATTAAAATGGTTGATTACCATTATAAAACATTAAGTACATTTTGCAGGGATTTGGAATTAATTTTTATCAACTGTTTTGAAAATTAATTTAATAGATTTACAATATATTTTTTAAAATTATAAATAATATTTGGAATAAATTCTTATAAATATATATATAAATATTTCATCGTCAATTACTTACTTCAACGAAATATTTAAAACACATAAATGTGTTAATGTATTAAAATGCTTTAAAAATTTCTCCAACTAAAAGCTAGAAAATAATCATAGATTTTATCTGGAATTTAAATAAACTTTAATTAAATAATTATATTATTGTTTATAAAGTTCAAACCATTGGAAAATTTTTTGGTGTAACTATTTATTGTTTAATTAAAAAGGTTTATTTCGTTTTATGAAAAAAAATACATTTATTTTACATTTTTTTGTTAAAAGCAGCTTTTCCCTAAGTATATTTGAGAGCAATACAATTTTTATTAACCATGTGTCAGCTGTGACAGCAACAGTTAATGTTTTACTTGGCGTCAGGACTAAAGAGCAAAGAATATTTAGCATTCACTTGCATCAAAAGCGTTTTCTGGAAATTGCATATGCAATTATTCGAAAGTAGTACTTTCCGGAAGAAATTACTCTAAGATCAGCAAAAATCTAATTATGTTCCATTTCGAAAACCCAAATGATGCTTCTTTCCTTAATTCCAAACAAGGATCTTTCAGAATATACTTAAATATGCTGTGCCTAAAACTAATTAGAGAAAAATGACTTAATTTGAGGCTGTTTGAATTAAGTGCTCTTTTAAGAGAAAACAGTCTTAAAAAATTACTACACTAAAATAAATTTTAGGGATTCATGTTTCTTTAATTTAAAATAATGCAAGATAATGTTCTTCTACTTTGATTTTTTTAAAATTCCAAAGAACTAATTTTAAGTGCAGATTTAATAATATAATGTTTCTTTAGAATCATTACACTCTAATTATAAGAAACTTTGAGGAAACACAGTTAAGAAAGATAAAGACAATTACATTTACTCTGAATTACGCTCAACATTAGTATACTTTTTAATTTTTTTTCTTCTTCATGTTGCTTGTATTCTTGCAAAAACCTTTTCCAAAACTATTTTCTAGAATGCTTTGATAGTATTTGGATAATTATTTTAGGTTTTTTTTTTCAAGAATTCCCTTTATTGATAAATAGGATTGGATGAAAAGTAACTGATAGTATATTGCATAAAATAAAAGTTTTAGTATTACCTTTTCAACTTTAAATAGCATGAAAAGTAAATCGACAAAATTAAAATGTAAATTATGGAAGCATAAATATAAATTACCCAGAAAATTTGATCGCCTGTAAAGCCTTTCTTTTTTGTAACATGAAAATTCATTTTTAATTCTCTTCCCCCACGTTTAAAATTAACAAATTTAAAAGACAATTTAAATTAAAAACAAGTGGTAAACGTCATATTTATAGCATCAAAAATTTGTCATTTATATTAAAATTCAATTAATCTAAATATCTGCAATTTTACTATCTTAATAATTTATTTAACTGTAAAAAGTCTCTGAAACAACGGTAAAAAGCCTGATTTCTTTTCCTTTCCTCGCAAAATTTTTCTTTCAATTTCAATTTATAAATGTTAAAATCTCAACAATTTTAAATGTTAAAATCTCAACAATTTTAAATGTTCTATTGAACAGCTATAGGAATTGAATTATATATTTATAAAATGCTTTACGTATAAACAAGTTTTAACAGTGGGAGATTTATAATAATGCAATTTTTTCTTTTTTATATAATATTTAAAATAAAAAATAATAATGATAAAGCGTAATTTAACTAACAATCGTCTATTCTATTTAATTATTTAATTTTAAGACAAAATTTTATTTTTGCACGTTACTGTACTTGATATTACGTGACTTCTTTCTACTGAACTTTTAATACAACGATTGTGTGTGTGTTTAAATGTTTCTCCTACTTGTTGGAATGATAAACATTTTTAATATTATTGTATTCTCTCACGGAATATTATCAAATGTTTCGAATTCCCGAAGTATTAAGTGATTCTGTACCTTGAAATTTTTATATTTCACACACAAATTCACTCTTTTCTCTCTTAATAAACTTAAGCAATTTAAATTTTCCATGTACTTTTTGTAAGCTCGATTAATTTTTTTTAAAAAAAATAAAAATGTTGTTTTTACTATTGGATTATCGTGAAAAAATGTTCTAATTTGGAAACCCTTTTTATGGTGGGAAAAAACCTCTAAACTCAATATTATATTCAGAATGTTGCTTTTATATTATATTACTCATCTCTGTTCACCGTATATGTTTCATGCTTCTTTAGATTTCAGTGAGTATTTAAATGGGCGTTAAAGTAAAATCAACATATATATTGAATGATTTAAATTTTAAGAACATGGTACAAGAAGTTAAATAATATATACATTAGAAACTCATGAAATGACATTTTTTTTGCATGCAAACTGTTACAAGTTCCGATCTCGCGACTGAAAATCAAACTAAGACAGCCTTATAATTTTTATAAAAATTGTATTTTTGATCCCAGTAAATTTTGAAATTAATAAATTTATAATTCATTTTATAGTAAACGATTTCTCACTTTAAATAACTTGTCAAATGAAATAATATTTTTGCGTATCAATTTTTATTCCATTATCAACCTGTTATTTAATCAATCGCATAAATGAACAATTGAAGATTAAATTGATATAAAAAAAAACTTACTAGAATTTTTAAGATAATTTTAATAACTATTAAGATATATGATACTGACATTAGACTTATTGCTTATTAGACTTTTGAAATAAAAAACAGAATTTTGATACATAACTTTGTGTTGAACATCGTTCTACTTATTTGCCCATATTTCCCCCATTCTTTAATTTTGGGACGAAAGCTTATATTCTAACATTCTATGTATAGCCGATCGATCGATACTACAACAATACCTAATTTAGAACCTTGAAGTACGAAATTGAATCTTTGAAGATAAATAATTAGCGATTCATTAATAATCAGGAACAAGCCTAATGGGGGAACTATGTGCCAAACTACAAACTAAGTTAATCAATTACAGGTATCAGTTTGTAATATTATATCTTACAGCAGATATTGCATTACTTAACCAAAATATTTGCTGTTCAATCTTTATTTTTTCTGCCAATACATTTTTAATGAACACTAGAACATTATAAATAAATTTTATACACACACTGTTTTCTACTACAGAAAGAGTGTCCTTGCATATATATCGTAAGGATATTTATCTTTTAATAAAATTTATTAACTTAGTAAGAAAAACATATTACTGAGATTATTAACAATCACTTTATTCTCTCTCATTCATTTATTACTAAATGCAGTAACAAGAATTGATAAAAACTTCGGAAGAATCTTAGAATGTCATCTTATTTGTGTATGCTTTATTATACTATTTATCAGATAAATATTTTCATCAGAACTAGATTAAATTATAAGGTGAAATATACTATATAATATTATTTACCTTACTGAATTAAAGGAAAATACTGTCCCACTTGTTCATTTACGTTTGATGTATAAATCTTATGCATATAAAATATGCTTAAGAACAAAAATTCATAAAAACGTTTTAAGGGAGAACTTTTTGTATTGTAAATAAATAGGCAATAAAATAATTTCTCGAATTTTTATGTTAGTCGAAAATTCTGCACTTGTGTACGTTTTGAAATTGTGCGTTAGTTCGCGGAACAAAAGTGCAATTCTCTTGAATTAAAGCGTATCACTTGCATTCATGTAATTCAAGTGAAACCATGTTAAACACATTTTTTACTTATTGATAAATGGAATGTGTATCTGTATGAAATATAACCGAGTCTCGTAGATAACATTCAAACATTAATGGAAGAAGTTGAAACAATCGACTATTGTTATGTACGTATAATAAATCTCTTACATTATGCACATTATGAAAGGATTGTTTATTGTGTGAGTATAATGTGCGAAACTTCTATATTCAGATATATATTATTTGAGTTTTTGGATAGTAAAATGTGCATTTCATGCAATGACTTTCCATTAAAGTTCTTTTTCAGAAGCTAGTTCCATATATCATTCAAATTGTATCTCTATTCTATAACTCTTCTCAGAAGGCAGGAATAAATATAATTCATACATAATAATCTTATATTTGCTATCTGGATATTACGTCTGACATATTTCTCATATGCTTTCTACCTCTCTGATAATGATATATGTTAAAAATACATATGATATTTCTTGCCATTTATGAACCTGACGAAATTAGATGGCCTCCACATTCCTAGCTACTTTTATGCAATGTCTTTTAAGATTTAATTCTTTATTTATAAAGTATTCAGTCAGCTTTCATTAGACTTTAAAGTAGTGGTTACTTTGAAATTTCGAGCACAAATGTCACCATTATAATCTACTTTGATGTTTCGAATTATGCACTAATCATAACGTAAGGTATTATTTAGGCCATGATATGCTTTCCTAGATAATATTTAATGATTGTACACTAATAATTGACTACGTAATCTTCTGATAAGATATTAACCTTACAATTTATAATTGCTGCAATGAAAGATTATTGTTTCACTTTATTTTAGAAAACGAAAAGCACTTCATAATTTACAGAAGATGCTTATAATTTAATATTATTTGCTAGAATTTTAGATGCTTGATAACAGTTAATAGTGCGATATTGAAATGAAATCTTTGAACTCAGGCTTATGAATTATTATTTTAAAAAAGTTAAGGACTTTGTTTCAATAGTAGGTAATTATTTGTTTTAAAATTCTTTCAATATGTTAATTATATTTATTCATTAATATTTATTACAAGTTCATTAAAATTCAATTATTCCTTCAGTACATTTGTTTTTGAGAATATGTAATGCTTAATATTCATTGTTAAATTTATCATTGACTTAAATACATTTTCCATGAATTCATAATTTTTTAAAGTATTACAATTGTAATCTTCAGAGAAAAGAGCCAAGGTGATTTTAATTGGATAGTGCCCAAATGCTTTCTTTCAAAAAATGTCTTACATTTTTCTTGGAAAAGAAACATTGTATTTTTAAAGCTCTTATTTTATAATAGAAGAGAGTTTAAAAAGTAACTTAAGTAAGGAATTTAAGATCTAACCATCTGCGGCAAAGTATAGTCGCAGACATATCGACCATCATATACAATGTGCCAACGCAGATGCTCACAAAAAATTCCAATACCTTTTGAATGACCTCAAGACTTTGAAAAAGATGCACATAAAAATACATAGGATGTCAGAAAAATGCATTGCGCTTTGACATTTCATACTATTTATTTATTTAAAATATATTTTGTATCTGTCATATATAAAAGTTCTCTTTTTTGAACGTTCTAGATGTTAGCACCAGCGTGATTTATTTTTTAATATTTAAGTACAATGCGACATAAATCAAGATCTTACATGCTGTGGTCAAATTATACTACCATATTTACATTTTTAAAATTAAATCATGTTATTATACTTCAATTTCTTTTCTGACTGAGGAACACGTTTTACATATTTCCGAATCAATTGAAAGTAGCCTGTTGTGTGCGATTTTTACATGTTATAATATTTTTCTATTACTTGGCTTAATACACTGTAGTTATCATTTTAAAGCCAATGTATCATAATAGTAGGGTAGTTTGAATATATTATTTTTTGTCTACCTGAGAAGCATGATAGATATATTACTTTTTATTAGATAAACTATAATATATTAAATAAAACATAAGTAAATAAAGGAGTAAATGTTTTAAAATAACGAACTAAAATTGTATATTCCCTGTGTAATAATTGAATGGGCTGTGAATTTTCTTCATAAAAACCTATATTTTATTTACAGAATCAATAATGCATATATTTACTGTATTTATAAACAGATACATTCCGACTATGCGAAAGAAAATGCTAATAAAATTAGAAATAATGTTCAGATTCTAAAAAATATGGATTAAAAATGGAGTTATATTTACAGATTTTCTTTATTAATATTCTAATTTTGTATTACTAGCTCCATAATAGTTCATTCAGTTTACATTAGTTGTAATTTAAACGGAGAGTATACTCAATGCTCATTTAATTTATTATTCATTTTTTCTTTTATTATTTTTATTATACACACACACACACACACACACACACAATATATATTAACGATCTTCATAACATTTTTATGATTTAAGGCATCTCGTTTAAGCTGGTAGTTTGATATTTGTTCATGAATTATTTTTTAAGAAATTCTTAATGGCTGTTAAGTAACATGCTTTAAATTGCTTTTGTTAAATTTAGTGTTATTGCAACTAAAGCATAAATAAACATTAATTACTAAAATAAATAACTTAATTAAATAAACACAACTACTACTTAACATTAAAGAGAAGAATATAATGTAAGAATCATAAAAAATTATTTCAACTGAAAATTTTATTTTATAAGAAATTTTAATTTATTTTGATGGAATCTAAATCAAATGATCAGGAATTAATTATTGATCTCCGCAACAGAATTTATCAAATAAATCCTTTAATTATTTCTATATTAGTTAAAATAATACATTTTCTTAATGAAAAAGCTTAGTTTAAAACTTCAGGAGAATTAAAAATATGATTTTAGAAGAAACCCTAATTTATTTTAATCCAACTAAAACCCCATATCATATAAAATCATCGCGCAGTTAAAATTCTATCATAATTGGAGTCCTGAGCACCAGAGAGTAAAGAGAGAACAATTTATCAAGAGCTCGTAAATTGAGTCGGTGACAAAAGACTGTTTTTGACTATCCTTATCAACGTAAGTAAATTTTCCTGGGTATTTTGTAAGAATAAATTAAGAAATATCAGCCAGGTCTTCAGAGCCATTAAAAATTATCCCCAAAAACATTTTCAAGTCATTATGATAAAGTGTTGCCCTTTAAGAGTTTGAGTATTAGTCGCAATTCGAATTTTGACTTTAAATAATTGATTGGAAGGTAAAGATTAAGTGTCTTCGAATATATTGTATTTTCTTTTCTAATTGGTTAAGCAAATTGGAATTTGATTATGTATCATTCTTCGAATCGTATCATTCGAACTTTGCTCAATAGCTGCGATTGAATTATTTTTCGTATTGAACTGTATTTTAATTAACTTTACAAGACTTTGGAGTCGGTAATTTATGGGTTATTTATTGAAAGAAGATAGAGAACAGGGATATATAATAATGATAGGGTATAAAGAAATAAGAGGGACGTCTAGTATTATTTCTTTTTATTTTAATAATTATATTTGAATTTTATTATGATATAGTTATTTTAAAAATGTGTTATTCTAATAGAACTTCATTTGAATTACTTATAAAGAATAGTTGCTTTTAAGGTACTTGAAACGACAATGAAATTGATCAGCTTCTTATTGCTTATTATGTTATTATTTAAGGAAAAATATTATGTAAAAAATGAATAAATCATTGAATAGATTTTGCATCATAAGGAGATATGAATATAAAAATTCAATGAATATTGTTAAATGAAATCACTTTGTCTTTCGTAAATAAGAAATATTACAGTCTTGATGTCTTGAAATTTTCAATATATTGAAATATTACGATACGGAAAACTAATATATAAACCTTTTATTTAAAATTGTTAAAAAGTTTAGAGCACATATTAATATATTATTAAAACAATTTAGATAAAATTATATTTCCTTTTTGTATTCGTATCTTACAAAATATTTCATATCATTATTTTCTTTAAAAGGATTCAGTATATTTTCAATTATGTTTCTATATTAAGTATGCTTTTAATATTTTTGTCATTTTTTTAGCAATTAAAACTCTATACATGCGGATATATGATTCGTTACTATCTTTTATGAAGAAGTTATAAAATAGTATTATGAGTTTGATTTGTAATTAACCCTTTTTAATTACTGAAGAATAAGTTACATTCTTTTCAAAATGTTGTTGGAAAATAATACTTTTATTTTGAAAGAGAAATTATGTTAGTAAATTATATAAAGACATGGTGAAATGTTTAAGATCGAACAAAGAATCAATTTGATTTGAAATAGAAAAATGTATGAGTATTTCTACGATATCATGTCGTTATAATACTATATCCGCATATTGTATTCATTCCGTTACACTTTCAAAATTAAAATATTCATTATACTTAAAATTCAAAATATCAATTGAATTTAAAATTTTACACTTTAACTGATGCAGTTAGAATCTATTCCATATTAAACAATTGAATGTAAGATATAAAACACATCATATGCAGAAAAAATGGATTCCTTCAAATATAAATGAATAATATATTATCGTAAGCTTATCTTTGTACGGCAGTGAAGTCAGGGAAAGATTACCGAGATGGAAAGATTATCAGAGTTAGAGCTCTGTTCCTTAACATTATATGAAAAATGTTAGAACAGGGATACACTTAGATTATTTTAAAAGTAACTATAACTGACATAATAGTAATGCAAACACAAAAACAATGTAAGAAAATTTTTAACAGAAGTTTCAAGAAAATCATTATTACAAAAAACAAACAAACAAACAAAAAAAAAACACCTTCGTCCCATTAATCAAACATTTTTTTTCTATTTTGTGCGACGAAATTTATAATTAAACATCAAAATACCGATGTGTAATCAAGTAATCTTGTACTTTATGATATTTTCTTATATTTTTTTCATATAAACATAGAATATAATGATGTAGAATACTTGAAGAATTAATTAATTTTTATCATATTTTTGCATAATGACATAAAAAAATTACTAGTTAAATGCAATCAAATATTATTTCCCCCCCCTTTTCAATAAAGCTCAAGTTTCAGTATCATTATTTTTAAAACACTCAAACAGTATCTATAAATAGGAGTTAACGTGTCAATTTTTATATTAGTATAAAGTGATTGAATTAGATACTTTTTCTGTATTTTTCCCATAACTCTTCCATGTCGCACATAACTGAAAACTTCTATAATTTAAATTTCGATAGTTTTGCTTTAGTAAAGACCTTAATTTGAAAATAATTTCTTATAATTATTATCTAACACCTTACTCATTCAATCTTAATGTTATTATACCTAAATTTATTTAAATAAGCTTTTGAAATTACATGATCATTTCATTAATAGTATATGCCTTTCAATTAAGCACTTGCAAATGTTTATACTTAACATTTTTGAGTTTCTAAAACTCTTTTTCATAATAGAGTAGGACATGATTCATGAGAAAGTTGATATATTTTATCAAGACCGACCGATGAAATAATTCAACACAATTTTAAATTTAAATCCTTAGAACCTTCATATATGTGCTTTCCATCGACACAAGATGTAATATTATATCTCTCGGGTTCATGTGAATTAAAAATAACTATCATTTTTTTTTGAAAATCCTTTGCTTAATTCATTACGATTCCCAAGGAATAATATCTGACAAGGTAGCTATTACTGATTTTTAAGACTTGTAAGAGGATATTGACTTATTTCACTTATATTTACCTCTAATTTTTAAGAGTTAAATAAGGGTGAATATATTTTAAATTTTAAAAATTGAATGTCTAATTAGAAATAGAATTATAAATATTTAAATTGTAGTAAAGAAACCTTTAAGCCCAAAATTTGTGAAGTGAATATTTGCGCTTCATTTGTTTGTTTTAAATCATGACAGAAGGCATCAATACTACTGTATAAACAATTGAAATAGGTTATCATCAAAGCAACACATAGCCTCTTTGTTATTTATAAGGATAGTGCTATTTGTATATGCAGTTTTATACTTTCAAAAAATTATCTCCTACTAGTTAACTTATACCAACAGTTATTAATAGTCATATAATGATACATATTGAAAATTGAAGATATGATGTAAAAACCTTTATCCCCAATACTGAAACATTTATTACTTTCTTACGATAATTTCATTTTATCATCCATTTTATTCCTTCTCGTAAAGAGTTTGTCTTGATACGCTTACATGTTTCCATTACTTAAAACATTCCGAAAAACTCATGTTTTCGAAAGCAAAGCCGTAACTCTCTTTCAATATAGAATTTAGCATATTACTAATGAGCTATGCGCAAATCGCATTCTTTCCAGATCACCTTAAGAACGGAGGCTTAAAAGGATATGTATCACTCATTAATTTTAAGCAACTTCCTTCCAATTAATTCAACCCAATCGCCTGCATTTGCAAGATTAAGTTTCCTTCTCTCAAGAATTCGAACAATCGGCTACGTCTTATCGCAGTTAAACCGTCACAACAAGCGTAAACTGTAATGAACTGTAAGTTAGGCTTAGCCCTGACTTTATTATGATCGCCATTTTGTGTCTTTAATATGTCCGTGGTTGTTCCGATATTTCATCTAGCAAACCTATTGGGATTTTGTGTTTACATTTATCTCCATGCGTCGACATTAATAAAAGTCCACCGTAATCCTAGTAAGTTATGATATTTTGGATCGTGCCGTATTGGTAACGGTTATCTTTATTTTGAAACAGTCACCTTAATGTTGTGGATTATATAGCTAATTAACTGTTTGGCTAGCCGGATGTTTTGGTTGCTGTAACCTCCGAGACCTCCTAGTGATTTATATAACTCTAGATATTAAGCTGTTTCTTGCTGCTCAGTGTTTTTGTTTCATGTTTCCGAGATGTTGTCAGCAGTAATGGTTGTTGGTATAGAAATGCAATAATCGGATAGTCACATTTTCTAGGAAAATGAGAAATTATTACTTAGAATAACATATAACAGCTTGTAAAGATTTTATCAATTAAATAAAAGCCTCATGTAGTTTATATGAATCATATTGTTATTTTAATTATCGAATTGAATATTGATTCTATAATGATTTTAAATATTTTGTAACAAAAATGTTTAATTCCATTTGCTTACATTTTAAGATCATTGACAAAATATCATTACCTTATTTTAATTTTTAATTAATATTAATAAAGAAAAAACTGATTTGAAGTATTAAAGGTTTGCTTGAATTACCTAATATCTATGTTGATCATATTTGTTTATAGTATTAAATTAAAGGACCAGTTCTTACAGCTTTTCTTTTTCCCATTTACTTCTCGCTTCATTTTACCTTTCATTTAAATTTGTATAGTCATTTGTCTTCTAGTTCCTGTAATAAATAAAATAAAATACAGATCTATATTACTTGACAGCACAGGGATAGAGTTAATAATGTCTGAGAATTGTTGAAGTAAACATATAAATATTTATAGTTTTTAGCTGACATTTTAACTATATCAACTGAAATCAATGAATACTAAAGATTTTCTTTCAAAGGCATAAAATAAGACCATTCAAGCATCAATTATGTGGAAAACAAGATTATAGTTTTAATATATGAGCAATTTATTGTAAAATTTACATAAATAGATGACACAGATAAACAGTTTAATTTTGTATTCAGACGATGCTTAGACAAATAACATTTTTTGCTTGTTATTGTAAGTAAAAAGATTGGAGTTTAAGCGGATTCCTTTTAAACAACAGATTTTTAATCAGCATCCTAGTACTTCTAACTAAATCTTGAATCTTCTAGTTGTACTAATCGATTTCTAATTCAATAAGCAGAAGGACACTTTATTTAAGAGACATTATTTGTTGAATATATGTGAAAAATAATTTTAATATTAACAGCAAAGCATATTATTGCAATATTTTTGCTTAAGATATTGTTTTTGTAAGAACGAAATTTAAAGTTTCATTAAAATTTGTTCTCGTACAAATCGCAGCTTAATGTAATAAATTATATGAAAGTCTATTTAATCTACGAGCTCTAAGAAATGAATCATTTTACTTGATTAGAAAAATACAATACCATGAAACTTTTGGCTTATTTTTATCGAGTTTCTCTCTCTCCTATTATTCCAATAAAAAAAGTTTTTATTTATTTTCTGTGGTAAATGTATTGTTACACTTGATAGGTTGTCCTAACTTGCTTATTCTTCATATGGAATACTAAAAGGAGAAGAAATACAAATAATACCGTAGAAGTGTGATGCGAGAAAGATAAAGTTAATATGGTCATCCCCCCCCTTTAAAATTAAATCTGAATCAATTTTATTGTTTATTTGGGTGGTGCCTGTATTAAGGAAAACATCCTGAAACATGAGATTAAAGTTTCATAAGATATCCTTATCCATGTGTTGAATTGTTTTTGGAAGTTCGTTGGTTTATGTTCAGCTGAAGCATTCTTTTTTTTTTAAACTAAATGAGTGAATGATTGCTTATAAATGTTGCACTTAAAAGTAACATTATATTTTCCTCCACGTGAATTACAACTTTTATGCTTTTCCTGTGCAATAGTTACAAGTTTCACGAAAGCATTAGCAACCGTAATTATAATTAATAATTAAAAACTCACTAATACTCTTGTATTTTATTCTTCAACTATCACAATTATTGGAGTGAATAAAATTAAGATTATTTTTTCTTCTTTTGAATATAATTCACAACATATTGGAGGAAAAAGTACAACTGAATTTAGAAAGACATTTTAAGGTCTTAGATAAAATATTGCAGTTGTCTCCAAGTTCGGACTTAGATTGTTTAAAAATTTCAGCCGCGTTTCTGCGACAAATGAAACATACAACAAGAATCAATATCATTTTACTATGTTCTATAGCATTATAATTTTCAATATATAAATAAGAAAAAAAAAATCCCTTCAAATATCCATAAGCAATTAAAATGTTTTCGCTACTGCTAATTATAGTAAATGCTAAGTAATAACAATACATTTTAAAATAATTATATGCAAGTATAATTAAATATTATAGGAACAAAATAAATAACGAAATTACTATTATCAATTTACTTTTAATAGATATAAATAATTTTCATTATTCCAGTTCTGATGAAATAATTGTGATTACTATTCATTCAGTGAAACTAGTTAAAATTCGCCCATATAAGAGTATAACACGAATAAATTCTGTGTGTGAAAATTTAAAAACCAGACTAGCTCACATACTTGCAAAATTATTCGTTACAACATACAATCAAAGGGAAATTAACGTTTTTAATTAAAACTTCTTCCATATTTCTTAAAACAGAAGTAATTTCTCCATTTTAATGTAAATTATTTGAATTATTAATAATACAACAGTATTATTAACATTATTGCATACGAAATTTTAAGAAATATATTTTAATATTAATTTGGACTTCATTCGTAGCTCAGAAATTTTTATTTAATGCAGATAGTGAAATTCAAACAGTTGTACAAAATTCTAGTGTAATTAATATTAATAAAGATTAGTTTTAGAGAAATAAATAGCTATTTGTACTGGGTTTTGAATATATATTTAACAGGTTTTTCTAAACTTCTTGACAGTATTAGTTAATATTAGATTGGTGTGAGTATCTCAGTAACAACTTTTGAACCTAAGTTTGAGATTAAAATATGGTTGAAGGTGTTATATTTCACGGAATGCCTATAATATAGTAGGAAATACCTCCACATTAAAACTATTGAATTGAAAAGTTACATAATTTTTTAACTTGATTTATAGAGGGATAAAAAAAAGAAAGTAAAAGAAAAGATAATAATTATAGGGAGAGGGGACTGATCTTTCTACCCCTGTGAGAAGAGAATGTGGATGTTTTGAAGAAATTCGATTTTGATCGTAAATCAGCTAAAAATTCAGTATTGCATTTAGATCTTGAGGAAGTTTATGAAAAACTATTAGTGATTATCTTTTAACAAAGGGTATTATAAGTTCAGATTTTAGGTCCCAATAAATGACGTTACTGAAACCAGGGAGCATTGAAAAGTTTCCTGGTATATTTATTTGTTGTAATTTGCAATTTCCTTATGTATCTCATGACAGAAACATATGTAATATGAAATGTGATAAATATTTGATCAAACAAGACCTTGTGTTTAGTTGCCAATTTGTTTTTTTCCTCTAGAAATTAGAGCATAAAGCTACTTAAGAGTAGCTTGCGAATTTCTACAAGTATACTTGATTTGGTGGGAGAAAGTTAATTTAACATGTACAATTAACTCAAGGTTGACTATATTGACGAACCCAACGGAAGTGCTGGTCAAATATGGCGACGGATGTCAAATTATCTGAAGACTTAGACCTCCTCTTAAATATGAGGCACACACTCTCGGATGCATTGAATTTTAGTTTTCAGTTCATGAACCAGAGCTTCAGCTGGAAGACATATATTAGTCACAAAATAGGATTAGTAGCATTTATTTCACAATAGTTGCATGTTGTAAACTTATTTATATGTATACTTCACTTTTTAGTGTGTGTGTGTCTTTCACAGGGCTTCTATTATTTAGTGTGGATGATATTCATTTATTCTTTTCAATGATTAAGTAAAACAGAATATTATCAAATGTTTAATGCAAACTTTTCACTATAAATTTATTTTTCTGACTTAACTGCTATTATCAATTTTTTTTCTTCAGTTTCAGCCTCAAATACTATTCAAAAATTAATATAATAGATGTACAGGCAAGTAAATTGATTTTTAAATTCATTTTCTGACAGATTGCATTTTTTCAAGACTTTGAGATATACAATTCCCATGTAGAAATTATGGAGCGCATATATTTCACCAGTATCAACTGACAAAAATTTATTGCTGAAGCTTATTATATAACTTGAAAAAATATATTACACTCATTATACGAAAAATATTATTGCAGGAAATAGAAAATTTACTTCGTTCCATTGGTATATGATTGCACCAAAATATCAATTTTCGAATTGTTTAATAGTAAATTTATCTCTTGTGTCTAATTTGATAAAAAAAGGGCTAAATTGTATAATTCAATACTGAAAAGCTAACATATTCAAATATTAAGATGCCAGGTTTTTTTTCTTTCCTTTTCTGCCTATTAGTCGTGGACTATTGACCTGTTGTCTAGTCAGGGGCGAACATTCATAATATAATCATTTAAGAACAAAGAAACTAAATGTTTCAATTGCTTAGTAGTATTAGTTTATTTAATAAGTAAATTATTTTATTAAGCTGAATTCAAAGTTTTTAAAGATTGGATCAGATGTCTTAATATCTATGACATAAAGGAAATGATTGAAATGTAGCTTCTACATGTCTTTTGAGGCCTGTGGAATATTATATTCTCAAATACATATATCACTTATGTTCAAAATAGCGTGAACAGAGGTCAAACCTGTATCAAAGCAGATGTTTACTGAGGGGGCGCTCAATAGATTGGTCAAATCATTGCTCCACTAGTACGTAGAGATCATAAATGTATCGTGTAAACTCAGATAATCAATTGCAGATGCATATCTCTCAAACTACAACCTAAGTAGAATTTAAACTGAAAGCTGTTTGTCTAGTTCGCCCATTTTTAAAGAGAAAAATTCCTTTAGTATGCTTACAGTGGAATCTTGTGAAGTATACCAGTCTGTGAAGAGTGTCTTAAGAAAAATTTCATAAGTTACACTAAAGTGTTCTTTAGTATAAGAAGTTCTAAAAATGTATTATCCAAATTGGAATTTTTTATGCGTAATTTGTTTTAAAAAATGATTAAGAGCCCTTTTAACCTCTTCATAAATTGTATAAGTTATTTTTAGTAAAAGTTTCTGTCATTTTGCTTTAAATGGTCAAATAATTATACCGAAAATATGAAAAATGTTATATTTAAATCTGAACTTTTACTCATAAAAGCATGTAATTCTCTATAAATCTATAATTTATTTTGGTTTTATTTCAGGGTTTCAGTTTTAACTTTTACTGTTCTCCCCCCCTGTTTTAATGAGATCTATAAGATTTAGAAATGAAATGAAGTTTTGAGTGAATACAAACATCTGAGATTAGATGACAGTAAACCTAGAGAAGATGAAATATTAATCTTCCGAAATGACAATGATTTATGTGTGATTAAGTTTAAATTCAGCGTCTATTCAGGATTATTTATGATCTTCCGGGTGCTTAATGGATTGTATTCACACGTAATTTTGTAACAGTTTCAAATGTTCATTTTGGTAAATAATGTTTAATTAAGATTTATTTGAACATAAGATTTGTATGGTTCACATTGAAATAACTATATTAACGAAATAAATATTGTAAATTTAAGCAGTTTAAGTATGTAGTTTACTTCAGAAAAATATAAGTAAATCGAGAAACTTATTTCTAAATATTAAAGTATTAAATGTATTTACAGAGCTATATTATAAAACGCTTAGTATGAAAAAGGAACTCATAATTTATTTTACAGGTTTTTTTGTGTTTTAAAACAAGGAAAAAAAGTGAGTAAATGGCTCCTAAGCTTGATATAGAAAATTAATATTTTGTTACCTTTTTTATTTGAAATAATGTTGTCTGAAAATGTTGTTTTAGCACAAATGTTAAAAGCAATTGATTATCTTGGTTGAGATATCATCTATGGCATTAATACTTGAGTAAACTTTTGAATAAAGAACAAAAAGTCTCCAACTGTATGATCATTAAAAAACAAACTTAACTGAGAAATGTAGTTTGAAATAATTTAATTACTAAAATTTCATAAAAAAAGATTTCAATAATTTAATTGTGGATTAGCATTAAGAATTACTATTCATACATACACAAACACTTCTAAGCTAACTATTCTGATTTAAAATAACATTCAAAATTTTTTAAACAATTCGTAGCTTAAAGATTTTAGATGTCTTAAAGATACCTGAACTAAAGTTTCAGAAGTTTCAATAGAATGAAGTAATTTACAGGAAAAGTTCAAAACAAATTTTAAGAGAATAAATTATCTTGTCTGAAAAATAATGACGAGATCAATATATATATATATATATATATATATATATATATATATATATATATTATATTATATTTGGAATTTAGAGAAAACACATCCATTAGATAATTTTAGACCTATTTTACAATATTCTGTTTTGGACAAAACTTAAATACTACACATTGAATTATGAACTATCAAAAAGAAGTGTCTTACCTTTTTGAGAGGCTGTTTTCTTACATTTATTTAACGGAATTTGTACCGATTTCGATATTTCAAAACAGCTAAGGAATTTTGAAATACAGTTAATGAATTCTTTTAAACGTACAAATGTTCCAGGAAATGATGAAAAAATGTTATTTTTAACATAAAAATTCTTAATAATATAATTTATAATTTAGTCCTGTAAGTTTTTAAAGAAAAGTTAGTGTAGTGAAATAGTCTGTGTTTAGATTAGCTATGAACTTGACTTTAAAATGTGAAAACTGTGTCTATTCCTTCTCTTTCTGCACATCTGAAAAAGTAAACAAATTGCATAACGCTAATTTTGCAATTGCTTTTGGTATGATATTCATTGGCAAAGGATACTCTGTGGCCCAACACCTTTGTTCTACTATGAGTGTAAATATTCCGTCAAAGAAAGAGCTTTGTTTCTTTGAGAAAAAACTTTATGTTACATAGCATGCAATAAATAGTATGCAATAAATGGAAATTAGAGGAAATGGAAAATATGCCGAATTATCTCAACGTGGTGTATTGGTAAAGGACATTTGGCTATGGAGAGGATATTCATGCTTGAATGGATGTGTCTCTGTTATCTAAATAGATACAGGGAAGGTGTTAGACGTTGAAATTATGTCAAAAGTATATAGACTTGGTGATTAAAAACATAATAGTTAATTACCAATCATAACTGTGAAAAACATACTGGTTCATCTGGTGCTATGCATCCTGTTGGTATGTATTGTGTTTTAGAACTATCTGTGAAAATGAGGAAATTGCAATATGTTAACGCTTTTGGAGACGGCGACTCAAAAGAGTATGATTCTATGAAATATATTTATGATCAGAACACCATAACAAAGTAGAAATGTATTGGAGATATATAACAACGTGTCGGATGAACACTAAGGAAATTAAAATCGAAACGGAAAGGCCTTGGAGGACGAGGAAAACTGATGGATGCTATAATCGATAAGTTACAAAATTATTTTGGCATCGCTTTCCGTCACAATGTGCATGATTTAGAAAGTAAGCAACGTGCAGGAATTGCGAAATTCTTTCACTATTGTTCAAATGCCAAACAACCAATGCACTGCCAATGCTCTATTGGACCGGAGAGCTGAAGCAAATATCAACGAGCCATATCAAATGAGAAAATATCTACAAGGATAAGTCTAAAGAACAGCTACTAAATCTGATTAACATTATAGAATCAATATGTATTAAGTTATGCGATAGAAAATTATTAGAAAAATGCTTACCTGGAAAAACTCAAAATGCAAACTCAATGGAATTCTGTGGAAGTTCATTCCAAGTTTAAGTTTCATAAAATTTATTAATTTTATGAAACTTAAGTAATTTGTTGCAAATATAAGAGTTACATTACTTATTTATATAGAAAACTGAAGTTAAAAAGAGTGTAAACTTTTTTCTAAATGATATATATTTAAATAAGTATTCTGAACGAATTCGTGTATCTTAAATACGTTTCATAAACTCAAGTTGAATAAACTTTGAATAATTTGTAAGGAAGGTCTTTCATTTATTAAATTACAAATGTATTTCCTTTATAAAAATACCCATTTTATTATTTTATTAGTGAAACTGTCATGCATTTTGAAAATAATTGTCTGAACGTAATTAGAAATGAATTTCGTTTTTCTTGACCAATACCACACATCAGAATTAGGATTAGAACATTGAAAAATTATTATATAAGGAACCTATAAATAATATTGCTGGTAATCAAATTTGCTGTAAAATATTTGTAATGACAATACATAAGAAGAATAAGAAATTGTCACAAAATAAATATTATAAAATATCTACCATAAAAGGGAAACACAGCAAGAAATTCAATAAAAGCTTTACTGTGTAGGAAATATACACTTGAGAAGGATCCATTGCATTCTCAAAGGAGAAAATGATCCCTTGACAGAGAAAAGTGAAGTAGATGAAATGTAAATAGTTAGGATATAAAATAGATTCCACAGCTCTTATTTTTAATTTTTGTTTAGAATTTTATAATAAATACTTAGTTTAAAGGTAACAAATAGTTGTAAAACATTACGTGTGTGTGTTTGTGAAACCTACTGGAAATATAAAATTTAAGAAAACAAATAAAAAATGAGAGATATTTATTTAACTCGCCACAGAAGGAATTTCTGTATTATATATATATATATATATATATATATATTTCTTAATGTATCCGTATTATGTGTATGCTCTTTAGTTGGTGACATTTATATTTTAAATGCAAAATAGATTGAAAATGTGTATTCTGAATATATAACGAAAGAACTAAAGAAATTAATTTTAAACATTTTGCTCTTACTTGCATAATTTCTAAGTGATTAGAAAGAACAGAGTTAGTATATTGAAATCAGTTTATATGGATTTAATATATGAATAGTAATAATAACATGGTTTTTTTCTGAGGAAAAAAATAATGATATAGAAGCAAAAAATTCTTGTAAATTGTTCTCCAGAGTGATTGATTGAATGCTTATTAACCTCGTACTTAGAATATCAACAGGAGGGGTATTGGAGACAAACCTAGTAAATTTCAACCTCAGTCAATTGACGAGAACGACACCTAAGATGATGTCTCTCCCTCTCTAGGGTTTCTAATCATGATAGCAGGAGAATTTGGAATCTCGACAGACGTAACGTGCTCTAGCCCCACTATATGTATAGTTTTTAGTGGCATCAGAACTTTAACGCCGGACTCGATTGAAACAACTCCGGCCACTAGCTCTCGACCATGACCACTGGATTACCGCGAAAGACTAATTTATGAAGAAATACTATGATATAAATTAAAATTAGGCAATATAATTTTTCTGATAATAACATTCATTTCTTGAACTTTTCTTCAGAAATTAGTCCCTCAAAGTTTTAAACTGCCGATAACGTAGCTCAGTATAAATATACTTTAAATCGTATTATATTAAATTCTTATTGCTTTATTTTCATGTATTAATAAACAAACCGCAGAGTAAAATTTACTTTAAATTTATACTTACTATACAACAACTTTAATGTATTAAACTTTTTTTCCGTAAACAATAATACTTTTTATATATAAGCGATCAGAAAATCTTTACAAATAAATTATTCATAGAAAAATTCGATAAAAAAATAATAAATTCATAAAATTGAAATTTCTAAATATACGAGCAACTGCTTTCTAGAAGTATACAACTTATATTTCTCAATGTTTGGTTTTAACTTATTCCCTTATATTCAATTCTTTTTCAGTCAAGAGACTAGCTCTAGTTTTACTTTTAAATCAATATTAATTGTCAAGTCACTTTAACTAGATATGTAAGAGAAGAGTTATACCTGTATACCTGTGTGTGTGTGAATGAAGCGACTTTTATATGCACTTAACTCCGCAGGTCGCAAATTAATGCAAAAGTTAAAAATAGCAAAGTTTACTCAAGGGAAAATTATTATTTTAAAACTCTAATAGGTCTTTTCTATTTACAAAAAAAAAAAAAAAAAAGCGTCAAGAAAAGAATATTCAATCATAAGTGTTGATTAGCGGTATAATACTTTTTAATAACGGTTTTCAGTAGTATTACTGAAATTCAAAGAATATCGGAATGCCATCCAAAGCAATTAGCCTGTTATGAACGCTTTTTAAAGATGAAAGCTTTGAAAGATAAATTCATCTTTTTAATTTCCTAAAAATAATGATTTAATTTTAGTTGTACATGGATACAAAATGTGTTGAAATATTCAAGATGCAATCTTCCTCTTAAACTTGTACTTTATATTCTAATAATAACAAAAACTATAAGCTAAAATATTATAAAAAAAAAAGAGTCAGACATTTTAGTATGAGTTTTTAGTTATTTAACAGTGTTGTTTTTACAATATCATATATATTTTTTTATTCACGCGTACTAGCTTAAGATTTATACTAAATTTATTCAAGTAGTGGCTTTTTTTATTCAATTTTCTTAAAATTCTCACTACATATATTTTGAATGCATTTTATTTTATGTCTAACAGTTCAAATAATTTTCAAAATACTTTTATTTATGATAAATAACCATTTAAATTAGAACGTATACTACTGTGACCGTAGTGTTGATGAAAGAAAAAAATATTTTATATTCGGAGAATGAGAGAGAAGGAGAGCTATATGTGTTTTCTTATGAGCAAAATGCAAATTTCTCGTAAGAAATTTTACTTTAGACTCACTTTAAGTATTTCTTTTTTTTTCCCATTTTGTCTTAAAATATTTGCAAGAATTTCTTCAACTTCCATTCTAGGAAGAAATTTTTCATCTTATTTCTAGACCATAAATTTAATCTACTGTTTCGTACGTATATAAAAGATTTATCTTTTTGGATACTTATCTGAAATACTCTTACGTTATATTTCAAAATATCTAAATTTTAAAATGTTACTTAGTATCATGGTGATACATTCTCTAAACTATAGTTACACTTACTGAAATTATTTTATTGATAAAGCAACTTTGCAAAGTGAACTTTCTATATGAAATAGATATTATTGGAAGAAAAAAGAAATGAATGATATTACTTATTATTGAAAA
This sequence comes from Nephila pilipes, assembly GCA_019974015.1. Taxonomy (NCBI): domain Eukaryota; kingdom Metazoa; phylum Arthropoda; class Arachnida; order Araneae; family Nephilidae; genus Nephila; species Nephila pilipes. The sequence continues at coordinate 512,591 of BMAW01076762.1, read as the reverse complement.
TAACTATATATTAGATATACTCGGTATATATTAAATATATCTAATATTATTCTTAAAAAGACTTAAAAACTTGTATTTTATGCTGGATGAAACGTGTTTACTATATGAACATTTTGAAGAGATTTTACTGCATTCTGAAAATATTATCTTTACGAGGAATTATGTAAATTCTTTATTATGAATATGTAATACACACACAAAATTGTATAAGAGATAAGATTGGGAAAATTATTGGTTATATCTGAAATTAAATTTGACTTTTGTTTGATCAAAATAATCACAAGTTACTTCATAAATTTTAAATAGTTTTACAAAGACTAATATCTTTTACTCTCTTTATTTCAAGTTTATAAATATATTCCCTTTTGTAAAATTAGAAAATACGTTATTAAAGTTTGAAAAGTTATGTCAGCATTATTTTCATCCTACTGAAGTTTGCAATTTAGTGACATAATGTTATTCTTTATGTTTAAAACAGTGATTGTAAATTATTTGCAGATATACTTCGAATCCACAGAGCATTACTATCAAATATGAATATCATATACGAGTATTTTGACGAGCATTTAGTTATTTTATACGAAAGACTGCTTAATTTTGCTCATTATGTGCACAGCAGAAGTATAAAATAAATAGAATAAAGCAGAAGTATTAATTTATGTGATTATTTTTTTATAAGTATGAAAATTTCTTAAAGTGTCCTGATGAATAAAAAGTTTAATAAATAAAACTCTTAAAAGGTTTTTTTATTCAAAGTTAAAGGAAAGAGAAGCAGTTTTACATCATTATGAACTCCATTAGATTTCATGAGTTACAATGTACACATTTTGAGAAGATGAGCACATCGGTTCAGGCCATCAAGGCCAAAATGAAAGAGAGCGAATTTTACTTTTCTTTGAATTTATATGCATGGATTTATTCAGATCCTGTGATATTAGATGAAAGGATTTTATATGGACTTTGCCTGCAGAAATACAGTGTAGTTGGCATTATTCCAAAAGTTCTACAATCGTGGGAAAAGTTGATTTGGCAGATTTTACGAGCGCGTGATTGCATAAATTAAAGGATAAATTAGAATGATATCAGGAATTAAGAATGAAATATTTATTGTAAGTTATAGAATAGAAAAAATTAGAAAAGTAAATTATTTTTATGTGAAATCAATATATTTATGAAGTGTAAGCAACTAAAATTTCAACACTATGAATGAAAGCAAATACAAAAAAGATATTTATTGTACGTAAACAATATGGCATGAAGACAAAACGATTTGATTTGCTACAAGTTTGGGGGTTTACAGGGGTGTGAAATTATTAGAAATAACTGCCAACCCGGGCAGTTAAAACAACCCTTACCCGATTAGGCACGTAATCGAACTGGACTGGATGATAGAAATAGGTGACTCATTCCATGCTGCTTCCCGTCCATGCCACACTTCATCAACCGTATTAACTGGAGAGGGATAGTGGGCCAGTCTCTCAGGATCCCAGGACCATATGTTTTCAATGGATGACTTATCTGGTGACCATGCAAGCCAAGGTGCAGGGCCCCTATGTTGATATCGAATGCAAGCAGGTGATTAGCGGGACTCGACTGAAAAGATGGCATTGTTCCACTCCTGTATCCAGCTTTTTCGTTCCTCGCATCAAAGTCGTTAATTCTCTTTATGCTGCATTATCAAGGGAAGTCAAAGTAATGGTCGCCGTATTGACAGTCCACGCTCTGCAAACATCGTCGCTTCGTACGAGTGGATAATAGGCGCGCTGTAAACATACCTATTTCCTGACTAATGGTCTGTGATATGGTTGTAAGGTTTCAGGGCGAACCTCACGATATGTGTGTCCTCTCTGGAGTAAGCCATGGGATGGAGTAGAAATCCAGCATGCCGTTTAGTATGACCCTCACCAACCCATTGATTCCATATTCGCATGACAGTGTTTGGATTTCGTCTAGTTCGATGGGCGATATCAATTAACGATAATCCACAATCTCGATAGGCACCATCCTAACTCTATCGAATTCCGACACTTGATGGTAAGTGTTTATTCTTCTTATTCGAGGCATATCACGATATTCAGAACAAACCTTCGCCTTACAAACATTTTCCGAATGAGAAATCAACTGCACAACTTTTCTTTTATGCAGTGCTTCAAATATCGTTTCTCACTCTCTTACTGCCTTTAAATGCCCTGAAATGCTAATTATTGGCACATTATAACCTTTTCTTCCTTTCATGTGATTTTGACGTTTGTGAGATAATTCCTTTTTCCTGTTGTAATTTTAATGTCCAGCAGTATATATAACAGTAAAAAAATATTATACAGTATGTCATCTATATATTAAAAATTTGCATCTTATTTAATGTTTCGTAATAATATAGGCTTGCAGTAATTTTAGAAATTTTTTTTTATTTACAATATCTTTTGTAATTTTTGATATGATTTATAGCACGCCTCCTTTTGAGAATTTGAAACTTTATAACGTTCAATGAATGGACAAAAAATAGAGTTTTCCTACAGAAATTGCTATTTCAGAACTATTGTAAATAATTCGAATGGAAATAAATAATTAGAAAATAAATAACTATTGCATGATAATTTCTCTTTCTCTCTCTCACTCTCTCTCACACACACACAAGCACACACACACACAAACATACTCACACACAAACACACTCACCCCCACATATATATATATAGTTTTTAATGATACATTAAAACCACGTGAAAACATGATAGTTTGGAAATTAGATAATAAGTTACGTGGTTTTCAGAATCAAATCCCGACTCCACTAAAGCTATACCGAATTATAGGACATTTGTTGTGTGCACGAAATTATGCTGCTTATGATCATGGATGGAACTTATTAAGATCAGGGCCAATAGTTCTCGTGCAAAATTAACTAAAATCCAAGAAACAATCATTAAGTAATTTGCAGAAAAATTTAAGTAGTTTTGTTTACTTTTTTGTGTTTATTTTTTTTAATAAGATCTTCACTTTTATCAATCATAGTATTTTAAAACTTAAATATAGGACAAGCTACTTTTCTTTTATTACACCCTGTAAGCTTATTTTTACCGAATATCTCTAATAAATATTAAAATAATAGCCCCTTTGTAGCAATATTTATTAGTTTCTAAACTGTTATATTGTTACGTAGATATTGAAGAAGATTGAATTAAGCACACTATAAATACCCGAATAACGTACTTTATTAACAGACAACGAGCAGCTACACTTGGCTGAGAATACACAGGTATATATTTTACATAAGAATATTCCAGAACACTGATCTAGAAACTTAAAGGCTATTCTGGAATGTTTTAGAATTATAGTAGAAAACAGAGAACAATTAAATAAATTTTTAATGTTGCCATCACTATGATTTGAACCCGAGAACTCTCTTCCAGTAGATGAAGGTTTTACCTTTTCGCCACTGGTGTTTGTGAGCTTCGTGGTCATGTATATATTCATTATCAAGTTAGTTTACTGATTTTACCTAATTATTATATCAAAAAGGGATTCACTTTCATTTCGTGAGTCTTATAGAACTGTTATATCAAATTTGTCTGATCAGATAATGCTACTATTTTGATGAAGCATAGAAAAAAAAGGTGTACTGAATCCTGATTTTGCTTATTTATATTAATATTTTCTTTCCTTCTTTGAAGTAATCTTTAACAATTTGAGTTAACTTCAGAATAAACTATTCAAGTAGTCAATTTATTGCTTTGAATTGCATTGGTAAAATATTTTTCTTGGAAGTATTTCCGATTGAATATTTATCTACAATTAATAATCAAAGAATATTTTCAAAGTCTTATCAATTTTGAATATTTCCTCACTGATATTTCCTTTTTTTCCTTTGAAAATATCTATTTTGAAATTGAAAGGAATTTTTTTGGTAGCGAGCATCACAGAATTAAGTAATTTAAAATTTGCACTCAATCAAATATTTTTTATTTATTCACAAAAAAATGTAATTCACTCTCCTCAACGTATGTTATTGGCATTAAACTAATTAGTATATTTCTATCTTCACAAAGGATTTTTTTTACATGCAAGAATTTATTTGATCTATGTTTGTTTGATTCCGGCTTGAAGCATTCCTTTTGATGTTGTTCTTGGTAAACAACAACAAAGGTACTTTCTCTGGATTTCTGGCTCAGGAATTGCATGAATAATGCATTATTGCGAATAGTGAAAAAACAGTTTTTATTTTCTTATGTTGAAAATATGACAGAATTTGATCCAATTAATCGATTTCTATCTCAGACTCTATTTAACTCCATTTTCGTAAATTTTATTCATTTTCATTACCTTGGGAATGAAATATGATACTGAAATTGGAAACGTTTCCTGTCTTTTTCAATTTTTTTTAAATGCATAAAAGTAAATATTATTCTATATACTCTATCCTTTTTTAAAATATGAAATTATTAGATAATTCGGAAACTTTTTTTTTTATATTACTGAAGCTTTTGTTGCAATACATTGAATTCTGAGGTAAATATAAAGCGTTTGATCAACATTATTTCTTCGGTAATATTAATCAAAACTGTGCTTTGGTTTTAAGGTAAAAAGTATTAAGGTATTATTAGTATTTATAATTCTTTGAATTACTGATTATAAGTATCACTGAAAATTATCTGAATAAAAATATTTGTTGTTAAAAATTATTCCCACCTGTAAATATATAATTTAAAGTTTTTAGTCATATAAATTTGAAATCTTCAAATTTGAAATTTTACTTAAGTTAAAATTTTAAATGAAAGAAATGATTAATTCTTTGAAAATAATTTTAATTCACTTTTCTGGAAATATAAAAGTAAAAGTTATTCGTTTCAACTCTTTTTTCCTACAATATTCTAAGCTATTTAAACTTTTAGTAAATAAAATTAGTTATTAGGTGTTTCAGATGAAAACATAGTTTGTTAAATTTTGAGCAAATGCGCGTAATATATTTAATTTTGTATAATTCTTCTTTTATTGATATTACTACCTGATCTTTTTCAGTAATTAAAATAATATTATACAGACAATGTGATTTAGGCGAAAATACATGCAAAAAAAGAAGTTAAATTGGTAACTATATTCTTAAAATCGGAATAGTTTGGTTGAGTTTTATAGATATTATTATGCATAATTACAAAAAAAGGTAAATTTACATATGTATTGTACATAAAACGTTTCACTAAGTAAAAGTGGCTATATATCAATGGATTTTTTAAAAGAAAGAAAACATATAATTAAGTAATTATTCAATTTTGTAGCATTCATTCTACTTCTTAGTCTTGAATAACATGAATAAGGAGATAAAAGTTGAATTTAGAACTTGAATCTTGATTTCACTAACTAAGCGATAGTATTTATGTGAATTATTGGCCTTAGATATACATTAAATATGAGCTTCAATGTATTCATAAGAAAATCATTTTAATAAAATAAGGTGTCATATGGAGTTTAGGATAAAAAGGTACCGACGGAAGTGTCCCATTTGTCCTCTAATTGTACTGATAATTAAGACGAAAGTCTTTTTGCATAGAGCTTGTTCTATAATGCCTCGTTAATAAGGCAAAATAACTAAAAATAATTCATATAAAAATTTACTTCAAATTTTGATTTTTTCTTATTTTGCTGTAAGAGTTCCTTGAGGTGTCTTAAAGTAAAGTATCCAAAGTGTTGCAATTTTTAGTATAGTGTACTTTATTTGTATCAAGAAAATATTACATTTTTATCACTTTGTCAACAATTTTAAACTTCGGATGATTTATGAAAGGTTCAACTATTCGAATAAAAATGTTAAACTTTTATACCGAATTATTCATCCGTACATTTTGTCTAAGATTTCTTATGAAAATTTTGCATTCTTGACATTTACAGAACATGGCTTTTAACAGATTATTTTTAAAGAAAATTCATTCAAGCTAAAATTTCTTGTTTTCCGATTTAAGTAACTGGCTTTTATCTTAAAAGTTTTAATCTTTCGGAATTAGAGAAACATTTTGCATCTACTGTTCATTAAAATGTTTAAACTGTTTATCTTCTTTGTATGAAAGAAAAGAGAAAAACATTTTCTGTTCGATTAAATAATATTTTAGATTATTTTTTCAAATCGAAGAGAAATATGGAAGTATCAATTATTAATATGTTAAAATGTAATTTTTAATTTTTATATCATAAAAGCCACTAAGAATTGATTTATTTCTTATTAAACTGTTTTTTGAGTCAGCAATAAATTTGTTGAATGAAAAAAAGATTTTCTACATTTTTCCAAGAAATTTTACAAAATAAAAAATAAAAACGTTTTTGAAAGACTTTATATGCAAATTGATTTAAAACATGACAGGGAATTTAGAAACAAAACTAATAATTTGATGCTCACAAGGCTTAGTAAATAGTGCTTACTGCTTACTGTTTCATCCGACGACAAAAAGTTCTTATTCGTTAAGTATCAAGACAAAAAAAAAAAAAAAAAAAAAAAAAAAAAAACCCATGAAATAAATTTTTGCTTAGATAGATATAATTTAAGAATGCCATGTTCATATGGTACTAATATCTTAGTGATAGTATTTCAGATATTGAAAAGTATAATTAATAATAAAGATTTAAGTCAAAATATTAATTTTTAATTTTTGTAACTCTAAAAATGTAAGAAGTATTAAACACTACAAAAATAGTTTTATGTTTATCGATGTAAGTAAGCTATTAAATACGTAAATATTTTACTACTCATAATAATATTCATATTTACTAAAGTTTTGAACAAAAATGATCCTACATCGAATTGTATCACAAGAAATTTGTTACCTCATTCACTGTAAAGTGCACGTAATATACTCCATAATAATAATAATAAAAAAAAAAAACAACCGCCCACAATGATGCGATAAGAAGGAAATGACCGATTGTAATGAAATTTTGAATGCAAAGACATTTGGACCGAACATGAAAATGATTAAAATTTGGTGTCCAATGAATGAATAGAGGGAGCTACAGCGCATCGGAACTGCTTACTCAGCAAGTGTATATAAAAAATGATTTTCTATCTGATGGTCAAATTTTCTGTTGTGTTGCGATTTAGGATACCTTTAAGCGACTGAAAAAATGCTTCACCGCAGGATTCGAACTCATTACGAGCAACTGTTGGAGTTTGAAAGAGGTCATACCATTAGATTGAAAGAGGCAGGTTGGGCAAATCGGAGAATCACTCGTCATATGGGACGAAGCGATTAAAAGATGCTGGCTAGATTGGGTAGAAAATGGCAGATTTCAGCGTAATGATGGTAGCGATAGACCTAAGGCCACAGCAGATTGGGAGGACAGAGTGATTGTCAGATCAGCTATCAAAGCACCTGATTCATCAATATCAACTATCAGACGTGTGACCCACACACGAATGTCCACATGACCCTTCACAAACGGCTGAAAGAGCGAAATCTATACTCGTACCGACCACTACGAAATGGTCGGTACCAGTATAGATCCCTTAAGCCAGCGCCGTGTCGAGTCAGAATACAGTGGTGCTTGGCTGGATCAGGTTGGAATGATGCTGACTGAGTACGTATAGTATTTAGAGACGAATCTGGCTTCCATGTCCTGACGGTCATCGAAGACGTGTCTGGAGATGTTCAGGGCAGCGTGCCGATCCTACTTTCACTATTGTACGCCACACAGGACCTCAACTAAGAGTTATGGTGCCATTTCCCTTGATAGCCGGACCCCTTTGTTAGTCATTAGAGGCACACTTACAGCACAGTGGTTCGTCGACGACATTCAGAGACCTGTTTTGCTATCGTTCCTTTTGCAGTACCCTGACCTTATTTTTCAGCAAGATAATGCCAGATCACATACAGAAAGTGTTGCTATGAGCTATTTTACAGATTGACCTTGGCCAGCCAGATGCCTTTCCAATCGAACAAGTCTGGGAAAGGATGGGAAGGTGACTGCATCTACCAGGGAATGTTGATGACCTAGCTCGCCAATCAAAGCAAATTTAGCAAGAAATACCGTAGGAGACCATCAGGGAGTTTTATCACTCTATGTCACTTTGTGTGGCAGTTTGCATCCGGGCTAGAGGTGGGTCAACACCATATTGAACTCTTTACTTTGTAACTATGTAACTCTGAAATAAATTGTTCAATTTTTCTGAAATTTTAATCGTTTTCTATTATGTACATAATTTTCCTATCCGCCATTTTTTGTCTTCATCGGAAAACTCCTTCTTGGTGCGTCGTTCTTTTTTGTTATAGAGTGTATACAAAATTGTGTGTAATATACAGAAAAAGTGAAATGCAATATACAAAATAATTTTGGGACTGAGTGTTCGTTCACTTTAAATTATTTGAAAGCTTTACCCTTTAAAAACAGCGTGGAAATTTTATACATATCTATATATTAAATCAAATTATTAAATTGAAATTAAATATTTTCACAATTATTATATTTATTATAGTAACAAAATGGCTAACGCTTTTCAACGCTGTATTACCTATTCAATTCATATATTTGTAGAAAAAGCTGTTGTGTTTTAATAAATTTATTCGCTAATGTTAGAAATTGGGTATGATATGCCATCATTTAATTCCTTTCACAACACATTTTAATACATATCGTTGCTTTTAAATACACATCAAATATGTAAACAGTACAGCTGAATTCTCACGAAAATATATAATATCAGTTGCGACACACACCACACACACATATGTATATATATATGTGTGTGTTACCTTTATTTATAAGATAAACATGAAAAAAATACTAGAGAAAAGTGTAAATATTAACTATATTTTATGGATATTTAGTGTGTTTTAAATTTCTTCTCTTTCATATATCTAAAGACCATCAAAAGGAGCAAACATTAAAAATGATCATTTTGATTGTAGCAAAATACATAAAAGTTGTATCTCCTGGAAATGAAAGAATAATGAATTTTAAATGCGGCTAACCGAAAGTTCTTTCCCTTAAAAATTAATAATAGATTCGATAAAGCAAACCAACTTTTAAATTGAATGAGGATTATAACATCCGAAATAAAAGTGTTCTTCAGAAATTCCAATTTATTTTATTCCTTTTGTAAAGTGTTGTTATCTTAGCTATCCATAAGCATTAATTTTGAGTTTAGTCTAGCGTGCCATTAAAATGCGTTTACTCGCTTAACTAACCGAACATTTGCTCTTTAACCCCTTAAATCAATTCGGTTCGTTAATTCAAAACTTTATTCTTGAACGGTTACCTCGGAACCTAATTCCAAAATCAAATCTAATTCACATTTATTTCCAAACTCAGTTAACCTTAAATTCGAAATTACAAACCGGTGTCTTTTAAAGTTTTCTCGACCACCAAACGATTTGCCATTAATTCAGGCCAGCTAGAAGCAATCGCAGAACAACTCAACTCGAATGAAATGCATTCTCGATGTTATTACTGAAGCCTGAGCGAAGTCTGATAAGAATATTAAATTGAAAGTCGTTTTTAACTAAAGTACTCAGTTCTCTCGACAATTTATTGTAATTTTCTTCGTTATGGTGACAGTGAACGACGATTAGATGGGTTCACTTGAGCGGCAGACATATTTATAAATATATCATTTATTTTATTATTACGGAGCGATTTTATGTATTGATTCAGCATTTGAATTATTAGTCTTTTTATGCCTGATGAGTGCTAAATTAAGCACTCCGTCATAAAATATTGGAGTTTTTAAGAATAAAATATTATCACATATTATGTCAATTAAATACTGTATTTGGCAATAATTTAGAAATGCTGCAAAACTTCTGACCATTTCAATAATCAGTAATTTAGATCTGTTATAGTTTATGATTATTTAAAGCTGACTTTAATACTTGACCGTTTTGTAGAATGAATTTATTTTAGAGATAAATCAATATGGTATTGCTTTACTATGCACATTTTTTTAGAAATTTCTGTATTATAATTAGAAACTTTAATTTTCATTCTGTTTAAGAAGTAATTTAATTTTATTAAAAGAAAAAAGAGATAATTTTAATTTTTATCAATTATGAAAGTGTCTCCAATGATTTCAAAAGTAATTAAAAAAAATTTATGAACATATTGTAGCTTTTAAATTTATTGTTTAATATAATATTTGAAAATTCTTTGATATTTTAATTTCTGATTTAAAATAATTTTTTTCATCATTTTGAATTACAAAAAAATAAATTTAAAGAGTTTTAAATCTTTATTTATCATCAATTATATGAAAATATATCTAAAAATAATGAGATGTATATAAAAAATTATTAAATAATATTGGTATAGGAAAATTGGACTTTTTATCTGAAAATGTTTTTTTTATTATAAAAAAACTTCAATTTTTACATGAAATTATTAGAGTTATAAGAAGAAGCTACAATACACACATTCTTGTAATCCATAGTTATTAATATCCAAAATTCATGTTATCACTAAGACATAAAACAACTTTTAGTATAATTCACCATAAAATCATTATAATTGTATTTAATTCCAACCTACTAATTTTAATATAAATATAAATTAATTTAATAATTATTCATTTTAAATATAAATTATAATCAGTATAATATTACACCAAAAACTACTATTGTCTCTCCAGCGACTTTTAATGCCAAAGGAAGTTAAATTTATGAGTGCAAAATATTTAATTAGAAGTTTTTGCTCTTCAATGAGGTATGCTATTTACTGAAATGTAAGAAATTGCAAGGAAAATTTTAAAACCATATAATTTCTGGATCTTTTCTTGTGTATATATTAAATGGCTAAGAGTATATTACATAAATTATAAAATGGCATTAGGACTTGGTGAAGTATTATTTCATAGTATAAAATACAAGTTCAAATGTGACATTTAACAGTTATTTGTAATATAAGCTTCATTGGAACGGATGTATATTAAATTTATTTTTATTCGATCGAAAACATATTTGAAAGTAATTTCTATTTCTACTTAAAATTAGAAAATATAAATTAAAATTTCAGGTTTGCAAAGTTAAAAATAAGTTTTTGTTAATAATTCAGTATTAATTTTAAAATGAATATATTAATTCGAAATTACAAATCATTGTTTTCTATTAATTCTAGGAAAACTAAAATTTTGGACTGTTAGTTGAATAGAAATATATATTTAACAGCTTTCAAAATAATTTTAGAAATATAAAACTGTGGTATAATTGAAATACCATTTGAACATTGTTTAAAAGAATATTTGGAAGCACACATGTTAGTTGTTTCAATAATGAATCTGTACTTTAACGCTTAAATAATTCAAATAATTTAACTTGTTTAGAACAGCAAATATGCATCGAATTTTTTTAAAAATGCAGTAGCTAAGTAACTCATGAATAATTTGTTTACCCACCAAAATTTCTTTATTTTTCTCTAAGTTTCGTAGATGAAGATAATAAATATAAAAGGGAGGGAAAAAAGTATCAAATATTGGACTTTTTCCAAGGAATTTGTTTTTTGTATACATTTTTAGACTTTTTGCAAATCTTTTAGGCAATGAATGCATTTACTTTTTAAATCAAATTTCTGTTTTATTTTGTCTTTTTATCAGAAAAGTTCTTGTCTGCCTTTGGAGCTTTTGTGAAAGTAAACAGTAATCATTTTTTTTCCATCGATCGAATTTATATTTAGTATCTTGTGCTACGGTTTAACTGTTTCTCGTATTTTGTTGTTGTTTTTATGCATAAACAGGTTTAGAAGAATGTATTATTTACTACTGATTTTTTTTTACTGTGGAAAAAAAGTTGCAAATACCAAACAAATATATATCTGTTATGCAGTGAGGTGGTGCAGTATTTATAATTCATTATTGTTTTATGGGAAAAATACGTTCAACACATAGTTTTCATCTGAATATATTTAGCAAGTGAATGGCCTCTAGTTCAGGAGACTGCATTACCAAAAAGGGGAAAGAAGTAGCAAAGAAATGAATAAGATTTTTTATTTTGGTATAGATATTTAAAAATACTAATTAATACCACATAAACTGGAATTCATCAGGTTTAATTTAAAAAATTAATTCAGTTTTACTTGAAAATTCAGATTATCGTGTGACAATTAATTAAACTTATTTGCTATTCATTTTGAAAATACTTTTATTTTAAGAAAATAATGACAAATTTTATAAAAAAAAATATATAAGTTTAATGTATTTATTTTATTACATGTGTACCGAAACTACCTCATAATTATTGCGTTTCTTGATTATTACTATGTTTCGTAAAGTTAAGTTTTTCTTTGAAAAACAAATTTGTATTTCATCATATATTATCTGGAGTATATTCAGTTTATATGATTGTTTTTATCATTATAACATTACGAAATTTTACTGGTAAATTGGAGACAATTTATGATTTACCAAAAAATAATGTGAATTTTTTTCAAAACGTTTATTAGAGTGTTTCTAGAGATGAGCTACACATTTCTTTCAGCACCAATAAACATGATTTGTTCTTAGTTTATGTGACTTAAGTAAGTTATTATTATTAATGTTTTGAAATAATATCACGTAGTACGCGTATTTGGTTATCAATAAAGTTTGGCATGGTGATTCTCCCAGGGGACCATTTTGACAGCTCCGAACTCTTGATGGGTGATCAATGTCTACTTTGAGTGAGTCAGTATTTGCTTCATTTGATTCTTAAATTATAACCGAATACACACATTTCCTGAAAAACTGAATAATTTTATACATTTTTCTAAAATTTTTACTGAACCGAATCAAAATTTAAGTGGAATAAGGTGCGTTTCATATGACAATATTTAAAGTAATAAATGATGGAATGTTTGATGGAATGAGTTAACATCTTTTAATTGTTGTAATCTATGTAGGAACTTTTTACCACCTTCAAATGTATGGAGCTATTTACCATTTTTAAATTAAAACACAACTTTTCAATAATTTATTAGGTTTAATGTCTTTCATTAGTAAATATTACGATTTATTTACAATAGAGGGATATCCATACAGCAAAATAACATGGAATACAGTCCTGAACGAAACACGTCTTTATTTTCTTGCATCGTCCGTCATCGGCCTGCGTCTGTCCCTATTATGTTGAAGTCTCTTGTCACTCCCATGCTCTGCAGAGGGGGAGGTAACTGTTCTATCGTTCTACGGCGGGGGTTCGTCTGAAACACCTGTAGTTCCCACTTTAATTCCTCTGGTGGGGGAAAAGGGTTACCTCTGTAGAAAATCCTTCATTATAGTACTCCGGAAGGAAATTGGGGACAGTCATCATCCCTTTAAGTTCAACCCCTCCCACTAAATTCGCACATTCGCGAGATGAGTGAAGATTCTGAAATAGAATGAATAGAGAGAGAAAATAAAAGTAATAAAAATGTAGGAAATGAAAGAAATATACAGAAGTATGAGAAATTAATCAATCTTTGAGAGTGACCGACTCACACACGTTTCTCTGAGGCTTCAGGTTATCGTCTGGTGGTATAATCTGACCAGGTCCCGTATCTCTTACCATTCATTTTACTTGACCTATGTTACTCGAAAGGGAACCTCAAGCATCTGTGTTTCTATTTCATCTAATATCCTAATTGGATCCTTTAACTTTGTGTGGTGACGAAATATCTGCAAATGTAGGATCTTGTTTTCATTTAATCATCAGTTTCCCACTCCTCATCAGACAATTTCAAGATTTTCTGCTGGACGTATCCTTGCCTTTTTTCTATGCTTCAATAGTTCTAAACACTTTGAAACTTATCTCTTAATTTTTCAAAGCATATATTATTCCTTCCCAAATATTTTCTCTTTCGTCTTTTGTAATTCTTTGTATGTTCTTAATTCTACTGTCTTGCACTACCCTTCTTGGATTTTCCAATTTTTCACATCTGTAACGTCTACAGGAGAGACGTCTTCGTTTAAACAAAATTTGAAGGAATTCATTTATAGTAAACACTGTAATTCTACCAGAAACTATTCTCTTAAGTTCGTCAAATGTGTTTTGATGAAGTTTTAGTTTCTCCATGGCTATTAGAATCACCGCTGACTCCTAGGCCTGGTTACTTTATTTTCTCAAATTGAATTATTTTGTTCTTCCGAAATGTTTTATTGTCAGTTCCATTTTGATCAATAACTTAATCATTAACACAGTTATGTAAATACAGTTTGTTGGAGAGTTTATCATGAGCATTGATTGATTTAAGATTAAAAGTTTCTTTAGTGAGACTTTCACAATTGAATATTATTGCTACAATGCACAAAATTAAAATTAAGTTCATTTTTTTTTCAAATAACATATATTTCACTTTTCTAATAAAAGGATTTTTAACTCATATATAATATCCATCCCAATCATAAGTTCGCTACGTAATTTGTTGAACACAATCATTTTAGTACAAATAACCTAATTATCAAGCAATATATTGGAATAAAATTAACCTTGTGGTTCTATTTCTTCAACACTAATACACATTAATTTTACATTGTCTAATTTTTGTTCAGGAGATCCAATATTTTCATACAGAATCAGTTCCATTAATCTTATGGTCACTTACGCTATCATTTATTTATTATTTTCTTCTCGAATGTTGTCTGTGTTTTGTGTACTGTATTTAAATGATTTCCTGGGATGTTAATTAAAGTTTTATTTATATTTGTTTGAGAACAAGTTCTTGAAATGTTTCCGAATGATTCACATCTCCAACATTTTAGACCATTACCAGTATTAGGGCAATTATTAATTAGGTGTCCCTATTCATTACAGTTTAGCTGGAAATAATTTTCTTTCTTACATTTGAATCGTCATATATTGGATTAAATTTATTTTCATGATAGTTTTGCAGTGTACTTTAAAATTCCTAACGTTAAATTTATCCTGCTTAATGTTATTTAATTTTTGTTATCTTCAATCACTTTTTCGTAATTTTCTCGTTTTTTTCTCAATTCCTTTATATTTTTTGACTCTCTCAAACTACTTCTGTAGCCAACTGAGTATGGAATACCCTAAATAACGTTGTCAATTAGGGACAATCCTCAGCATGACTATAGTTAGCTATTTTTTTTTCACAAGGAAGAAAAATTCGTAAACTGATTCCTTTTCGCGCACAAGTCTTTTAGTTAGAGCGAAAAAAGCCAATTTATAAATAAATGCTTTTATTTTCCATGAATTAACGCCTGGCTTTCATTTTGATAAAATATTTTAACTAAGTCTGTGTGCATATTTCCCCCAAATATCATCAGATATAAATCTCCGAGACATAACAATTCAGGCACTTCCTCGAAATCTTTGAAACATTAATCAGTGGAACAATTTCGAATTCATCAGTTCCTTATAGAAATTTAAACTGTTATGTTTGATTTAGTAACGTTAGAAGATAAGTTTCCCGTGCGAACTATTTGTTTTAGGTTTTAGAAAATTAATTTCATCTTCATCCTTATATTCAAAATTTGAAAAATGTTTTTGCAAAGATTTTTAAATTGTTAAGAGTAAATAAATGCTTTAGAATTTTCTTCCTTTACTCCTTCAAACTCTGATTTGTTAAAAAGTATTATGTAACTAATTGTTCATAGTCAGAAAGCTTTATAAGGAAATTTAATTTTTTAATGTATATTTCATCAGAGGGTAAAAAAAAATCAAAATACAAAAGTTTGTTCATTGTACCCATCCCCTTTAGGCTGATTATTTATTAAAGTATTTGTATGGAAGTCAAATGTTGTCATTGAAATTTGTAATTTTTAACAACCATTTCATTATAAAAGGAAAAATCATAATTTAAAATTTTACTCACAGGTTCCATGTTTTGGATCTGCTTGTTAAAAGTCATCAAAATATTCTCATTCAGTTGTTCCTTACTTTTAAACCCGGTAAGAATTTAGTACAAATACAGTCATCAGTTTTTAAGACATATCTAGTCAAAACAGCAAAAAATTGTGGGAACTATTTCACACTTTTAAATTGTCACACAAAATTTTTACTAATTAATTAAGTTATGTCAAAATATTCATTGGTTGAATTTATGGGATACAAGGCACAACCAATACAATGACCCTAGTCAATTATACACTTCAAACTGAATAACTATTCTAAAAAAATCAAAATCAAAATAATTACATAATCTCTAAAAAAAAATTTAAAAACAATTTTTACAAGAAAAATTAAAATAATCATATAAAACATCAAATTACCTCCAACATATACTCATTTATATCTCATAACACCATATATGGACTAAAAGCACATATCATACTATAAAAACAACTTATTTCTACGTAAAATATATTATAAACTTTTTAAGTAGTTAAGTAATTTGTTTTTTAACTCATTAATTTTTATTCTACCTTTCGTTCTCAAGCTTATGCTACTAATATTATTATTAATATACTTAAACTCGTTATAATATTCTACAAGCGTAATCATTTTTATAGTTAGATTACTTATAAATTTATCAACATAATCATAATTATTTCTCTTAACGGATATATTGTTATTCGGAATCATAAGCCTATATATAAGCTGTAACTTTTTCAATTACATACTTTTAAAAAATTATCTTTTATAATATTTAAATCTCTAACTTTACGGTAGTAAATTCTTTACATCCTTTATACAATTACAATTACAATCATTTTACGTAACTTGAGTATCGTTATAACTAAAAGCAAAATTATAATTCATTTAATACATCTGAAATTTCTTTAATTGTAGAAATCTTTTTAATTTGAAGAAAATTCTTGTTTTGAAAAATTTAATTATAATAATATATCATATTAAAAGATTTACTCATGAAGCCTTAATTACGAGATTCTATACTAAAATTACACACACGCGCGCGCGCGCACACACACACACACGCACACACACACACACACGCGCGCACGCACACACACACACACACGCGCGCACGCACACACATACTCTCTTAGGTCTAGTACAGGGCCTTAGAAACTTGTCCTGAAAGATAAGTAAAATTTCTTTATCACATAAAGGGGAGGGAAATGCATCAATTTAGAGGAAAATTAGAATTAACAAAAAGTTGAGCGATCAAAAAGACCTAAGAAAATTACAAAATTTCTATATTATTGCGATATCTCTTCGATCAATATCCGAACTCACAATCCTGATTGCTCACTCTCTCTTATCTACGATCCATATTTCTCTCTGAAGACAAATCAAAGTCACTTTGGATGGCAAGATATAATTCACATTAATTTTCATTTATATTTTCTGTTTTACTAGTACATAGATAAGAAGCATAATTAAAGTTTTAATTACTGATATGATAAAAATGTTAACTATTTAGGAATTTTTAAGATATTTTAAAATGTAACAACTACCACATATGTGTTGATCGATTATTTTATGCTGTATTGGCACTTTGTAAGGTGAAAAAATTAAAGTGGTTTAACTTCTTACTTTTATTCTCTATGTCGTACATCGGAAATTATTCCTCTTCCATAATCTTAAGGATGAAGTTTGAGTCTTTAAAAATAAAATTATAAGTAAATTAATTTGGTAAATGCATTTAACTTACACGATATTGTAATTAGTAGTAAGTGATAATATCACTTTACTCAATGAGTTAATATTCTTTCATAAAAACTTTGTCTGTATTATTTTGATTATTGTTGGGAGTAACTTCGATCTTAAGTACATTACGTTTCTAATACTAAAAACTAATATGTCTATGTAAAATCTGTTATTTAATGGTAAAAATTTAATAAAGAATTCGAACAATTTTGATTTATGATCTAAAAAATGAATGATCACAAATATAATTTGGTTACTAACTCCTAATTATTATTGACGAAGCGTATACTTATACATGAAGCGTATACATGAAGGTATTTCTACAATAATTCCATAATATATAAGGACTGTTCAAGAAAGCACCTGCATTAGGAATATGAAAAGGAAATTGTTAATTGTCTGTTAATGCTTTTTCTTTTTTCTATAAAGTTTATAAATATGACGCCCTTGGTATCCCAAAATCTCATCTTCACTATTTTCCAAAAACTCCGCGTCGTTGTTTTGCAGTAACAGCAATTCATTATTAAGATTAACTTCTGGTGTATAATGATGAATCTACTTTTAACTGTAGTTGATACGAAATGATAACTCGACAATGCATCAATCCTATTTTGATTTGGTAGTAAATTGCTTCTAAATAAAAACAACCTATGAATCAGCAACACATTTATTTTGTCATATTTGCACACATGGAAACACAATGGTGATACAATTAGCCTAAGATACACCATCTATTGTCAAAACAAATATATTTTGATCCGATGATTGAGAATATAATGCAGAATGTACTTAAACATTATGTACATGCAATGATAATTATAGTAAATCGAGAAAAAATAATTAAATTTTAAAAATTACAAAGGAATATTTTTTTTATTTATTCCTTTGATCACATATCCTGTATTGATTATTTTAATTAAATTATTTGAAACAGAATCTCTTACATATGTTTACTCAGAATTAGGATTTGATCAATTATGATTGAGAATTTTATCATCATTATAATTTTAGCATTGAAATATTCATTCACATATTCTGAAGTAATGTTATATGGAAAATTTTACGAAAGTGAGAAGTATAATAATAGGAAAAAGAGCAGATTTTGTTGTGGTAGTAAATGACTGCCGAATCAGAAACCAGCCTATTATCAATCTGGCATTTCTTTTGGGACCATTTAACAGATTTCAGCACTCAATGTTAATACCAACTTGTTTCAGAAACTTGATCTGTTGTCAAATGCAAGTAATTTTGAGCCATCCTCGAATATATTCTTTAGATATCCATTGTATTCGAAAAAATTCTATACATTCTAATGACCACATGCAAGTTCTAATTCATATCTAGTGCATGGAGTATGGTGGTTTTTTAGAGCCATATTAGATTGCAATGTAGTTGTCTCACACAATTTGTTTAAGCTAATTGTGTGAAGCTATAAATATTCATTTGCGTTAGTTGATTTATTGTTTTTTTTGAGCTTCAAATGAAATAAACATTGATATTCCAATTATCATCTTAATGTATATTAGCAAAAATACTTAAATTTAATTAACGAATTCATATTATAGAGGAGGTTATTTTATTACACTTTAGGTTTCTTAATAATATAAACTATTAGGTTGCCAAAACTGCAGTTCGAATTTATTGAACTTGAAATTGTATTTTTAATACGGTCTTAGATAGAAATATAATACTAAAATTCAACAAAATTGATGATATTGATGCTCATCGTTTTACATAAACTGCTACCTGAAAATATAAATTTTCAAAAATGCTGGTCGATGACGAAAGGTAAAAAATGACTTTGAAATCTTTTTTTTTCTTTTCATTTTTGCTTAAAAGAAAACCATAACTCGAGTAAGCCAAATAAGAAGCATTCCATCTCCGAAAAAATAATAAAAGAAACTAAAGAAACACATAAAATAGAAAAAAAATGTATGAAATACAGCCTGTGTGAGATAAAAAGAACCATCAGCAAACTGCCCAGAACACATGCTTCCGCACTGCAAGCCATCCATCTTGTTCAAGCGTTAAGCCGGGGTGGTGACGGCGCATCTATCCATTTGCAGTCCCTCTTCCTCCACCGTCCCTATTTACGCGTCATGTGATAGTGCGTCACAGTTCGGTCAACATTTAAAAAGTAAGCTCGAGGTTTGCAGGGAAAAAATAAAGATGGTAAGAGATTTAAATCTTAAAAGTTGGTGGTTTCAGCCCAGTGTATCATGTAGGCAGAAATATGTATATTTTGGACTCAAACCTCACATTTATGAAAAACTGAATGATATAGCTCAAAGTTGTATGTGTTTAATAGATAAATCATAAGAATTTAGGTAAAACAATTAGAAAATGTTTAAAGAATTATTTGATACATATTTTTAAGAAATATCTAGAGAAAGGAATTTATTAACCTTGAATAATTTAATAACACAAATAAGAAGATAATTTCAAAATATTTGAATAATTTATTACAGCTAATACAAATTGGATTATAAGACAATATGACATTATGCATGTAAAAAAAATAGCATTTAATTTATTACGAAGGTATTTAAAAAAATATCCATGTCTTAAGAAAATGTCGTTTCTTTGGCCAGTTTGTGTTACTATTGTATTCTGTCATTTGTTAAATTTTCAAAATAGTTTGATAACGAATCATTGCTAAGTTGTCCTCAATAATAGTCAAATTAAAAAAAAAATCATCAAAAAGAATTACATCAATAGAATTAAATTAAAATCATCAAAAAGAATTACATTTTTATGTTTATCAAGAATAACATTAAAATTTAATATGTTAAGTGTCTTTTTCGTTAAACTTTTAATTCCATATTATTATTTTTTGATTATTTCTCCAATATTATATTTAAGAACTAAAATTTTTCAGATACCCTCTAAAATATGAAAGCAGATGATTTTTTTTTTAAATTTTCAATAATAATAAAATCTATAAAAATTTTAATTTCTCCTTTCTTCATACCTAATATAAAGTAATTAATAATTTTAATATGAAGGCCTTATTAAATTTTTTTTAAGGCATAGGGGTTTTCTTTAACAAAATCGATTAGTGAATTGAAAAATTATGAGAGAAAGCTTAGTGAAAGAAAAGCAAAACTTAGAATAATAGAAATAATGTAATTAATACTATTCTATACTTTGGAACGGATTTATGTGTAATTATAACGTTATTATTGATGAAATCATCACACTTCAGTGAATTACATTATTAGTAAATTCAGTAACAAATCAAAAATTAGGAAATTCATAAATTACAGTACCAATATAAGGAAATTAAATAAACAGCAAACAGCAAAAATATAAATAAATACATTCTACCAAATGGCAAAGCCCAAAAATCTAAAAAAAAAATAAATCATATTAATGAAACGAAAGAAATCTAAAAATATATTGAATTAAACTAAAAAAAAATCACAAAACGTAAAGTTACCAAAGACAAGCTAAATAATTACCTTTTAAAGACAACTACTATCAGCTGAAATCAGTAATTATAAAATTATATAAGCCGTTTAAATAAAATGCAAATAAATAATTAAATAAACATTAATATAACCAAATTTTTTTAAGAATAAGTAAAACATCACAACATTCATACCAAGTCTACCACCACTACTCTCCATTAAAGAATATACTGTTAATATAAACACTGATTTATTAATTTGAAGGAAACCATACCAAGAATTAGATTTCAAATTTATTAGAAATAAGATTAATAACCAAAAATAAAATATTTAAAAAAACAAAGTTAACTATTAGTTAAAAAATTATCTTAATATTTTTAAAATTAAAAAAAAACATTAATAACAAAAGAGTTCCATAATTATATTTTCTTCTTATATGTCACTCACCTTCTGGGTGTGCTCTTTGAAATGAGATGACAATCTAGTTATCGTTTTAAAAGGTATAAGAAGTTGATAATGTCTTTTTCAACGAAGAAAAACTCCTAATACATAAATTGAATTATTATCTGAGAAACATGTCAAGTAAAAATAACATACATAAAATTAAACGATGTTTAATTTGATACAATGTTTCACATTCATTTGAAATATCAGTTAATTATAAAAAAAAATTATAATGCAGAGATAAAGAAATTATACATTCTGAAAATGTTGCATTGCAAATCAATACAGAATTGTCAAATATAATTAAATATGAAAAACCTTAATATTACCAACTATTAAAATATTTTAAAAAAACAGATAAAAAATAATAAATGAAATGAAATTTGTGCACTGTAGCACGAATTATTTGTTGTTATCATTAGATTTATGGTACATGTATTAAGTGTTCTTGATAAATATATAAAAAAAGGCTATTCCGGTTTTTAAGAATTTTGTTGAAACTAATATTTTTTTTCATCATGATACTTAAAAAGATGTATAATATAGTGATTAAGGGAACGTATATAGTTCAGTTCTTCTCAAGATTCCTTATCTTCATACAAAGTGAGAATTTTAAGTAGATGTTAAAAAGCTTGTTTTTGGAACTATGCAAAAATAATTCTGCATAGCTTTATCAAAAGAAAGCATTTTGCGTTCATTTACGCGGCCAATTAAGAAAGTTTTTATTTTGTTTATCATTTATATAATAGCTACTTGCTTGGAGAACATAATAATTTGAAAAAGAATTCTAATTTGCATAATGGCTGTTTAAAGTGCGATTTTCTGGCCTTTTAGCAAATTGCATTTTTCGCTCATTTCAGTCTCCAAGTTTAATTTCATCTTTTACTTACCGTAGATGAAGGAGTTAAAATGTTTTTGAACATTTTTCTCAAACCAATCAAACGACGTTCAGAACGGAAAATTTGATGCGTAAAGTGGTTTAAGAAAACTGATAATGCGTATAAGAAAGAAGAGCAATTTAAAGGTATGTTCTCCCAACAAATTTTATCAAATGCGGCTTTTGGTTTTAAATGGGAAGAAAATTCTTAAATCGATTTGTACAACTTAAGTTTAAGTTATGCTCATTTATAGTATAGCATTATCGAAACTGCCAATTTAAATTTCGAATGTTCGAAACGTCTAGTAAATGTCTGGAATAATTTAACTATTGTCACATATCAGGATCAGACGTATTTAGGGAGATTTAATGGGTAAAAGTAAGTTGAAAATATGAATAAATTTAAATGTTTGTTGAATATAGTAAGGAAAATATAAACTTTCGAATGCAGTTAAATATTTCATGCTTTAAAATTTAAATATTATTGATTACAAATCAATAGCATTTCAATGATTTAAATCACACACAATCATGAAACCATTTCATATTGGGAGCATTAATATTATTCTTCGTATGCTATAGTGTGTTCATTTATTTAAAAATTTATCTGTATGTGTAAAATAAAATGCGATTTTGTTTCACTTTCATATTTATATATTTCTCATATGTTTTAACGGATTGATTATTACTTTCACAATGGTATAATAATATATTGGATATATAATATATATTACTGTAAATATATTAAAACAAAACGAGGCCTTTTTATTTTTAAGTTGCGAGATTTCTATGTAAATAAATTAATAAAATATGTTATTTCGTAAGTAGTTTATTTTTCATTCAAAATAAAGTGAAATGTGTGTTGTTGAGACGATTAAATATAGCGACTTACCGGTAAGGTAATATAAACACACACACACACACACTAACACACACACACAATATTATGACACATATATATGGTAGTGCGTGTGTCCGTATTTCTACTGTATAAAACCATCTATAGGTGAAGTATCTGAATTTCAAAGTGCATAGAGCTGGGATTTTACGATGGGTACTCTATTTGAAACATTATTTGATGAACAAGAAAATTATTACAAGAGTTGCAGTATAAAGAGAATATAATTCATTTGAAGAGGTACTTAATCTTATAATTTTTCTTAATATGGAGCAACATTGACATATCATTTATCTGACTAAATTATGTGAAAAAATGAACTAGTTTCTTTCATTAGAAAATAAGCAACACCGAAATATTGAAAATGAGTTATCTATAATATCCAAAATATTGATCAGATAATAATAGAACATGTATTAATGCAATAAAGGAATAATAGAAAGGGCTTATGTTAATAAATAGTAGTTTCTAGTAAATCTTTTTATTTAATTTTCAGTTTAAGCCTTATTCTATTATAAATTCCAAGATTATTAGCTTATACATTGCCACTTGTCTACTATTTCAAAAGTATAAATACATTTTAGTAAAAGGATCCTCATAATTCCAAGCATTTAAACACATTATAAACAAACAAACAAAATCATTGAAATCGTGGGATCCAGTCTTGAACTCCAAGTCTTGCCTTTTGATTAGTGTAGTCTGGTTGGTGCAAGGGCCTAGAGGGAGATGTCAAACACTCTTAATCCATTATTAACTAAATGAATCATTTGAACAGTTATAAATGTATTTCTATGACTATATACAAGACGAAGAAAGAAAGAAGAATGTATGTATTTAATTTCAAAATAAAGAAATAAAAAGATTTTCTTGGTGCCTGAGGCTTTACTCATTTCTAAAAAGAAAACTGCAAATATTACTAGGAGAAAGAGAATACCACTCGGACTCTTGGGAACATAATAATTTATTTACCATAGAAAAGCTTTTAGGGAAACTTCTGCTTTTGTTATTTTCATAATCCTTTTACTATTATAAGAAACTCTCTGTGTAACATCTAAAGGTTCAGTGAAACCCCAGGCTTTATATGCCGAAGAAAATAATAATTACATTTTAAAAATTGGTGGCGTACATTAAGAATAATTTATCGATATAAGATGTTATTACTGACCTGTACTCCATGGACGGTAATTTAACTTTGCTTGCGATTGAACATTATGGTCACAGTTAAATACTACACCACTTTTGTTCATCATACAAGAAATAAATTATTGTGAGTACTTAAATTCCCATTATCTGAATTCTTGTAAGATACAACAAATATAAAACATGAACTTATTATTGAAACAATAATTGGTCTCTTGGTAAACTTTACTGTAAATATAACTAAAATTTCATCAACTGTCACAATAAGGTTCAAAAGAGCAGTATAGAATTTATTTTTATAAAAGTATTCAACACGTAAAATTAAAATTACCAATTATTTTCAAAATGCTAAGAAAGTTAAATGGTCAATATAAGATATATATTAAAGAATAATATGCAATAACAAAGAATATTTTGCGTTTATTAGTAACCAATGACTACAAAGAAATGGAAAGTAGCCTGAAATGGTGATTAATATTATAAGAAAAAAACCATGCTTTTTAAAGATTTCTTTCTCAAAAGAATTATTGATTAAAATCTCAGAAAATCATTTCACTGCTATACAATTATCTAGAATTTTAAAAACCAAAAATATTCAAGTTTAAAGCTTTATTTAGGTAAACGATATTATACATTAAAATTAAATTTTTATCATCGCTTAAATAAAGAATATTAAAACGAGTATACTGATCTCAGCGTAACTATCATATCTATTTCCTGACAAAATCAAACTGACAGTTCATAAAATCTTTGTTTTGATTAAGCTAAGCAATTTTTAATGCAAAATTTGCAATTTATGTGGTTCGAAGGTTCTTAATATCCTTGCACAGAACTTCTCAGCTTCATTATTACTTTGAAACTTTAAGAGCGCATTTGACTCATGCGTATCTACAATGGAGTTTACTCATAAGCTATATGACATTACAGAAAATTGAAATTTTGAAAGTTGTGGTCATGGTCCAGAAAGCAATTTATCGATACGAAGTGAGAATATTTCCACTTGTTTATAAGAGCATAATTAAAAATTCCTTTTAGATTGATAACTTACAAGTTCATAATTCTCATTAATCAAACTCAGCCGGAATCAAAACTTTCTCTGAAATTTTAATCTACTTTAATTGAATTCTTATGTGATGCAACCTATCTGAGTTATTGAGTTATGAACTTACTGTTCTCGTGACAGTTGTTCAACTCTTAGTAAATTTCTGAGTGATATACATTTAAACTTTTAACAAATGTCATAATATTTAGAAGTTTATTAGCAATTTTATATTAATTTAAAATTATTTTTTGACTAAGAAAATCTAATTTATTATCCATAAAATTTAGCCTTTTTTGATATATTTTATTTCCCTTAGCTATACACCTACATCGTCTTAACTTAAAAAAAAGAAAAACATTTTACAAGATGAAATTAGATGAGTTTATTTTTAGCTGAAGAAAAACAACTTACACTCGTTTTTGCATACTTCCTTTTGTATCGTAAAGTTCCTAAAATTTTTTATATATTTGCCGAAAGCAATTTAGTTTATTTATGTTTTTCATTTCACACTCTCTCGTGATTTAAAATTCAACATTGAGTCAGGAAAAGAACCTGGAATCTAAATACTTACTCACAGCTATAAAATAAATGTGTTGAAATATGAATCAGTGTTATTTTTTAAATCTGAAAAGTGTTTGGTGCTTCAGAGAGCAAAAACATGTTTTAAAATATGAATAAATATTAAAGATTCTTCAAGGAAATGAAGGTTTATTTTAGTTCTTATAGAGATCAACCGATAAATTCAAAATCGTGACAGTTTATGGCAAAGAATATGGAATAAGAAGAATCTCAAAATGATTTAAATTTTTTTAGCTTTCGTACAATGCAGCTTGTAAACAATTATTTGAGTACTTTGTTTGAAATTGAAATAAATTGCAACATAGATTTATTTGAATGAGACATTCCTGTAATACGTACTTTAGAAATTAGAAATATCTGTGCTTTTTACGAAAATACTTTAAAGATATATTGAATTAAAGTAAATAATCATAGTAAATAAGTATTTTTGGTATTCAAATATTCTTAACTTTCGTATTTTTACCTTTTTTTTCCAGGAATTACATTAAAGGGAATATTTTAAATGATAATAATAATTTGCAGCCATTTGTTGTTGTTATTAAAAGACTAAATTCCCTTCTTTTATTCTATCTTCCAAATTCAGCCAGATCAAATTAGAGACTAAGCTCAAAAAGAAAATGTAATTTAGGAACTGAAGAACAGAAATTATGATCTGCGCATTTTAATAAGGTTAAAGATTTACGAATTCGTTACAGGAATATATTTTAAATAACGGTTGTAAAGTAAATTCTAACCAAAATGGTGCCATTAAATGATTTTTCGCTCTAAACCCCAAGTTTTGCTTTTATTTTTCTCAATTTATAACAGTTCTATGTCAAAACCTTTATTTAGAAGTAATTGAATTGTTCAGATTATTGAGTTAGAACAGTAATTGCTTGACAAAATTTCCTTGAAAGCTTAATTCTTGAACAATTGAATCGTGCCATTGATGGAATAATTAAATTTCCATTTCATTAAACACCAGCGGGAAATATAAGTCAAATTAGTGGCAGTTAAGTCCCTTTTGTGTTTAAACTAAACCTCCCGTTTCTACATTACATGGTTTTTCCAACTCCAAATGGGAGAAGTGTTAAAATGATTGGCTGGATAAATGACGTTAGAAAGAGACAAGCTTTTCAAAATGTTAAAAGTATTTTTTATCATAAAATATTGCACAAATTATTCTTATTATAGGATTGCCTATAGGAGGTATAACATGACAAGCCGAATAGTAGTGATAAAGATAATGTCATTTTCTTTAATGCTTATTAAGTTTTTAAAGCAACACACTTATTCTTAGAGTAATTAATTAAACATATTGTAACAAGAGTATACAATATAAATTTGTGTGCACATTTATCAGAATTCAGCACATTGAGTGAAACAGCACATCGTACATTATTCATTAGAGTAATTTGGGTATAGAAAAAATATATATTTAAGATATCTCATTTATTTTTAGATTAAATACTTTTTAAAATTTTTAGCTTGAAATAATGCTTGCGTTTTTTTTTTTTTTGTTGGAAACCACTTTATAGTAGTAACAGAAATGAATAATTATACATTTTCAAGTTATCATAAATCCAGAATGAGCGTATTTAATTTCATACGAGGTATATTATCCCAAACTTTTATTAAAGTTTTTAAAATCTCTAATCATCTTTTAACTAAATTTTTTTCTTAAAAATCAAAATTTAATGAATGTAGAAGTGTTTTAAATTTCTAACTGCTATCTCATGACTTACACTTGCATCTATAAATGAATTTTTTACATCTCTAAGTGGTTTATTTCCGAACATATGTTCTTATGATCTAAATAAATATTTGAAACATCTTTGAAACAAAATGATGATACACATTTAAACACCAAAATATAAGTAGGTGTGAAACATGTGGTAAAAATACTAATTATTTGAAGCGATTTTAATGAACAATTGAATTACTAGAAGGTTAAGCAGATATGAAACAAATAATTATGAAGTTTAAATAATTAGTACTAAAATGATATTAATGTCATGTTAACAATGATGTATTTAAGACATTTATAAATTTTAAGCAAATATTAAATTTAAATATTGCTATAAAATAATCTTTGCAAATTACAATAATGAAAATATGATTAAACTATTATGATATGAATGATTTTTAGAATATCTGAAATTTATGCTTTGGATATTCTACTTGCCATTAATATATTTGCTAGCACCTTGGACAAATGAATCGAATGATAAAACATGTGAAATAACTGAAAAAATTTGAAGTTAGCACATTTTTCTAACATTAATTTTAAAGCATATGTGATTTTTGGAATATATTCTTTGCCTCAATTATATTTCATGAGTAATCATGTAAGAAAAGTATTATAATACTACGGTAGGTGATTATTTTTTACAGGTACTACTTTAAATAGAAGTGTTAGTGTATAAGTTTGAAGTATTCAGTAATACATAAATCGGCTACGTTTTAGAGAGTTCGTGTTCGAGTTTATACAGAAGACTAATTATCTTCTCGCCAGATCTTCCAATGAATAAGAGATAGGTCTCTATAGTACTCACATCTTTGGTGGCGACGAGAAACTCGGAGGCGAAGTGAGAATGATAATGTTCTGTACATGTAATGCTAGCACATCACTG
This sequence comes from Nephila pilipes, assembly GCA_019974015.1. Taxonomy (NCBI): domain Eukaryota; kingdom Metazoa; phylum Arthropoda; class Arachnida; order Araneae; family Nephilidae; genus Nephila; species Nephila pilipes. Next base: position 484,094 of record BMAW01076762.1, on the reverse strand, counting down.
AATACGAAGTGCCATATCGGTAGGCAGGAAAGGATCTTGACTATGCAGATTATATATGCAGTAGACTTAAGCATACGTAGTAGAGCATTTAGAGTCATCGCCTCGAAGCAATATTCTGATTCCATATGCCATTACGATTACCAACGTCAACTCATTATTGTAAAGATGCTGTCTTGATATAGAAAGAATACGTAATAAAGTACTAGAGTATTTGGCATGACCGGTTTTTACCAATTGTGAAAATGACCCATTTTTGTGAAATGACCAAATAGAGAGAAGGAGATAGATCTTATAAGATCCAAAAACATTATTTCTTACATAATCATTTTGTAATACACATATCAATAAAAAGAAATTAAATTTTTAGCGATGAGTGCAAATGGATCCTGAAGATTTAACTTACAAGTTTTCATAAGTTATTTTTAAATTTTACGCTGATGAAACTGGTTTAATTTCGAAATTTTTTCCACAAATTTGACAGCATCATGATAAGAGTGGCTTGTTGATTCCAAGTATTGGGAACAAAATAAAAATCACAGAACTCCTTAAATTATTTCGCTGTTAGGTACAATTTCCTAATAAGGTATTAAAGATCTTGTACTAACTATTTTGAAGTTGTAATGAATCTTTTATAAAAATACAAATATATATTTTGCAATTTTACACAAATTGGGTTATATGTTACGATTGCAAATGTAACAAAATGTATTATTATATCGTATTATAGAATAAAAGCTGGTTTAGCAGGATTTATTTAAATATACAATTAAATTATGAAATTAAATAATGTGTATTTATATTTATTGCTTTAGTTATCATATTAGTAGTTGTTAATTATAAATTTAACAACACTTAAAGTAATTTTTTATTACGTGCTTTCTGATTTCGTTTTTAATACCCTAGGACATAAGCGTGTTATAATGACCATTGATGTATCATAAATGAAAGCCATCTGTTAGTTTATAGCAAATTTTATTTATTAATATATAAAAATAAAATGGTAATTAAGATATTTATTAGCAGCTCAGAACATTTCCTCATTGCTGTAAGATGCTTGTGTTTTGTCATGAAGTTTTTAGGAAAACATACATGTTCATTTATGATCGAACTGAAGTAATAGACTTTTTAAGCTGCTGACTTAAATATTACAAGCATGGATAAAGTAAAAATGATATTTTCGTAAGCATTTTTCTTGCGTAAATAACTTGTTGTATTATAGGAACTATCCTTTTATTTTGTATCCATTTCAAAATATGAAAAACTACATTTAACACCTTTTTTATTTAAACACTTAAAGCTTTTAAATGAAATCCTTTCTATTTCATAATATTCTAAATTAATGAAAAAACAAAAGCAATATAAAAACTTATTGGATTTACATTTTCCTTTGAATAAATCTATTACAATCAACTTTATTTCAGTTAACCATTTAAAATTGTGTACAACCATTTAAAAATGAATAATTTCCATAAAATCATACACAAAGATTTAGTTCCATTCATTACCAGTATTTACAGCTGGTCAATTGGAGATTTGAATTTAGAGATCATTTTGCTGAATAATGGGAACTGTTAATTTCAAACAGTGATCAAAAATATCGCAAAATATTACGAGGAAGTCTTTTTATTATCCTACTAGATCCATTATTGTTCTTAACATTTGGTAAATATTCATACATATAAGATGTCACCTAAAATCTTTTTTTAATTTTTAAAATGATTCTAATCCACAAAAAATTGGCATATTCGTGTACTTGTTAATATTTCTTACCACAAATAATAAAATAATATTTTTTTTTATTTAAAATATATTTTATTTGAAAATCTTATTTTGTTTCGTAAATTTGTAACATAATTGTTGTTTCACAAAACAAAATATTAAGAATTTATAGACTAGAAAAAATACTTTCCTTATCAAAACTACTTCAACGGAAGAATTGAGATATTATGAAAATTGCTCTCCTTAAAAATATAACCTATCCGAAACGAATTAATATTAAATCTGTTTAATCTTGAAATTCACTAACAATAATTTCTTGCATTCTTATGAGCTTGTTCTCGAACGGCTGTATGACATCAGAAAATAATAAGGCGCTTTTATTAGAAACCATTAATTTCTCTCAAAAAATGGAGACAGAGGAAATTAAATACAACCAGGCATATAGTAAAAAGAATTCAATTTTCGGAAACAGTGATAACGCAAAACTTTTATTAATTATTCTCGTATTTCATTGTAATTACCTGAAGCATTTGGGGTATGTGTAGAATCTTCTGGTACATACTTTTCTGATAACTCGCTATCTTATATTCAAATCTCATTATCCTCATTATCTAAGTGATCCGATAATCGATGAAGTATCCACATTCTTGAAGTTATTATTATTTTATTATCTCGTTAGTTACTTGAGACCCTTATGATCACCAAAGAGGTTCGTATGTCGTAATAAGATACTCTTTAAATTATGCTATCTAGTGCGATAATTAAGGAAACTTAGATAATAATTAGACAATATATTGGATGGTCATTAATACGGGTTAAAAATTTAATATTAAAGGCAGGGAATCAATTTCAGGGTAAAGAAGCTTTAATTTTCTTTTTTATATCTTGAGAAAACAAGTGTTATCATCTCATCTTTAAATTGGAATATTTTTCTTAAAAGTCTCCCTATTTTACATATGAGATCAAGTTCTTGTGTTTTACAACATAAATGGAAGATTAAATATTAGTTGCATTTAATTTTTGAGGTTGTATTGATAGTTTTATTTTGTTTTAAGTTTTCATTATTTTTCAATCTAATTAATTTTGATATGAATAATTTATTTCAAAATGAGCACTTTCTTAGATAAACTAAATAAAGTAATAAATAACTTATATGGTTTAGTATTATGAGGACAAATTAATTCTTAGCGAATTAAATATTTTAGGGTGTTGTGAAATTGAGTAGATAATATCAGTTAAAGCAAACATAATTAATTAACTAATACATTTGTGTCCACTCTAAATATATTTCAGTATTAATTATAAGAAACATTTGAAACATATTTAAATACATAAAAGGTTTTATGTGTACATATTAAAGATTTTCAATTATTGTTTTAAAGAAAAATATCAAATTATCCAATTTTAGATGAAATATAGTAAAACAAAATAGGGGGCTTTAAAATAACTTATTTTAATTAACATGAAAAAAAATTAGTTAATAAGCAATTACTTGAAATGTGATAGTCTCAATTAATTATTTTTGAAGTCTTACAAAATGTAAATTCCGTGATAAAGAGCATATTTGAACTAATAAAAGGAGTTCAATATTTAAGTCGAAGCTAGTTTGAAAAAAAAGTTTGAATTTCATTTGAAGAAATATGTACTAGTGAAATCAACATACACATTTTTGAAGATTTTTTTTTATTTTTAATAATTGTTAAAAGATATTTACAAAGTAATATCTTGAATTTTCGGGATTGCGGCTGCGCTGACATATTTAGGCATTTCTCTTCTGGATATACTAAGCCCAAGAAAAAGTTGGGAAAACTGTTACATATAAATATTTTCTATTCATTAATTCTTTCTTGTTGAATACGAAACAAAATGATATATATTAATTATCTGTAATATAAGCAAATGTTTTTTATTCACAATTCCATCGATATCCAACACCATTCTAACCCTTCATCTAAAAAATTACAATCTTATATTAATCATCTTAAACAAAGTAAATTCTACTACCTTAACTAATATATATATTGAAAAATAAATTTTCTAATACAAATGAAAACGCTACAAATTACGATAAACAGTTAGAATAAAAAATTTACTGAAGAATATCATATATTTTGAATTTATTAAGTGTTGGTAAAATATTTATATGGGGAGTAAGAAAGAAATTCTAGATTCAAACAGTATCTTTGATCATAAGGTGAAAAGACCATTCGCTTATTAATTCGTACTCCAGATATCAATCTACTATACTTTTTTTACCTAGATGTTATTTTACAAATTATGAACAAATACTTCTCAACTGCACACAATTTTAAATCGTATTGGTGCCGTGTAACTGCATTTACATTACCTGAAACATTGAAAAACACATGCGATTAAATTATGTACCGTATGAATGCTCCAGAATCTGAAAAAGAAATACACATAAATATTAATCATATAATGGAGTTGTTTTCTTCAGTAACTATTCTTCATTTTGTTTATTTCTTATGGATATTTTACACATAATCTTAGATAGGACCTAAGCCGATGGGACTTTATAGCCGATTTGCATTTATTCTCTAACAGAAGCTTCAAATTTGTAATATCAAAGATACATTTATATTTCAACTACTTTTTTATGAAAATTGTTATTTTTAAAGTAAAACGATCGTAATTTTCAACTTAAAAGTAGGATTGTGATAAAAATCCCCTCATAAATTTAATAAATTATTTGAATGAAACACCCATTTATAAGCAAATAACACACAATTTAACTTTTATATTTTTATTTATCGGAGATTCTATGAGTTCTAAGTATGTATAATTAAATATTTTGTAAACTGAGTACTTGCGTAAACTAATATTCTATTATTAGTTTACATAAGTGCTCAGTTTACAATCCTATTATACCACGTTTCAAATGCGTTAATCCTTATTTCAAAGCAAAACAGGATTCAAAGAAACTAAAACCTATTCGAGATAAAATAGCTTGCATGAATACAAATGCTTCAAATTGAGAATGAAATAGCATCTGTTCTCTTAAAACATTTGAAACAAAAGACCGTTTCCAATCGAATGAACAAAATCATCTGAAGCATTCTTCTAAACTTTAGTAAGGAACCAATGAGGTCGATATTTCCAAAGATAAACAGGAGTGTAGAGACAATGAGTAATTAATTGGACTTGATGCTTCCGTTCTGTCGGCCTTTTGAACTTTGAACGAAAACCCTTGCGGACGTAACGATTTTCGATTTGGGGAAGGGAGGGTCGACACCCCCTTCCGAAAGCGCTTTTCGTCTCCATCCAAGTTGCTGGATGTTCCTAATGATCCGGCAAATCCGGGAACCTATTCTGCACGGTGCCACCCAAATCCTGGACATGGTTCTAGAGATTAACGATTAATATAACTACTGATGTGAACAACTAGATAATCAAAAAGGAATAGTTTGCGAGATACGGCTGTTGTTATCTGCCTTTGTTTCGTTCAGAGTCAGTAAAATATTATTAGAAAATTGTAGCACATAATCAGAGATATTAAAACTATATTTTCTGTTAGTTTTATATTAAACTTACGGAACATCATTTATTGTTTAATTACATAGTTATTATGTTTAAGTAAACACATTAACGGATAGAGAATGATTTCATAAAGGAATCGAAATTCTCTATGTGTTAATGCAAAAATTATATACGGAACTGTGTTGTTCATATTCCTTCGACAAATACTTTGAATACTAGTCGTTTGTGTATTGAAAACTATTTTGAGTTCTTGTATATTAAAACATATTTTAAATTACTTGCAATATAAAATATATTTGGAATTCTTTGTATTTCGTATAAAAATACTTTTCCCACACATTTTCTATACAAGAAATACATATACATTTATAAATGTTCTGAATTCTTCTAAATTCAGTGTTTGATAATATTATAATTCTTACATTTGTATTCTTCAGATTAGTAAACATTGTGAATCAGATGATATTATTTATTTGTATACGTTGTGATTATGAGAATATATAGTAATTATATGAGGCACATTTCGTCACTCAAAAGTAATATATTATTTATTCAAAGTTTCAATGTTTGTATACATTTTCTTATTATTCACTTGAAATACTAATTTATCTTAAGTTAATAATAAATATGGTTGAGGATTAAAATAATCCAATGACTTCGTGTTTCATATGATTATATTTAATATTTTTAATTAATGAGGGTTATAAAGAAGAAAGTTGTAACCAGATTAGAAATTATTACTAGTTCGTTAAACAAAATTACACTGCATTCCCTGTTCTGATAATATATAAACGAAATGTTTATATATCAATATACTTTCAATTTGGAATTTCTCTAAGATATTAAATATTTATCGCTGATGTGCCCTTAATTGTAATATTTATCTTTTTGACTTATTATCCTCAAATTTAAGCAGAAAGTTTTAAAAAAATTTAAACTAGAAAAGGGTTAAAATGATAAAAATAATTCAGCTTATATTATAAGAGTAATTTATCGACTGCTTATTAGAATGAAATACTCTTTCTTATTATCTTATGTATTGAAATTCTCAGGCATAGTATTCGTTAAATATACTTAGTTACAAAGCTATAATTTAGTACATATTATAAATATTAAGTTATATTATAAAATATCACAATTAGATTACTATAAAAAGATAAAAGCAGGATATTTCAGTTTCTATGCTTGCATACGACTTCAGTATCCTAGTAATTATCAGAGGTGATATTCTAGTGATAACAGAGGTGACGATGTTCAATTTCACCAGCTTGCTCGAGCCTTGATTCCATCAAAAAACGTAGTTTCGAGTAATGAGGACTTATGCATATTATTATTTTAAATAAGCGTGAAAGTCTTTCTGTGATTAGGTATGCTAATTCAAAGTAAAGTTCCATTAAAGTATCATGCACGTCAGTTGATCATAGCTTAAAATGGCGCGGTATGTTGCCAATAGGTTTCGTGTTGCTGTACAGCTCCCGTAATTCAAATCAACCCCTAAAAATGTAAGCAAATAAAATAAAGGCAAGAAATGATGAAGATTTGAGATGAGAAATATAAACAGTGGCTTTATAAGGAAAGTGTTAGACATTATTTTCAAGATTTCTAAATTTAGAACATATAAACTGCGGTAATGGAAAACAAAACCCAAACAAATATATATAAACTTTCTTTAACTTTTTTAATATACTCTATTTTAACACCCTGCTAAATTTACCAACCAACTTCTATGGATTCATGAACACAACTTGCTTGCACCTTCATTTTACAACGTCAGCAGAATTCAAGAGGGCACCCGTTTTGGCGTATTTAATCTTGCGCTTTCAGTTGGTCACTCGTTAGTTTACTTTTACTCTCATACGTCATCTTCTTGCTATGGTTTAATCCGCGCAGCTTTGTTGTTTGTTCTGTCTTGAATTCAATACGGAATAAGATGCTCCAGACAGAAATAAAGAAGTAATTTGACAGTAGACTTCATTTTTTCTATATACATCAATGTTTAATCTGAACAGAGTTGGGAAGTATGCTATATATACTACTTGACATTAAAATTGGAACACCAAGAAGACGATACGTTGTAGACGAGAAATATACACGACATGATGAAGGAGATATGATAAACAAAGATATACTAATGATTAGCTTTTCACGCATTAATGTAAAGAAGGAGCCGGTTGCGATAGAAACATTAAGTTAAAATGAAGAAATTGTACAGCAGATCTCTAAAAGACAAACTGCATTTGAACGTTGTTGTCTGGGAGAAAAGTTCTTGTGATGCTTCGTGGAAGAAAGAGAAGTGCTTACTAGTACGTTTCTGAATTTGATAAAGGCCTAGTTATAGTCTACTTGAATTGCGGTTTATCTTATCGCTATATAGCTGCTCGCGTTTGTATATAAACTATAACTGTCGGCAGAATTTGGAATCAATGGGTTCAGGATGGTCAAACGGAACGCCGTGTTAGATCTCAACAGGCCCTCTATCATATACAGCCGGGAAGATATATATATATATATATATATATATATATATATCACCCGCATGGCCTTAATGGAACGCACAGCCACTTCACGGGTTTTGAGTCAAGGAATGGGGTCGTTTGCAAGACAATAAGTATTTGCATAAACGGTTCGAAAATGTTTACTGCCGCAAGGACTACAAACTTGGCGACCATGGCTTCGGTTGCTCTTACGCTACATCACACACAATAGTGCCTTCAATAGTGTAAACAACGATGAATTTGGATACAGTAATGGCTTGACACTGTCTTTTCAGAAGAATTCAGGATCTGTTTACAACATCATGGTGGCCGCATCCATGTTTAGCGGCATAATGGAGAACGCACATTGCCAGTGTGCATTCGACATAATAATGCTGGACCATAACCTAGAGTGATGGTATCTGATTCTCTTGGATATATTTCTCGGTCACCTCTTGTTTGAAATGGCTGCACTTTGAACAGTGGCCGTTACTTTTCTGGTGTGTTAAGGCCCATGGTTTTACTCTTTCTTCGAGACCTGCGAAATGCTACGTTTCAGCAGAATAATGGACATCCGAGTCAAATAACGTCCTTGCGGGATACAAAAAATTTGCAGTTGCTGTCCTGGTCAGCATGTTATCCATATATTTCATCAATAGAAAAGTTTGGTCTATGGTGATTGGCAACTGGTAAGGTGACTGGTTCTTCCCCATAAATAAGTCACTATATTCGATGAACTGTGACATCTCATCGAAGCTGCATTAGCAGCTGTAACTGTCCAAGCCATCGAATCTCTGTTTGAATCAATGCCACGGTGTATAAGAGTTGTTATTGTTGCAAGAGTTGGTTATTCTGGTAAATGATTTCTCATGATCTGTATTTCCATATTTCTTGAAAATTTAAACATTTATTATTTCTAGTATAATATATTTGTGCAATAAATATTATTTTATTATTTACAATTTTTCCTGATGTAGCAATTGTAATGTCCAGTAGTGTAGAATTGGCATGATTCGAACTTACGAAAGAAAATCCAAGAGCGTCTAGAAAAATTTATGAAGCGCATTTAACTAATTACCTGAAATATTTAACCAGGTCCCTTTTTAATTCTTTCTTTCTACTCTAACAAAAGTGCGACTTCCAGATTTCTGCATTGATTGGCACTACTTCATTAAATTAAGTGAAATTTACTTTAGATTTATAACTTCTACGAGTTCCTGACAATATTGGATATAGCCAATTTCATACCAACTGGAATATATATATATATATATATATATATATATATATATATATATATATATTATATTCGCGGACGATACACGTTTGCTGTCTTTGGTAATTGGATAAAAAACAACAGAGGATTTTTTTCTGCTTCTCATTTCAGGAAATTATATTAAGAGTTATATAAGTCACTCGGTAACAGATGAAGGGAATTTTTTTGTATGAAATCTCAGCGGGGGGTAGAAAAATTTCCTTCTTCGTTCAATATGTGGGAAATGCAGATCCTGTAAATATATACTCCACGTGATTGTATGAATTAAATTTAAGAGGAATAGGATCACGCGAAATAACGATAAAAGCATCACTATAAGAGTTAAAATATAGGAAATTAATTCAGTTTAAGAGAAACGATAAACCATTACACACACACAGATATATATATATATATATATAACATATTCAATCATAACTCATATGCAAATGCAAAGCTTGTCTACACTAATTGCTTAAATATAGTACCTAGAATTGGAAGACTACTTTAGAGATAAAATATTAGATATATATTTAAGTTAATCCTGTTTTAACTATTGTATTGAAAGCAATATAGTATTGATTTCTATTTGAATGAATGATTTATCTAATATAAAATATTTCGATTTTATTTCCTTTCTTTATTTTACAGTTGAATGAATTTTTTCTTACTTATTGAATAGAAAGTTTAGAAACATTAATGGAACCTTAAAGAAAAATGGAAACTTATGTTCCCTGTATTATAAATCGTTAGATATACTGTAATGTATGTTTATATTAATACTGGAATGTTTTTATACCTAATAAAAGATTATGTCCTGTTCCTTGACATAAGATGAAGACGGTCTAAAATAGTTAAGTTATGTAAAATACATTTTAGATTGGGAAAAAAATTGCAGTATTTTTTTTGAAGATTTAACATATCAATTTATCTAGCTAGGGTTGGTATTTAATTTGAATAAGATCATTTCCTTTGTGTTAATTTTTATCAATCTCATAGCTAATAAATTTATAATAAATATTTTGATTTTTTTGTAGTTTTATTACATTACAAGCAAACATTTTTGGATATAAATATTAATGTCAAGGATGAAACGTGAGATCTAATTAATTGCTCCATAAAGTAGAGATAGAAGCTGATATTATTTTATATAAGCTCACTATTTCTCTAAACATTGACTAAAAATAACACCTGAGTTACCATGGAATCAAAAATCGAAGCCATCTTACGTGTAGCTCAGTTGACTGCTTAATGAACAATTATTGTAGAATATTGGAAGTTACTGAACTTGGGAAACTATCTGAAAATCAAAATACACATGTATTTTTGTGTGGTAAGTCAGAGAATAAGATACTTAATCAAGTGACATCCTTTTCAATTGATAGTGTTTAAGACTGGCTAAATTATTTCCAACAAGCCTATCATTGCTGTAAATTCAAATTAATTTTTATCAACCAAGCGAACAATGAATGGATCAAATCGTAGAGAGAGAGAATTAAGAAATTTTTTATTTGATAATAAAAGTTATAATCTCGATCTCGAACATCCTATAATCAAGGACATTTAAAAGTATGGAAGTGTAAGATGAATTTAATTAAAATTAAAATTAAAAAAATTCTTTCAGAAAATTAATTGAAGAATGGAACCTCCTTCTTTTTCGAAGCTTTACTTTTTTGTACTCTAAATGTTTTTCAAAAGGAGTTTGGGAAACATTTAATAAAACAAACTATCTTACAAAAAAAATTTAAAAAAGTAAAGCAAGATATAATGAATCAAAAACAAGTATTAAAATATTTCAAATTTTAATAATTGTTTTTGATTCTTATTTTTTTAATTACTGTCATTTTAACGAATTCTGTTTCTTACAAAATTAATGCACAATAGTTCCAGTTATTTTTGTGCATGATGGATTCAGCATTAAAATTTAATGCCTTAAAATGAAATTAAATGTTAATGGGAGAGTGGGTAGCAATATGTTAAAAAAATCTTGGTGCATTTATTTGCTTAAAAAACTAATTAGTGTTATAAATTAAAAACATACTTATTTGAAAAGCATTTTTATGATTCTATTTAAATATTTTGGTTATATATTTTTATAGCATTTGAATGATTAAGATTAACTCTTTGTATTTTAGCAGAAAAAAATATGACAATGAAAATTTTATTATTATTGTTATCATATTTTTCATTAACGTAGTAATACAATTACGCGGAAAAAGAAAAACATACGTTAAGCATTTTTATAAATGTATAAAAGGAGGAGAAATGAGTCAGAGACAAAATAATTTATCTAAAAATTTTTTTTCATCTAAATTATTTTGCTACTGTATAGAACTAGCGTTTATGAATAAATGTGTTTAACATTAGAAATCTGATTAGAGTATTTTAAATTTTCTAGAACGACTGTTAGGGGTCATTTTGACTGTAATATGAAAATGAGAATAAATACTTTATTTTTATTTCAAATAAATATTAAAAAGTTAAAATAAGTTATTTTTTTGCAATTTAAAGCACATGGAAGACTTATTAAGGAGATTTGATATTACATAAAATAAAAGATTTTTATTTTCAGAAAAAAGAAACTTTGCATTCTTGTTGAGCACTTATTTCTCAATAAGAATACAATAAAAGTTTTAATTTTTAACACGTGATTTAAGACAGAAGTGTTTGCTACACTTTTAATTAAACATTTTTACAAATGCATTTAACATATGGTGAACATACTTCTTTAATTTTATTCCATTCCTTATATTTTTGAATATGCTTCAATTTGAATTAGGAAAACAGTAGTGGCTGTGGTAGCCTAGTTGTCATGGAAGCTGACTTACGGCAATGAGTTTCGTCGAGTCGTGGATTCAAGCCTTGATACCACTGTAGACCCGTAATTAAGTCGGTGCTAATGCACTTTAAATCTGTCGAAGATCAAAGTCCACCCATTGGCATGCTACGGAAGTTAGAAAACTAAGGTGCCAGATCAGATGTTGTCTTCATCAACTGCCCGAGATTCAAATTCGTGAAGACCGTTGTCAATAGCCTTCTTGTTGTTTCTAGTGCGACATTAATAAAATCAATCAATCGGAGAACAATAAATGCTAATATGAAAGGTTTTGTTTCCTCCAGTAGTTTTCTTAGCATACGGATTAGGTACTTTTTCTTTCAATACGTTTCCTAAGACATATCTCCAAGAATTAATATAGTGCTTTCATCAGAAATATTTATTTTGCTGAATTCAATCTATATTATGAAGATTGTTTATTCATTTATGTGTTGCACGGAATTTTCATCATCCATTTCTTCTTCTGAGGAATATGAGTTTTTTTAGTTTCTCTTTCAGAAGGAATCTTAAAACCTGAGTTACCTTTTTCATCGTCATCACTAGAATTTTCATCTAGTGTGAACTCACTAGAATTTTCATCCAGTGATGAAAAAGGTGAACATACATCAATAGTCCATTCCTTTAACCTGAAAATAATAGCTGTCAGACACGTGAAATAGTCAATTCTAGAAACAATGTTACTGACCCGCATTCACCTACAATGATCCTGCAAATAAATGCATGTGCGAATGGAATAAAAAAAAAAAAGAAACGCTGGGGATAAAAAACGAGTATATTTTACTAACCGATGATTCATATCTCTTTGGCACTCTCTCTGAACGCTTCGGTTGCTCTAGGTAGAACATTAATTTATACTCTTGCTATACATTATTGAAAAAAAAATTGATGTATTAAAAAAAAACCTAAAAATAAAATAAAATAAATGAAATTTCAGTGAGTTGATATGAACGTTATAAGAATAATTGTCTATCATAGTGGTCTTGAGATTAAAGGACTGCTTCGGTCTTTTTCTTTTTAGTGTTAAAGATAAATCATGAACAAATAGTGAATCAATTTAAATATCGTATTATACATCTACATATTAATCAATTAATTTATGTACTCTTAATGTTCTAGAAATAACAAATCACTAACGCGTAGTTTTATTTAGGGCATACCAATGGATTACGCGATTTAAAAAATTAAATAATAACATGCCGAATAAAAATTATATATCGCAACTATTTGTTTTCATTCTTTGAAAACTCGAGAAGAAATAAATGTGCGACGCGATTCTTAGCAATATTTTGAAATAATCAATTAAAAAAATGTTTTGAATTTTTTTTTCTCTTAAGAAACTAAAGTAGAAGAATAAACTCAGAAAGATTGTTTGGCTCGTAATTTTCTTAAAGAACCATAAATACAATATCAAAATCTACTCTAGGTATTCTTCAGATATTCAAATCGTTAAAGGATTATAATTTAAATAGGATTTGCATCTCCTTCTGATTGGTTTGCGTTCGTGACTTTATTAATAAGCTTTTATGTATGCATAGTAAAGGATGAAGAAATTAATATTTAAGTTTTCGATGGAGAATATTAGTATCTAACAATTTCTTTAAAAATGGGGATCTGAGAAGAAAAAAAGAAATCTCTTATTGATTTTTCTCTTACACAAATTAATTTATTCTGTTTCAGGGTAACAAAACACTTTAATATGCAGAACACTTAAATCACTAATTAAACAATGAATTCTTTCTAATCTTCGTATAAAAGAGCAAAAATTAAATTCTGATTAAATTACGATCGCTAATTAGGGATATCTTTAGCAGAAAGTAAAGTAAATGATTTTTAACTTGTATTTATGAATTTAAACTAATGAGAGATTCAATCAATTTTTGCTGTTTTGTAACAGATTAATGCATATGAGTGAATTTAATAAATCAAACTACAATTTGCAATTGACAAATATTTGCAATACATAAACTTTAAGAAAAAAATTATATGGTTAATTCCAATGTTTCCGCTCATAATAACTCTAAATAGGAGGAATTTCTAAAAACTGAAAATCTTTTAGGGAATTAGAATTTCCTTCATGAGTTTCTTATAACACACATGTACATTTATTTGTATGCGTACATGTGCGCGTGAGAGTATTTTAAATAAGATTATTATTCATTAATTTTTTAAATATTTTTTTTATAAATTTTGCTATTTTTCTTAATTAATTTTTTCACATTTTTATTCTTTAAGGTTATTATAATATTTAAAATACTTGTAATTATATTCTGTCATTCATATAATTTCACAGCATTTAGCAGACAGCGTTGCATATCTTTGCATCGTGAATTTGGAATTTAATCATGTTTGCTCATTATGTTCATTTTTTGATTTGCGCATGTAAAGTTTCTGGATTATTTCCTATTGTATATTTTCTTTTTTTTTTAATGTACAATAATTTTGTTGCTTTATTTGATTTCTATTATAAGCATTTTTGGATTTTTTTTTGATTGCAAGTTTGTTTTCTTTTTAAATGATTTTATAAAGATTTTGTTCTTTTTTGATGTATGTTCAAATATATCTTCGTATTTTATAATAAAATGTTTTTCAGGATAATTTAGTCTTTAATTCTGGAATAGCCCTATCATATTACAGGCTGTAGCTTGTTACAACATTAATTATATTACATTCTATTCTTTTGCTTCTCTTAAATACTTGGATTTTTCAATTTTTTAATCTCTTCTATTGATAACTTTAAAATTTGCCATATTATTTTTTCTTTTTATTTACTTGTTTGTGAAAAGTTATCTTTCGTCTATAAAATTTTCCTGATATAGTTACATTTTTTAACTAATTTATATATATATATATATGAAGTTTCTCAGACATTTTCTTATTTTCCAGTCGTTTCATAAGGGGAAAACTAGTTGATATAGAGAAAATCTCATTTTTTGCAAACTTTTAATTTATAACACAAGCGCATTAACAAAAAATAGGTTTTTAAAATTTTTTTTTAAATCTGTAGGAATTCTTAATAGAGTTATTTATTTCACGGAAAAAGAAAACTGCTTTTATTAATATTTTAAATGATTTTTTGAGTGATATTAGGATAAGTTGTCCGTAAACTAATCTTCAAGTATACTGGTATACATTTTTTTGTAGTATTCGTCATGTATATGTCTGAATATATCTCACTGCTATTCATAGAAAATTATATTGCACATAAAAATGAAATTCAAGGTTTCATTACAATCCATGTCTTTCAAATGTTAGAAGGCAAACTTTCAGGCTGTAACTTTCACATGTATTGATTTTCATGAAAAATTATCATACAACCATAGGAGCATGATAAAATCAATTGCTGCTTTACGTTCCAGATTAACTTTAATGTACATAAACATAATACTAAAAGACTGCCATTCATAAAAGTTAACTCTAAATATGAAACTTTATGTCATATGCACTGAAGATTAGTTGACACTTTAAAGAATATAGTGCTATAAGTCACTGAAATTTGCCGTGTTCGCATACATTTCAGTGCTTCTGCAGTGTAGCTTAGTTCACCCTTTGGCTAGCTAGTAACAATGTGTTAAGAAGGCTTTAGCAGTCAAATAATGGTGGTATAGTTGGCCGTAGCTGGTTTCCTGTTACACCTCTTGTAGGAAGGAGGTTACTGATTAATGTGTTCGCTTGTTTTCCTTGATAGAAATTTAATGGCTGCCACATTCCATGCATAGAAGTGGCGAATAAAGAGTTTTGTGCTATACTTAGGTAGGCTTTGCAGCTTTCTTAGAAGTTGTGGTACTTAAGATTTTCGTGAGCAGGCATGTTTGTTCAGTTTTATCTTTCGATTATCTCTGATTACTTAAGGCGTTCTTATTTATGTTATAAGAATTTGTTCAAGGGTACATCCTAGTTATTAGATTATTAGAACCATATGAATTAAGTAACAGGAGAGCTACAAATAATCTTTTGATACAAAGATTATTAATAATTCACTGATTTCGATAATTTGCCAAATTTGTTCATTGTTGTTAAAAAACATTCCATTAAATATTTATTAATATCACAATTTTGAATATATATATTCAGTATTATGATAATAAAAATTTTGTGATATTATTAAGTATTTAAATAAAGATTTTATAACAACATTGAAATTGATCCGTAAGTATGCAATAAACAAAATCTTTCAGTTCCGTGTATGAGAAAGGATAAAATTATTTTATTTCCATTTTTGAATTTACATTTGTTACGTTAGAAATTTAAATTACAGATACTTATAGGTATCTAAAATAATATGAACTGCAAAACTTGAAAATGTAAAGACTATTACATAATTAACAAAATTTGCCTTGTCCACTTCCACACCACGTTAATGGGAGGACTTTGAGCATTAAGAGATGCGAAGTTCACCAGCCCTGGATACACTTTGGGTCTGTAGTGGCATACAAGTTCGAACCCATGACTCGACGAAAACCATCAGCTACCCGCAACCATGTCCCCCTAGGCTACCGCAGCTACGGTTTTAAATTGAAATTTATCATGTGATTATTTAATTCGCGATTTTAGTGCCAAAATTACGATTTACAATTACCATTACCTTACATGGTTGTGAAATTTGTAACAGAGCAAGTTGTTAAACATAATTAATGCTCTAGATATCGCGTTATTTAATCATGTTTATTATATATGGCAAATCATGTTTATTACATCTGGCATGTTTATATTATCAGACAAATCATTTCTTAAAAGTACATTTATTTAAATGATGTCCCCCACATATATATTTTTGATGAAACATTCACGAGCATGCTATTTAAAAGAACACTATTATATACATGAATGAAATCTTCATTTAAATATCAAAAAAATTATATTTTATTAGTGTCATTAACTTTCAAAATTTTATCATCATTAGATTTCAAATTTGTTTGTGCTTATTTTCAATTAATAATAAACGAGATTTAAGAAAAAAATTCATTAGAAAAGGTAACTCCAATTAAAATGCCTAATAATTGGAATTATATTTTCATCCTTAAGTAACACTTTCAGCAAATAAAACTGAAACTTTTGTAGTATGATTATAACAGTTCTAATGTTTGTGTGTGTGTGTGAAATTGGAGCATATTTGTTCAATTTTTAGTTTAACGATCCAATAATGTTTTGAGCGCCTTTATTTATCATCTATGTTCTTCTATTAAATTTTCTTATATAAATAGTGTTTAACGAAATATCTTTTGGAATTGTGTTCATTGATAATTCTCTTATCACGTTACAGTAATGTATTTGATTTGAAATGTGTTTTTTTTTTCTGAATAATTCATAAGTTCAAAAATGGTGAAATCAGTTTATCATTTGACGTAACGTAAAAAAATATGAATTTGTACAAAAAAAAATTGGAATGCTTCAGATAAATAAATATCAAAGCACAAAATAAAGTATTAGCGATGACAAATGAATTATTTGAAAGTAATCATTACCATTTTCGAAAAGCAATTTATATTTCCATCGTAGTACTTTTTTCCCTGAAGTGTTTCAAAAAAGAGCATTTCTATTTGTCGAGAGCTCCGTCCTATTCACAAAAACATGAGAAAGAGGAAAAACATAATAATGTCTGACGATTTTAAAGACAGTCTAAAGTGTCATTCTACCTATACCGTGATAAGAGTTAATGAAAAAAAAAAGTCTAGAACTCTTTCCATTTACTGTAAAAAAAAAAGCGTATTACTTATCGCAAACCGTGATAAAAAAATGTCTTTTTCAGAATTTTTTCCCTCCGTATCATAAAATGTGCGAAAGAGAAAAAAAGAATCCTTCTAAATAGATCCTGGAATTCCTAAAGTGCATTATTCTCCGCGAACCAATGCAATGGTCTGGTATCTAATGATCCGGGAACTCCCACGAGCACAATGCGTCCGGGCAAATTCCGGCCTTAAATGCCACCGATTAGCATTCGGATCACTGCCTGATGGTTTATAAATGAAAATGTATGGGGGGTTATACATATAGTCGTCTCTTCCCAGAGCTATGAGAAAATATTCAGTGATGATACATCATGGCTTTGACAGCTATGAAAAGCATATATACTCCGTGAGTACATAAGTTAGTGGTGTTTCGGACAGATGATATGACGGTCGCTTTGAAATTGTGATTTATCCGCGATGTGTTTTTTTGTGTTTTACGCCGAAGCCATTGTTCTGTGAAATATTCGGCAGAAAAAGAGAATTTATGACAGTTTTAGCTATCTGAAGATGTGTTATGTTTTAATGTTTAACAGATAGGCATGTCGGTAAATTTGATCATCATTCTATTTATATTTTGCTATGTATATGTACATATTTTAAGTGTCTAAGTTACACTATTGTATAATTTTTAATGTTATCTAATTCGGATGAGTTATATATATATATCCTTTTTAAATGTAAATTTCAAACTCTTCCTTTTTAAACGTAAATTTTCATTTTTTGCACGTCATATTTGTAGTTCATACATGAGACAGTTGTATATGCAATATTTTGATCTTTTTGTATTATCTTTTCAATTTTCAATAAATTTTGCATTGTTGTCTTAGGTCTTGATTTTGTTTGAGTTTATTTTTCACAAACTGTTTGTTTTTCTTTTTCAATTTAATTTTTTTCGAATTAGCCTTTAGATTATTTTCAGTTTGTATTTTTATTTTAATAGCCATTTTTAATAATTTATTTTGTATTTGGGAATAGTTTTGGCAATGTTTCTAGAATAACCCATCTTAACAGTCTTATAGCCTGCTACAGTTTTATATATATCATTTTTCAATTTTCGGTTTTATAGAAAAAAAATTAATTACAAATTTAGTTCATAAACTTTTTCAATATTTATATCTTTTTTTTATTATTTTGTTTATTTTTTTAATTGCTTTTTTTTCAATTTATAATTTTTTTTTCATTGAAATTGTTTATTGCATTATTTTTAATTTTTTTCTGTGCAATATTTATCTTTCTATTTTTATTTTAGTTCCGGTATTTATTCTTAATGATCAGTTGTGTTTTTATAATTTTAACTTTGCATGAGCCTCTTTATTCATATGTGAACTTTAAAAATTATTTTCTTTTTATATACGAATATATATACACTCACATATATATTATATATTGATTGTTGAAATAATTGTTGATATGTAGAAATAATTGGTAGTCGTTATTTTTAGTACAAACGATGTTTATTATTATATGAGTGCATTTTTGTCATTTATTTTTATATCTTTTTATCAATACACGTATTATATTGTCTCTCCATGTGACGAAGTTACATGCTGCTTAGCGTGGACAAAACAGCAAGTGGACGTATAAAAAAAGAAAGAAGAAAGTATCGCTGTTATCACGGTTGGCGACAGATTATATAATTAAAATGAAACGAGGGATTTCCCTTACAATCTTGCTAATCCATAGGTGAAAGAGAATTTGAATTAATTCTAGCAAAAATAACACGTAGGATTCTGAAAGAGATTACAATTCTTAAAAGTGGAAGTCAAAGTAGTTTGAATTTAAATGGCTTATTTATTAATGAATATTTTTATTGAAAGAAAAAAAAGATAAAATTAATTCTTGTTTATAAACTCTTTCTCTCTCTTTCCCCCATATATATATATATATATATATATATATATATATATATATATATTCAACTAAAATAATATATTTATCATAAAGGTTGTAAGGTAAGTCAACAGTCTGACACAATGAATGAATTTGTAAATCACTATTAGCTCATCTTTTTAATAAAGGGAGTATACATTTACCAGAACTCTATTATTCATTAATATAGTCGTTTAAATCTGAAATGTTCTTATTTAAATTACTCTGAGTTCTGAAATTTATTTGTTATAGCATTGTTGTTTATCAGAATTGACGTATGAATACTTAAAAACTTCGATGAGATAAATACCTGTACATTATTCTTGTTTATTTACATATATACTTAAATCAGAAATATGCTAGTTTTCTAATATTAACCAGAGATTTATATTCATCAATTTCATAAGATTTGAGCCATT
Source organism: Nephila pilipes (assembly GCA_019974015.1). Lineage (NCBI taxonomy): Eukaryota > Metazoa > Arthropoda > Arachnida > Araneae > Nephilidae > Nephila > Nephila pilipes. The sequence continues at coordinate 464,298 of BMAW01076762.1, read as the reverse complement.
CTATTTCCTCTTCAATAAAATATAGTCCTTGATGGCAGTGGCGTCTGAATGGTGTTTCGAATGTAAAAATGCCTAAATGGAATCTGAGTGAGTCTTAGATGATTTGCTTTGTAGTATTTGATATTTATTTCAGTGTTTCGAAATCCGTATTTCTCGATTTCTACTTTGGAAGAAAGTCGCCTATGGAGATGCATTGCAAACATGATTCCTATAGAAAAATGTCGGTGTATAGAGGATATTTCTAAAGGAAAGAGGAAATTATTTCGGGTGGATTACATATTTATCGTGCTCATTTGCTATTTCAGAAGCCTTAATTACAATTATTACTATGTTTTAATTATCTTTATTCCAAATTGAAATATATAACAATACCTTTTTTTGGTTGAGACGTTTCTAAAATATTCAGGTTCCGAAGAGCTTAATAATTCAGTTCAACTATAAGAATATTATAAGACTATCTTACAAATTTATTATAAGAGTATCCTTATTTTTGTCATTTAAACATTACCATTTTCAATCAATATAGCAAGTATATTTATATAGAGTACATAAAAGTAGTGTTTCTTTAGAATTTTAATATAACTTTTTCTTTTTTCACAATGAGCTTGAAAATACTTCATATAAATTAGAAAGACAAATTATCAAAGAAATTTCTGTTTTTAACATTTTATAACCTTTCGACTTTAAATACAAATGTGATACGATATTAAAAAATTACTTACATATACTTTAAAATTAAGATTAAAGCAGATTTGGATATATTTTTGCAACATTTCCGTGTGCTAAATAAATAAATGCTATTTTGGGATATATACGTAAATAAAGACTTTTATTCATAAATTAGAGAGCTGTATTGCAATGAGTCCGAACTTAAGCTATATTCCTACTACATGAAAGAGAAATTTGAGTCTTAAGTTATATATTTTTACCCACCATTTTCATTTATTGAAAAAAAAGGGATATTTAATTGTTCCAAAGAATGAAAATGTATTTTTCAATGGACTAGAGAAGTTTCGTATACATACAGTGCTTTATTCAAAAATTTTTTAAACTTTATTTATTTTAAACAATATTGGAGTATAATACTCTGAAACAAAAAAAAGAAGACTTAATATAGCAAAGGTGTATTCGTTTTAACAAGATTTTAACTCATTATTCCATGTTTTTTCCATTTCTTTTCCTAGTTGGTTCATTACTCGACATTCAACGACATCGCACAAGACTTCATTTATTCCGCAAGTACTTAAGTCGTTTGAGACGCACAGAAGCCATCCCGACAGTAAAACAGCTTGACACAAGCCTCTGGGTTATGCTGTCGAAATTGCTTCAAGTTATTTTCCAGTCTCCCTCGTTTCACACTTGGGGAAAGCCAATTTTAGCTTCCCGTTCCTTCTTGTTTATGTTGAGGATTACGCGAGAACGCTACCCTTCAGACCGCAGAACAACAAAAAGAAAGTAAAAGGGGAAAAGAGGGAAAATTTATTCTAAAGAACGATGTAACAATGAAGGTAGCTTTGGGCAGTGACATCTTTCGGTATCAACCGGCTGCACACGCTTTATAGGGTTCTCCAGCCCCCAAGCGGACTGAAGAAACTATATTTGTTGCAGCACCGACCACCTTGAATACGTGTTTTACTCCTCTTCTTGGCTGTGGTGGAGGCGGGACAAATGAATTCCTGTGTCAACGCCAGCCTCCCATTGAGTAAGATAGATGGGGCTACGGCAAGCAAGAATCTGCTTTGGATTCCCGCTTTGTTTTTCCTGGCGATGGCAGTGTATAAAGTGGAATTGACTGTGAGATGTAGTGGCCCAATTCAGGTGGAATGCCGGTGTTGGAAGTAACGTTAAACATTTACGTCCGACCCGGTATTGAATACCGGTTGTTGCTATGGCAGCCGTGTTTATTTTCATAGAAAAGAAACGGTTAGGAGATACTAGTTTGTTTCGTGTACCTGTCTAAATTTTTTTTTTATCTTTTTCTTATGTTCTACAGCCTTTTATCCGAAGATAAACAACTTCTGATGAAAAAAATATTTTTCTCTACTTTATTTTATGCTTTTCTGAGTCACCATTTTGTCGGAAACTGCTTATTATTTTGTGTAAGAATTTAACGTTTAATAATGTCTAATTTGTAATAGCTTATAAAAGGAAAATAGCAGAAACATTTATTGAATGTCACTCAAAAGTTATATACTCTATAATCATGGTATTTTAAAATGCATTCATATTTATATTTTTTCTTCTTTCTTTATAAATTATTCCTTTAAATATCTTTTTACGAAATATCTACTGCTTTATATTTTCTAAATTATTACTGAAGTTGTTACATTTACTATGATACATTATATTATATATTTTAAATTACATCTCCTAGTATGCTAAAGGAAATATTATATTATTTTTGACTATGTCGTATAACTTTAAAAAGGGCAATTTTCTGAAGTAGAGAAGCAAACAATAGGGGGATGCTATATAATTCTATTTTGATATTTAGTATTACTCAGTAAAATGTAATAAAATATAAGTGGTAGTAAAGTCAAGTAGGTCAAGAAACATAAAATAAATTCAATTTCATTTTTAAGCTTTAAAATAAAATTTTAGTTGTCTTTCTGCTTTTTATTTATGAAGTAATAAGTATTTTAATACTACCACATATGACATTTTAAAAATAAAGCATTTTCTTTTTCATAATTTGTACGTAATGCAAATATATAATCATTTTTCAAACCATGCTGAAATATTTGTTATAAATATATTTTTTCATACTTAACTAAACATTTTCCTATTAAATATTTTTTTATGTTTTTAAAATGTGTCAAAATATAACACTTTACTCGTATTAGTTTTTATATTTCATTGTATTGTTGATGAGAAATAATAGACAACATAGAAACACAATGATGTGGCATAGTTAGCATAATAACTTAATTAACATATAGATGTACCATCTTTACTTTTGCAATATGTCAGTATAATAAATAAATATAGGGAAATAAAGGGAAACATAAAGAAAAATGAATCCTATTCTAAATATCCAAAGGATTTTTTTTTTGCTTATGAAAAGTACAGAAATTTAAAATTTTGGAAAACAGTATATCGATACATATCTCTTATATTTATAATATAAGATAATGTTTTTCTATATGAAGTTTTTTAAAACGACGTTTTACATGAAGTAAGAGGAAACACACTTGAAGTTAGTCTCCATCTTTCTTCAATATATATAAAAAATTATTTAAATTATTCCTATAATAAAAATGAGAAGAAAAATAATAAATTGTTCGATTCAAAGAACAGATTTAGCCACAAAAGGTTCTAGCTTTTTTTATATCGATTTCCTCACAATAACATAACTTTACCAATTGCTGTATTTTAAAATGTTTTATGTAATCTGGCAATACCATTACCCATACAACAACCCTCCCTTGAATTATTATCTAAAGTTCTAGAATTAAATTGATAATTCAAAATGATATTACTGTATTCATCATTCCATTGCCACTTTCTCATTACATTCTGAAATCAAACTTTCAATCTAACAAAATAAATTCAAAATTTTTATAACAAAAAGAATAAAAAAAGGATTGTTTATGTGCTATAAAAATAAAATTATTGAATTGAATATCAGAATCAAGCAAACGATAATATATTGAAGGGAATAATAAAATAATTTTCAGATATTTAAATTAAAGCATTTCACTGTGTTTTGAAAAGTGATCAAGGACGTTATTTTGCGATTGTATACAAAAGCAAAAGCCCTTTCGGTGGCTAATTTAAAAATAAAAACTTACTTATACTACAAACTACTAACCATTTACCATGACTTCAAATAACCTCTACCTATAACTTAAGTTTCTTTAAACACAAAAATTCTTCCCATCATAAGAAACAATCAGGTAGTATTTGTCCTTTCGGGTCAATCGCAATAGCTTATGGTGGACATTTCTCTTTCTAGTGTATCGATTTTTCATCATGAAAGACTTTATTCCCGATCCCCTAGTGAGAAATCCCCTCTGCAGCGTTAGGTTTTCGTGTTCGCCAGCCCATATCTTACGCAACTGGAGTTCCACACAATCGATAGGGAACGTTTCATCGAACTCAGGAAACCCTATCGAATTCATCTGTGGGCCAGCCACGCAAATAGTTTATGGATGCAGAAATCTGTCATCTTTAATGTTACTTGCAGAAATATGTTTTGTTTTGGTGTGTTTCTTTATGTTGGTTGAGTAATGAATAATAAAGTATTTCACATTAAGTCAGTATTCCCCTAATGGTTGATCATAAGAATCAAAATAGAAATCGTTATTTTTTCAAGTATAAAAATCCTTCGATATTAGTGCTACATTCTAGTTTCGCCAACACATAGTTAATTGCATATTTCACGTATAACTTTAGTCTGTTGGAATTAAGGAATTCCTTTGATGTTTCATGTTTGAAACTTCGAAGCAAAATTGAAACCTTTCTTTTAAAGTCTTAAAGATGCAACGATGAATTAGCATTGTTCCTGTAATAGTTTCACTAACATATATTAATGCTACATTGTTTCTTTCTCAGGATAAAAATGTTCCTATGGTTAGGACTCTGTTTTATAAGTTAAGAAGGCTAGATTTTGATGTAGGTAATCGAGTATTGCTTAATGAGGAGCTAATCCGGCTATTTAGTACCCTTTATTAAGTTCTTAAATATCCTTTCATCTTGTTTAATTTGTGAACAATCTTTCATTTTAATAGACATTTTTACATACATTTTGACAAATTTAATACTGTCAGATATATGTATGAGAGAAAAGCTGCGCAGATTTTTTTGGTTTTATTAATGTCGCACTAGAAGCAATACGAAGACTATTGGCCTAAGACTTCGTAATTTTGAGTCCCGTTTAAGTGACGAGGATGTCACAGGAGGTGGGACCCCCTCGCCTAACTTCAACACCATGCCAAAGGGAGGATTTTGAGCCCAGTCAGATTTAAAGTCCCTCAGCCCCGGCTACACAGCGGGTCTTTAGTAGCATCAAAACTCAAATCTCAACTCGACGAAAACAGCCGGCCGGGAGTTCGCGACCATAATCACTAGGCTTACACGGCTACAAGCCCTGTAGAAGCGAGTATATGTAATTTCAGTTTCATTTGTTGGGTAATATAGAAATTGCTCATAAAAAACATTTTTAGTACCTTTAATTTCAATTGCCAATTGATGATAAATTCAGTTTTTCGTACATGTTAACAAAAATTCTTATATTTATAGTAAGATTGATATTGTGTCACACTTTATTTCAATGTTCAATAGAAAGAAATAATCAATTTTCCAATGAAATTTTATAATACCCCCTTTTTTTAAAAAAAATAATAGTTTATATCATAATTTTTTTCTGTAAATATATCTAAAACTAAATTACATTTCAGAAGCTTTATGTTAACGTCTCACAATCGAAAATGATTGTTGAAGAATTTTAAAGGTGTAGCAAAAATATAAGCTGGTAAAATTATGCTCTTCATTTCTGTTGGAGTATCATTAGATTTTTTTTTTTATGGAATTCAAACTTTTAATTATAATTTTTCTTTATCTACAACTGGAATAAGAACCTATAATTAATTCAAAAGTGTTTGAAGAGTTTTATTATTTCAACTACTGAGATCTTATCTCTTAAATTAAGAAAAATTTATTTATAGGCTATTCAATATTATGTTTATTCCTGCCTTCTTAGCCAGCTTGGTTTCCTGTGCCAACAACTCTAAGTTACAATCTTGGTTTTTATGTAATCAATCGTCACTATTGATTTTTGAGTCAGACATGCAATGGAGCTTGTGTATACGTGGCATATTGTTGCTTACTTCTTGTAGTAATTGGTGCTCTACTATTCATTGGATTCTCAATATGTATAATTGTATCTATTAAATAATTCTTGTTGCTACAAATTCTAATATGATGTAATCACTAGATGTAAACTGCGTATTACCCCTAATATCTGATCGACTCTGGCCTGAGACATATCAGTCATTTGGTATGGATAAAAAAAAACTTTGACTGTTCTAAATCAAGAAAAAGAAGCATTGAAAGCAAAATAGACTTGCTTAAAAACCTTCATAGAAAGATTCAATACATCTCAAGATGTTGAAAAAGACGAAATTATATTAAAAGCAAATTTGGAACCAATTCTTGAACTTAAAAGCAATATTAAAGATATCCAAAGTGGATATTTTAATTTGATGGAAGCAATGCATGCATCTATTCACTTAGTTGAGTTGGAAGATATTGAAACAGAAACTAAAATTTCAGAGGTAAGCCTGATATTACTTATCTCTATTCTAAAATTATCTAAAAAAAATCTAAAAATAACAACAACATATCACTACTAATGAAATTAAATGCACATTGCCTGAAATTCCACTCCTAATTTCTTCTGGAAAATTTTAAAGAGTAATTTATGTTAATCATAGGACAAAACAAACAATTATATTGAAAAGCCTCTCTCAAGGGTGATGTAAAATTACTTGAAACGAGTGGAGATACATTTCAATCTCTTCTTTCTTCATTAGAAGCTGGAGTTGTTAATAGATGCTTATATTTTGAATACATAAAATTATCGAAAGGTCAACGAGAAAGAGAGACAGGGAGGGAAAAAAACACATCAACTAAGACTATTACTTGATAATTTAAAAGGAATCTCCGTTCTCTGAAATAATTAATACTTGAAATCGGTGACTTCTCAGATGTATTATTTCTTGATAATTTGTTGAAAAGATCGATCAGAATTTCAGAAAAGAATGTGAACTCCCTTTCAAAACTAATGATGTTCCTAAATTCAGACTTTTTTTAAACATTTTTAGAAGATAGAATTCGCATACTGGAAGTGCTTCAAAAGATCACTTATTTTTGTACTAAATGCTTGCAGTCAAAATAATAACCCCTATTTCTAATACTTTATTTCATTCTAAGACTTCTTTAGCTAGTAAATATTGCGTCACATTTCTATATATAATTTGCAAATAAAATCACCCAATATTTCGTTGTGCAAAATTTAAGGAATTGCCAGTATCTGATAGATTTTCTGCTGTAGAAGCAGTATCTGAAAGATTTTCTGCTGTAGAACCAGTATCTGATAGATTTTCTGCTGTAGAACCAGTATCTGATAGATTTTCTGAAATTGTGTCTTTTTTGTCTTGAACACAGGCCATCGTGTAGGTAATTGTACCAATACTGGTAAATGTAGTATCTGTTCTAGTTCTGTGCATAACACTTACTTGCTCAGAGAAACAAACCAACTTAGACAAAATCGAACACTTCTCCGCCTAATTTATTCGATAAAAAAAAATCACCGGATGTTATGGCGAACCCAACTTGTTATGGAATCCAGCTTCTTTTAAGGATGCCTCACTCACTGTCTCTTTTCGCCCGTGACCTCGATTTAAGATGAAAAAAAAAAATAAAAATACTCTCTTTAACGCAACAGAGGGAAAATAGAAATATGTTTTAATAAAAATATTGCTATAGTTAGTTTTTTAGCAGCTGATGGAGAAAGATAATTTTTTTGCTGCATTCATGATTCAGCTTCTCAGAGCTTCTGCTTAACTTTCGAGGCTGCTTTTATTGAGGTTTAAAAAAAAAAGTTTTGATTTCCATCTCTAGCATCGGAGATTCAACTATAAATCACAAATTTTGAAGCAGGTTTCTAATTCTAATAATTCTTTGAAATGGGATATTGATTTATCATAGTAGTACCAAAAATAATGGAAGTCCCACCTTCTTAATATTGAAGCTATTCTAACCTTAAAATCCAATTATTCAATTATGTTTTCACTGCCACTGGGTTTTGTGTTCCTCAAAAAGTGGATGTATTATTATCAGCCGAATATTTTTTCCGATTTTCGAAAGATAACATTTGTTTACATGGTTTGCAGTTGGTACCTTGTGAATTGTTTTGCATACCTTGTATCTGGGGCTATTAAAATGCTTATTTGAAAAACAAATAGCTTTTCGAATCAGTATTTTCTATCAAAATACACACCGAATAAAGCTATTACTGCAATTTGGTTATTTGAAGAATTAAATGACATCAAAACTAGTGATAAGTCAAAAATTTGTATGGAACTTGTGACGGCTGCCCATTCCGGGTTGTCTTTTGTGCCATAGCTAAACTCAATGTTTAAACTCTAAGAATCAATAAGTCAATCAAAGAGACGTTAGAACAATAATTACGCAATTAATATAACAGCAATTATGAATGCTCTCCCGGACAAGGGATTTACTGCCTTAACTCAATCTACCAATAATAATCTAATTGACTCTTACCACTAAGCCTTCCTCGACTGCAACTCCGACTATGGAACAATTGTTGAACACTGGAATAACTAAATCTCTTGAATCACTCAACTTCTAATCCAACCTACTACTTCAACCTCTCTTTCCACTTTTTTCAACTTCTCCTTCAACCTCCCTATCGCGACTCTCAATCGGAGTTTATATATTTCCTAACTCTCCCGCTTCACTTCATTTCTACTTGTTTTACCAAAATTACATTTCATTTTTTGTTGGGCCAAGGTTGTTTAGCAAAAGCAATCAATCTTAATTAAGTTCCCAAGGTTAGTGAAGAGAAACCGCGAATAACCCAATGCCACAAACTTTTTGAAAAGTCTTATTATCGTAAACCTATTGCTAGGTACGTATGATATCTCTTTAGGTGTTTTTATATGTATGGCAGCTAAGAAGTTAAATTTATTGTGCTTAAAACTGGAACGAAATACAGAGCTTAAATAGCTTTACAAGCAGTTTCTTCATGAATAAGAGCGGTTCAGATATTAGAACAAATTATTGAAAAAGGCGATATTCCTCTCTCGGAAGGATACTTCATTGTGTATCAGGGAGAATTAAAACCTTCTTGTATGACTACAAAACTTCGCGTTGTATTTGATGGCGATGCCAAAACCACGAATGGAAAATCTCTCAGTGATATCTCTTTAAAAGGTGGAGTAATCTAAGATGAATTGATTGAAATATTGTTGCGTTTTCGCAAACTCATGTATGCTTTCACTACCGACATAAAAATAAAATTTAGGCAGATTCAAGTTGATCCCTTTCAAACAAAATTACAACTGATTCTCTGGATGGAAAACAAAAATAATCCGACAAAAGTGTATGCCTTTAAATTTGTGTCTTATGGTAATGCACCTGAATCTCACCTAGTGACCAAGAACCATAGTAATCTCAGTCACATGAATACTTTAGAAATGCTTCGGAACTGCTCTGACACCTTCTTTTAGAGAATAAAAATATCTAATTTGCAATATGTAACCAAACGGGACATTGCTTTCGAGATTGCTCGTATTTAAAACCATTTGAGTTGTTGAAACTATTCATGACCTCAGCAAAAAACTTTTTTTCAAACTTTTGACTTCTAACCCTTAGTTAGAATGAAGCTATTTCAGATAATACTGACAAATAATGGAACAAAACTTTCTGCTTCCTGTTTTTGATTAAAAACTTGAAAATTCTTAGGTGCGTTGTTGAAGAGAATACTTGTTTTATTGCAATCAATGAATTGGATAATAATTTTGAAAAAGCTTATGGAATTGCTGTTAATTTGCAAGCTTAATCTGATAAGAGTTTACCAGACAATTACTATGCAGTAAGTCATTTATCGTTCCTCTGAACACGATTACTACACCTGGGCTTGATACTCCCAGTGGCGTGGTGTGGATGTTAGGAGAGGGGGGGCTAGCTCAGGTGTCGTCCTCGTCACTTTACCATGGTTCAAAATTACGAGGTCCATCGCGAATAGCCCTCGTGTTGCTTCTATTGCGACGTTAATGAAACACTGAACTAAAAAAACACCTCGGCTTGAACTGCAAACTTGCCTTAATATAGAAAATCTTAAAAGCTTTAAGTTTCCTTATCAATGATGTTAAATTGTTTTTTTTTATTCGACCATAGCTCCTGCTTGAATCACCTTAGCTCCTCATCCTTTGAAATAATATGTATTAAATAGAGGGGCACAAATTCAGCTTCTAATGTAGCACTACAAATTATATTACATTCATTCAGCTGAAAATCTTTCTGAGTTCCTGTCCCTTGGAAATATATGTCAAAGCAGTAGTTGAACATAAACTTCAGTGGATTGGCTCGTCATTACTTAAAGAACAATTTATGAACTTAACTATTTGTTCTTAATGATACCATTTCTCTTGAACTTAAACTAGTACAAAAAGCTTTTATATTTGTATATGAACACAATTTCTTTTAAACGTTGTTTAATTCAACAAATAATTACACAAAGTTAATTAATATTAGCTCTATTTACAGGTTTATAGACAAATGTAAATATATCGCTAAAAACCCATCGTGACTTCTCACCACTCTTCTTAGGGACTTCCAATACATCCTATGAGCAAGTTAAGATTTCTCAATACTTATATAAGATGATTATAGTTTGATTCGTGTAGGTAAACGTCTATGCTGTGCACATTTAGAATAAAATGGTAAATTCTCCCTTTTCCTTGTCCATAATGAAAAAGCAAAAAAAAAAAAAAAATCCATCTATGTTAGTTCTCATGTATGCTAGTGCTGATCAAAATGAACAACTTCCTATTTGTAAATGGTTTTAGGGATACTTTGTCAATGTCATACCTGATAAAGATAAGAATGTTCGAGTAATTTGCATCAAAATACCCAAAGGTATAATTAAAAGAGCAATATCGAAAATTGTTAACTTACCAATTATTGATAATCAAATATACAACTTTATTTAAAAATTTGTTCTTATTATATCGCTATTATTTTCTTATTTATTTTATTAAAGATGCCTTTAATTGTTGTTGAAATATGGATATGTCAATGCGGTACAGAATGTTCAATATTATATTTATTTTTTCATTCTTGGCGATCTTGGCTTCATGCGCCAATCGCTCTGAGCTACAACCCTAGTATTTATATAATAAATCGTCAATTTTGATATTCGTAGGATTCTCAATATATATAAATGAATATAGATTAAAATAATTTGTTGCTATAAATTCTAATTTTATATAGTTTGCTAGATTTAAATCACGTGATATCCTTAACACAGTTTTTAGAAACAAAATACACAAGTATGTTATACCTGACTGGAAAGGGAATGATGAAAACGTCGTTTTATACATTTTCATTGAATTTTATTTTTAATATTCAACATAATATAGTATATATCTCTCTCTCTCTCTCTCTCTCTCTTTCTCTCTCTCTCTCTCTCTCTCACACACACACACACACAAATACATATGAATACATGAGTAATATATTAGTAATCAAATATAAGTGATACAAAAATATAGCAAATTCAAGCAAAATATAAGTAATACAAAATAAATCTTTAAAGAAAATTTCTTCAATTTAAAATATCACAAGATTGTATTTCACATTATTCCTTTAAGTGTATCTGTACGAATATATGTATACATCTATATAAAATAATACATATTTTCAGATATCTTTTTGCAATCAAAATTATATTTACTGTTAAACTTTAATATTAAATATTTCATGAGGAATTAATATTCTGGAATAGTTAAGGAATTTACTCGTTATGAAGACGATTACTTAGATATTTATTAAAACTTGAATGTAATTACTATCAGTGATATTCATTATATTATTATCAAGACGATCATTTAAATATGTTTATTCATTTACGTCATAATAAGCCTGTAATATTTTGAATTTATATCACAACTTTGATTTCTTCTGCATTTATTTAGATTAAAATGAAACAAATATTGTTTAGCAGTGTTCATTGCTATATTAATTTTAAACAGACAAATCGTGAAATTTGTTAATATATAAATTTGGAAAATTAACATTATATGTAGAAATGTAGGAATATGTAGGAGTAAGATATGGATACTGAGCTAATAATATTTATATTATAGTTAAGTACGGTGAAATTGAATATCCCTCTCAAAAAATAATTCTTAAAATAAAAAACTTTATCTCATGTTTAACTGTATTCATAGAGGTACGATTATAATAATATAAATGTGCAATAGTATATTATTAATATTTTAAGATAATTTAACAAATAAGGTACAATATATTTTCTACCGTCAATACATCCATATTAATAGATACAATTTTATTCTAACAAAGTTCAACACATTATCAATTGCTGTCAATTTCCATTTAATGCATAACTGATAAATTTTCCACTTTCAGGTCATCTAAATAATACATGAGATATTTATTACTTATTCAGAACTGTCCCCAAGACGTATTACGTTATGGGACACATTATATGTGAGTTACAGTCAAATGGTGTGTCATAGCATCTAGCCAGTTAGTAGAGTTCCATCATATATGTCAAAGGAAATTACCATTAAAAGATTAATGAATGCTGATCAGCACAATCTATAAATCAAGTGGACCTTAACTGTATTCATAGAGGTTTCACTTCTCTTTGAAACTCTCATACCTGTGGTAATGCATTTGAAACGAATGTCGAAAGTCTTAACAAAGTATCGGTTTCTGTGAAATAGCTCTATGCTTGAGTAATTTATTTTTAACATATAATCAAAGGCTGAACTTTTGTTTTGAATTTTTATACTGAATGGAAGATTCATTTATGCTTTGTATTAAATTTTATTTGATATCTTTCACACATATAATAATAATATTTTTATCCACATAAAACTTAACGTATTTGATTCCAATACTTGATTATTTAAACAGCTGAATATTTCTATAAAATATATTTATGTTCATGGAATTAAGATTTAATTTATATTAAAAATTGTAACTATTTTTTAAATAACGTTTTGCATTTTCAATTCTTGATGAAAATAAAGAGCAAAAGTAACTAGATTTTTTTTTATAATTTAACAGTTAGTGTTTCATACCATGCTGACAGAAAGTATCTTTACTATGGAACAATTTTTTAGGGAACGTAGATTACCTATCATAAAAAAGTAAATCTGTGAAGTATTTTATAATTGTTTCGTATAAAATCTATTTCCAACTAAATACTATTAAAACATTTTATAAATGCTATTTTTACAAATAAATTAAATATTTGTAAAAAAAAGCAAAGAATTTTTTGAACGAAAGATGTATAAACTACACATTATAGACATAAATAAGAAAATAAATTTATGAAAGAAGATATTATAAAGAAGATTTATACTTTTCAGAAGGTTACATATCTAAATACGTATTTAATAACGATTTTATACATGTCACAAGAAAATAAATTCTATGACAGAAATTTGTGAATCAATATTATTCTGCAAAAAGGGAGTACTCAAGTGAAAATGTTATATCATTGAATTTTAATTCGTTTTAGGGTTTTGTAATGTTAATATTTATATTACTACAAAGCGAAATTGAAACATTCATGATACTATTCAAATCATTTGGATTTTGTGATTTTTTAAAATTAGCTCTATTTTTAAAATATAAACCTGTATAAATTTTTTAAACTTTTAAAATCACAAAATATTGTCAGCACATATAAAATGTATTACATTACATCTCATCAGCAACTAGGAATTATTAGAAAATAGTTATAATAATCGATTCTATGCACATAAATATCGTGCTTTGTTTACGTATGGAACATAAATCTTCACTTTAATAAAGATTTACTGAGTCAACTGACTAAAAATAGACCTTCTAATCTTTCTCCAAGGTCAATTTGTTACCATAATCACAGCTGAAAAATTGAAGCTTTTCAGTAAAAACCTAAGTTCTATTCCCAAATAAACCACGGATTTTCACCATTACCACTCCCTTCTGGAAATATCTCCTCATAACAAAAAAGCAATGATGATAAAATAAAGTATCATTCAGCATATAATAAATTGCTCTTGAGGACTTTTAAATTCAAGCTTAACCGCCCCAATAAAAATCGCCCCAAAAACATAACCCCGCAGCAACTTCTGACGCTGAGCACATAAAATAAATACCGAGACAGCGTACTTCGTTCTTTGGACAATGGCCCATCAAAGGAAGATGTATAGAAACCATTATTCGACTCCAGAATTCTCGCGTTGCCGGATTGTGCCGGACAAAAAACTCGTCAGGGAGGAATGGGATTCGGTCGTTTCATAGAAGAGTGCTTAAAATATATATGGATGTATGAAGAGAGCGGAAGAGATGGAGAATTCAGAGCCTCCATGCCGGAATGAAAATCATCACCTCCGAGATGACAGTGGCAAGAGATTTTGCCGTCTCTCCTTTTTTTTCTTTCTGCTTCCGTTTTGCTCTTTGATGTGAAATTTTCCTTGCCTCAAATTCTTCCTGTTCTTTTGTCACCATACTATTATTTTTTTATTTATAGAGTTTGTTTGAAAAAAAAAATAGAAATTTGTTCGTGATTTCTGTTGTTTGTTTAGAGTGGGAATAAATATTAGAGGAAATTACAGATTTTTGGTGTTAGTTTTTTAAAACAGGTTTATACGGAAATGATTCTCAATGATATCTGATTCTGTATATGCATTTTAGTTATTGAATTTTATTATAAGAATTGATCCTGATCTTATTTATTTCATTAATTTTAAAATTAATGAATGTGCAAAGAATATTTACTGAGAATTTTACTTTAATTTTTTCCGAAGTCTTTGTATTTTTTTTATTTCTTAATGTGTTTTACAAAAATTATGATTTTAGTCATTTGTTTTCGTATGAGAATACATTTTGTGAGACTGTAATATTATTAAGGATTGGTATTTTACAGAAGGAATTTATGAAATCAAGTATTACATTATTTTCTTTCCAATACTTTGCGTGCTTGCTTAACCATGTAATTAAAGAATAATACATTTTTTGCATTGCTATTAATTATTTTTGAGTAGTTTGAAAAAAAAATTTCTTGCCTCTAATTATACCATTTCATTTAATACTCTAATCTTATTTTTTTATTCTTAAAGGAAAATAAAAAAAAAATTATTGTGGGTTTGTTTATAAAATAATTTGTGGAATCAAATTATACGCTTATTTTTAAATTGAAATATGGAGAAACAGTTTTATTGTTGAAAACTCAAGTTGATTTTTCTTGACAATTTTTTTCTTTTTTTGAATTTTCATGCCATTATTTTTAAATGAATGTATTAAAATTTATAATTTTATCTAACTATTTAACAATTTAATGGAATTGTAATTATTTCAGGGTATTATGTTTATTTCATTGAAATTTTTTTTGTCTTAATAGTTTGTAGCAAACGTGTTTTTATCCAATGACATTGTATTATTTCACAATCTTGTTTTAATTTATTAATAATAACTTCTAATACTCTAATAATCATGTTCATTAATTCAACTGAAATTGGTTTTAAAAATTAGTGGTATAATCGATGTAATCATTATTGTTCAGAATGAAAACATGCATTAATAATATGAGAATAAACATTGCTTATGATTAAGTATTTAATGTCCTACTACCAAATGCGAGAAAAGCGGAAAGAAGTTCCATATGAAGGGAATTCTTAGGCCCGAGAAGATTTAAGTGTAACTGTTAAATACGGGGAGTAAAATGTTTTTTTAATATCATGCTTATCTTTAAGGAAGGAAGAAAATATTCTTTAATACTATGTGGAAGATAAACATTTTATTTCACACTTGTTGAAAAAAAAAAGTAAATTAAAATCTAAATAATTCAATTTGATATCTCTGAACATATATAGAAATTATATGTGAAATGGTGAGCATACAATTGAATTTTAAAAAAATTGATATATTATCTATGAAAAAAATGTCTTAATAATTTTTACACTGCTGATCAAAATCCAAAATTAAATTTCATTGTAATTTTATATATATATATATATATATATATATATTTCAGAACTCACCAGCTTGTATAATTTTAAGTAATCGTAATGTAACAAATTCTTATAAAACAAAATCTATTTCGATGAAAAGAAAATTGCATATTTTTTTTCCAATTCTGTTTCAAACCAGCGGCTTTTAATGTGTTCGAATCTGAGATAATAATTTGAATAGCAGTTTCTCCCTACAACAATTATATTGATTTTTGGACCCAATTTTGTGTAATATGTATAGATTGTTTTAGTAGTGTATTTTAAAATACAACTTTGTTTATATTATTTATTCTCTTTTCCTAATCTCTGTCTGCATTGAAGTACATTATAGACTTAGACCCACTAGCTTAAAGAATTACTTTAAATTACATAATTAGTTAGAAGTTCATTTCTTAAAGCAGATTACTAAGCAATGATATTATTCAAAGATAAAAGTAATTTTCAAAATGCAACATGTTGACATAAAGTTAAATAAGTGCATATAAATTCTGAAAAAAGTTACAACACATAAATTAAAATAATCACGTAAGAAAATAATATTTCTACTCAAAGAAATAAAAAAAAACTAAGGAAAAAAACCATTAGACTTATTTTAAAATCAGCTTTCAGTATCTTAATGAAAATAGGCAAAATAAATATTACAAATAGAATCCAAACCCAAACTGGTAGAATCCAATTAAAATATTTCTTGTAGGACAAAAAATGGATCAGAGCGGGGGGGGGGGGAAGGGGAAATAAAAAAAAAAAAT
The DNA here is from genome assembly GCA_019974015.1 of Nephila pilipes. Taxonomy (NCBI): domain Eukaryota; kingdom Metazoa; phylum Arthropoda; class Arachnida; order Araneae; family Nephilidae; genus Nephila; species Nephila pilipes. The sequence continues at coordinate 447,773 of BMAW01076762.1, read as the reverse complement.
TTATAAATACTATTATGTATTCTTCTTCATTTTGGCAAAGAAAATAAAACATTAAATATTTAACAAACACGCAACAAATATAATATCTTGGCAAAAAAATAAATTTTTAATGGTTTCAATCGAGTATTATAAAAGAGAAAAAATGAACACACACATAAACAAAAGAAAAATATTCGAATATCCATTTAGATTTAATAAATAAAATTTGTAAAAGAGTAATGTGAAGAATTTCCAGCCATCTATCTTCTACACCGTCTGTACCAAATCTTCCAGACGGTATAATCATCTAACCGTCGTAAACTCACTTATTTTTAGAAAATGTTTTTGGTAAAAGAAACATGGCCAATGTGGTAAAAGAAACATGGCCAATGTGGTAAATGAAACATGGCCAATTTTAGGTTAAATATTATTTCTTGATAGCATCTCTTAATGATGTTTATATAATAAATGTATAAATGTAATCTTTAAGCTTATAGAAATTTAAAAGTATCTTTGTTAAATATATGTATTGTATGAATGTTTAGGTAAAGTATTATTTCATTGATAAAATTATTAGTATTATTTTAGTTATTTGCAACAAAATTGTATGAATTTATTTTGAAGAAATATGTACGCTGTGTAAAGTAGTGCTTATATCAAATTCCTTATATTTGTATATCTAATGTAATTTTGTCCTTGAAATTCTTGATGTTAATTATAATGCTTCAAAGAGGCGAATAGTCATACTTCCATTGACGTAGATGGTAGCGAATTTCATTTAAATTATGATTGCTTTTATTTGTAATTTTACATATAGCTTCATGAATTATTAATTTGATATTCGCATATACTGCCTTTTCTATATACACTTTTCGGTTTACATTAGGTTTAGACTAACTTTCGTTTTATTTAAATGACTAATGATTCGTGAGATCATTTAGTTAATTAAAAATATTTTTTTTTCTAGTTTTTAATCAGATTAGTGAATGTCTGATTTGTTTTGTTAATTTCAAAATTATAATAGCTATTAGAATGAAGTCAGATGCGTAATGCTACATTAAAGATAGTATTCACAGAATTGATTTTGAATAATATTTCATAAGAACACAAACTCTTCGTCTCTAATATCCTATCAAATAAGTCAAAGAGATAAAATGACGTAAGTCATGCAAGAGAAAGAGAGAGAGAGAGAGATTCGTGATGAAACAAATTTGTTAGATTTAATAGTTCTTGATCTTTTATGCATTCAGAATTTCAATATAAGATTAATAGTGTATTGAAAGGAGCAACAAGAAAGAGAGAGAGAGAGAACGGACATTTGTTATTATTTTCTCTAACTGCTTTAATTTACTGTCGTCTATAAACTCTCATAAACGTCTTTAAGGTTGACATTCGAAGTAATCGGATTAAGAGCTTAATTAAACTACATTGATTCCAACAAATCCTTTTAATAGTCAATGGTATAACACCTTAAGGTCAACTGTCATTCTGTACCTCTGAGACTGAATTAGTTTTCTAGCTTTTAATTCTAATTAACTTCCTTGAAACAAACTATATGATAAAAAAGTGGATATAAATTGTAAGCTGACAACATCAATAGCTTAGAGAGCTTCATTGGTGTCTCAGAACACTAATTAACCAGGTCTCAATTATGGTAATTAGAGAGGATTGTTAAGGAAATAAAATATTTTCGTTAATGCAGTATAGAAACATATTTATAGCAAAATTTCATTGACCCATAACAATGTACTTAATATATACAATTTCAATACATATTTTGAAAAATAACATTAATATGCAGTTCAAAACATTTCAAATTTAGACACCACATAACACACACCACATATATATACACACACATATATATATATGTGTATATATATATATATATATATATATACTCACGAACATTTTGGACCTAATTTACATTGCATATTATAAATTATAAAATAATGGATATTATGATTAATATTTATTTTTGAAGAATACGTAATTCGGAACAATTATATATAATGAATTAATAAGATTATGACGATGATGTAATTTATTACATATAATGTATAATTATATGACTTTTGACTTGACAACATTTTTCCTCACAACTCTTTAGACATTTTTCATTAAATTAATTTGCTGATTAGAGCAATATTATTCCCTTTTTCTCAAATGGTATTATATCCGTAATGTTAACATTAATAAAAAAGACTAGTGTATCTAATGTTGCTTCACAGGATAATAAAATGAAAGTTTCCTTTTCTTTGCATTGAAAAGAAAACTTTAAGAATAATTGTTTCCTAGAAAAATTCTTCTAGAAAATAATTATACAAGCAATTTAACTGATTTCCAAGGATTACAGATTTTTATTCAAACACAATCAAACAATTGAAACACAAGTTTCATTATTACTCTGGTGTTTTTCAACATGAGGAGTAATAGTAAAAACATGCGTACTTAACATGCATTAATTAATGTGAATATTCTTTCAATTACATGGTAACAAACTAAATAAAGTTTATTTCGTGATTATTCTTGCTAATGGGTTTCAAGGATGTTAAGTTTTGGTTACATTTAGTTATATTCAATTGAATTCCATACTATGAATGACCAAAGAATTCAGCAAATTTCTAATGCTTTGGATGTTACAGTGTGTTTAACATAAAACTGTCTGATCCTAATTTTGCAGAACACACACAACAGCCTTTCTAGATTCGAAATAAACAACACGAAGCCTTTTAAATAATTTCGAATTTTAACAAATGGGTATTAAAAGAGATTCTTTTTTGCACTCAGTTTTGAATTAGATCAATAGAGTTAAACTCTGAAATGGAGTGCCCATATGAGTATTTTCGCGATTTTTTTATAACAAGAACCTGCAGTCTTTTTCCTACAAATTATTATGTAAAGCCCAAATCACATATGTATACATCAAAATGCTTAATATAATGTATATATCAAAATGCTTAATATAATGTATATATCAAAATGCTTAATATGATGTATATATCAAAATGCTTAATATAATGTATATATCAAAATGCTTAATATAATGTATATATCAAAATGCTTAATATAATATAAAGTCTATTTAAGTAGATTAAAAGGGATGATTAAATATTTAGGTAACAAGGAATTCAAAATTTTTTCATGTTCTAAAACGAATACACCACCGGAAAGCTTACTTATTGTTTATAATTTGAATTAATCTTAACTGTAATATTCATATTATTTATATAAATAAATATAATATACTGAAGGAAATAAGATATGTTCAAATTTTTTGAGGGTAATAGCTCGGCAAATTGATTGTGTTTTAGTTAATCCGCATTTGATTCTTATAATTTAAAATTTGAATTTTTTTTCCCTTTAGAAAGCACTAAAATATTGATATCCGAAAATGTTTTATGAAGATTGCTTAAGGTACAGAAGTAAAGAATGTCAATGTAAGTTTTTTAAATGGCCAAACCTTAAATATGACATCCTAACTACAAAATAAGATTAAGCAATGTCACCCTGTATTTTTATCACAATCGCAATATTTCAACAAGCATTGTTAGTATCAAAAGAATGACATCTAACATTTTAAGAATGTTTTTAATTTTAATAACGACCAAATGACAAACATGATAAAAAATTTAAGAACCGATGAACTGGAGAAAATATATTCTTTTAAAAAAGTATCTTTCTTAACTTTTAATGATACTACATTGAAAACAGAAAATTGAATTCATTATTTTCTCTATACTGATATTGATTTATCTAATTAGAGTTACATTTCATGATCAAACACTAAGCAGTCAAACAAAAATAGTGTTGCTTACATGGTGAACAAAGAAAATATTTCTCGTTTATGTTCCTAAAGAATATAATTTTTGCTAACTTGTTATGCAGATAGTAATCTAACTTAAAATTATTATTACTCTAAGAAGATGAGTATCATTAAAAAAAGAAAAGCAAAACAATTTAAGCTTGTTTATCATTATCAATCTCTTTAATGATTGCAATAACTTTTGAAGTTAAAAATATCCCAAGAGAATTTGCTTAAAATGCATTTTTGGGAATTGCTTACTGAAAAAATTAATCATTTGCTATTTTTGAATAAAATAACGATGAATTCATCGTTCAGCTGTTTTACTTTTGAAATAATTATCTTTCACAGAATTACTTAAGGAATTGCTTACAATCGATAAAAAACTTAAAAGTTTCATAACAATTTATAAATGTTTGAGTAAGTTTATTTTTTATAATTAATGTATAAATTATTTTTAAATCTTACTTAGTTTTATGTTTCCTAAAATACCGGTTGATGTTACAGATAATAAAACCCCTATGAAGTGGTATCTCAATTTTCAAATGTTTCATTTTCTTTCTTATTTTTAAATTTTTTTTCTCAACTAATTTCAGCTACATGTCAAGAATTTCAGCTACATGTTAAATTTTTCACTATATACGTGATCTGATTAGTATATATTCTTACAATTCACATACTTACATCTATGCAGTTACTTGGGAATTTAATTCAATAAAAACATGAACAGCTTATTTGAGGACTAAAATCGCTTAAACTAGTGTTAATATTATCACATGATCTGAGAATGCTTTTGGAATGATACAAAATTTGTGATATAATTACAAAAGATCCGATTTTGTGTCCTTTTATGATTTCGGTTATTTGTTTCTTCCTTTGTCTTTTCTCAGAGTTAAATAAAAAATTACACAAAATGCTTTTGTTAAATTTTGAAACAACTAATAGTTTTTTTTTTCATTATTGATGTAAAAAAGGTTTTCTGTGTTAGTTACTTAACCTAAAATAAAATGATTGTCGTTTCACTTCTCAAATTATTAAAATGTATCAAAAATAAATTTTCACATTCTAGTTACTTGATACTTGTCGAAATTCTTTTACAAAGAGGCGTTGCTGGCAAGATGCTTTGTTTCGTTAATTTTAAATATGCAGCAATTATGTCTAATGTGGAAACAGTATGCTATAACTAATACAAAGAGTCTCCTCGTCAAAATAAAGGTACAATCTTGGCATATAACGTACCAGATCTAATTTTTTTCTTTTTCAAATTATATTTTTTTTTATAAAATATATTACGTTTGGGCTTCTTTATCTCATGTGGTCTGGCTTAAGTACATGATCAACTACCTTAAGGATTTCAAAAGATCACAAATCAAATTCTCGCGAGGTATAAAAAACGAGATATCTCTTATTTTAAATGAAGAATTTATACAAACTCTGAGACTGAGTGGTTTAACAAAATTAACCTTCAAATTGAATACAATACATAACAATCAATTTAGCTGAAAAAAGAAGTAAACACAATTTGCAACTAACTTAAAACGAGAGTTAGCAAGCTAGTCTTAAATTCAGATTCAAGACATCCTAGGTTAATTCGGGTCAGTCTCTATTTGATAAAAATGTAATTACATTTTAATTTTCGTTATGAATTACATCAAATCATGGTTTCAAGTCCTGATGCCACTAAGGAACAACCATGTAGAAGGGCTAATGCACGTTAAATCTATCGAGGCACCAAATCTTCTCTTTCCCGTGGTGTTGATGTCTGGACAGGGAGGTTCCAGCTCAAGTGTTGTCCTCATCACCTGAATGAGATTCAAAATTGCGATGTCTATCACCAATAACTCTAGTGTTGCTTTCAAGCGCGTCGTTGATAATCTTACGACATAAATCTCTGAGTAAATTTCGGTATTCTCTTTTTTTCTCTCTTCTGATTCTCCACATGTCAATTAACTTCAGATCATAGCACATTAGTAAGAATTCATATAATTTCAAATAAAAATTCGCTGAATGAACAAGAATCGTCCAAAAAGAATGAATGAAGCAATAAAGGAATGCAGAAAGGTGTATTAAAAATAAGAGCATTTCAAAAGGCCCTGATAAGAAAAGTTTTTAATTTTATGTGAGAGTAAAAATTACATTTTTAATCCTAGTTCTTGAAGTTTAAAAGGGCATTTTAATAAATGGTTATATGTATTAGAATTTTAATAGCTTGTATTAACATTTTGTGTTTATCTGTCTGAAAAAGTGTTCCAACTAGGAATTTTGTTCTTAAACATTAAACGAAAACAGCCTCAAGAACCTCAGCATTTAACACGATCATTTGTATTTAATACAAATCTCACGAGACCTTTGGGAGTTCAAATGAATTGAGTCAAAGAATAATCTAGATTCTTTCTTTCAGAATTAGTTCTTTAGCCTAAAGATCTTAAGAGTCTTAATTTAATCAGAAAAAAAAGCAAATAGGCAGAAATTATAAGCTGTTACATCTTAATGACTGTAATATTAAAATAATAACTCAATTTGTGTAATGTAAAAATGATAAATACTTACAACATGCTTATTGACTGAACTAACATAATCAAATTGTCATCATATTTTATTTATTTTCAAGTATATTAATTAAATTATTGTATCGAGATGTTCAAAATAGAATAACTTTCACGGAAGGTATTCTTAATTCAATAAAAAATTTCTTTGAATTATCCAATCTTATTCAAGTTTGAAATTAAATTGTCCATTGAAATACTTCTAATCGTGTTAAATATTTCTTATTCGAATATAAAAAGTTACATTATGAGGAACTATATTTAAACATTTTATGCAAATTATTTCTGAAAATTAAGATGTAGTTTTTACGAAATCCTTCAATGAGAAAAAACTGCTTTCCTTCTAATTTTTTGAAAGAGCAAATTTTTTAAACATTGTTTTGAATAAACCCGCTCTGAAGGAATATCGTCAATATTTGAAATCATTTTATGAATGCTATTGTTTATGATTTTATATGTAATATTTAACTATTCTTTTTAAATGAATGCTAAGTTTTTCAACACGATCAAAAATGTTTTAAAGAGTAAGAGATATTACTCATCAAGTATTCTTGAATGTTTTTTGAATTTTTCGTTAGTAATTTTACACCATTAATTAGTAATTTGAGCTCGAAGGTAACAGTACTCTTGCAGTTGTTGTCGGATGCATTTATTTAGAACGTAGTTTTTTTTTCTGAAGGCTGGCTGATTTTTGACTAACGGCTCTTCCTCAATTTTCCGAGGAACAAATTTGACTTCTATCATCTCATTCAAGAGTCTTCCACCATTAAAATGCTAATAAACTAAGCTCCAAAACGATACACCATATTTGTAATGGTTTGTTGTCGGTTTTCAAGTTGACGAACTTTCAGAAAGAGATTTTCCGTCGATAGAAATGGCACATTTTTTAAACAAGAAAACCCTTCGTACACTTGAATATCTCTTAGAGCATCATTTTTGTACGCCTTGATCATCGTGTATCCTATTAATTTACTAAAACACAATTCCAACAACAAAAGTTATAAGATAAAATAAATTTTAATACAATTATTTATAATTTATTTAAAAACAAATTTAATTTTTAATTATTATTAGTTTTTATTTTGTTTTCTTCTATTTTACTTATAACTTATACTAAAATTCTAAAATTTTAAACCTCTTATTTATAGGTAATCATATATTTTCTTCTTTAATATTTAAATTCCAACTTAATAATATATTTAGCGTAACTAGCTACTAATTATTTTCTTTGAGAAGGAAAAAATTCATTCTCTTTATTTGAAATCATCGCTTTGAACGTCTGCGATTTCTTTTTTTAAGAAAGCTTTTAAATCTTTTCTACATGTTTTAATTATATTTTTGGTGGATTGAAATAAGGCATGTTGAATTTTCATGTGATTTCTTAGTAAATGCTTTTTTAATACCTTCATGATTTTTCTTAGTTTATCTCTTGGATATTATTATTTTTTTACCTCTGATTTTTAATTTTTATCTTATTATTATTATAAAATGATTGCTGAGTGGAATGGTTGAATTCTTAATATTGATATAATCTTCGCCACAATTCAGAGCCTGTGAAGGAATTCAATTACTTGATTTCTAATTTTATCATTTTCTTTAACATTTACCATAATTTCATGTATCTTTTTTTATACTCTTTGTGACCCTTTTTGTAGTTTTGCTCTAAATTTTATTTATCAGCATTTAAATTTAATTTCAATTTTTTATATTGTAATTACGATAATATATATATATATATATATACTGGACCGTTATACTCCTTTACCATACAACTTATTACCAACCAATTGTTTGCATCCTTTTACATTATATTACCAATCAAACAATGATTTAAATCTTTTTTCAATTTATATGGTGATGATGTGTTATATTTTTTCATTTTGAGTATGTGATATACATCTTGAAGCTTAAAGAAATTCCGTCTTACTACTCACATATTTGAATCTTCATTTCTTTGAATTTTGTAAGTAATTTTTATATTTTGATTTGTTGATAATTTTAAGAATTGCAGATTTTATTTTGTAAATTTTATCGTTGAAATTTTTTGCATTTTTTAATCATTGAACTCTTTTGTAATTTGGATTTCCCAATTCAGCCTACCAGGAATTATAGATTTTATTTTTGTAGATTTTATCGCTGAATTTGTTTGCATCTTTTAATCATGAACTCTTTTGCAATTTGGATTTCCTAATTCAACCTACCAAGTCGCAAGGGGGGGAAGGTTGGTACCATTAAACTAGTTTAACCCCACTTAATCGGTCCTCAGCCCGATATTGCTTTTTGACTTGCTGGGTTCCATATTTTCATTTATTTTTCTTTCATTGTTACATTTCTTTCTGGATGTTTGTCTTTTTAAATATTTTAAATTATTCTTTCATAAATCTTCAGTATATATATATATATATATATATATATATATTCGTTAATAAGTATTCATAATGTTTTGGTACTCATGTTTTTTTAATGAATTATGAATCACAAATAAAATAGGAAAGGTATGTATTTCAACAATTAGTAGGTAAAATTGTTTTTATTTATTTATTTTATAGATAAATGTGTGTGTGTGTGTGTGTGTGTATATGTTTTCTGATCAATAATCATCAATACACTTAAAAGGAAATCAATATTGAAAAGCATTGTAAGAATATCTACTTCAATTTTTGCTCCAACTGGTGAATTCGAAATTTTATTTAAAAATTAAATTAGATATGTCATTCTTTTAAATATCAAAACAATAAGATCTTCATGGATCACAAGAGTTTCATTGTATCCTTAGTAACGAAACCGTTACCGATTTTACTTCAACGCCATTGTTTCAATGCGGAGTTTGAATATATTGTTACGATTTTGGTATTTAAAATGTGTTTATAATGTTAAATTATGTCAAAATTACTATTTTGCTTGAAAAATAGTGCAGGATAAATGTTTATTGCATGTAAACATGTGAATTAGATCAATTGCTGTGGGACCTTGTAAATAACATGGGGCTCTTTAGGTATCTCGCCAAGTTGGCGAGATATCGTTTAGTTGGTGACAGTTTTGGCAACTTAGATGCCAAATTTGTCTCCGTCTCGCCAATTTTGGCGACATTGGCGATATTTGACGACTTCCGGTTCCGGTCGGTTCTCCTATTTTCTGGAATGTTCTACCACTTTCGCCGTGTCTATATAAGGCATACTGAAATGCAACATAGAGTTGTTATTCAAATTTCTTGAAGCTCAGACGCGCCCACAGCCTCTGTTACTTTATGGGTGATTCCGTTGTGATTTATGCCGAAGAGAGTGCGAAAGCCTATGGCTTTGAATTTGATCTATTCCCCGCTGGATCAGTACATTGCGTTGTGTTACTGTTGTGTTGTATTACTGTGACTTCGGCTGTTCTTATGCCTTTCTGAACATTGTATTCTTCATTGGGCTGATAATAAAGAACTGTTTTATCGCTGTCCTGATTAAAGTCTATTCAATCCCTGAACCCAACAGTGAAATTCGTTACAATATGTACGAATATAAAGTATAAAATAGTATATTTTTCATCATTATTCTCATTAATTAAGCATTTTAGTACTTTATAAATTAAATTACTGAACTTATATAAAATTTTAAATAGAATAAACCGAACAGTTTAGTTTATTATCTTTATATAGGGTATTAATGCATTTTCTATCTTTTTGTAACTATAAAAATAAGCTTGTTATTTTTAAAATTATACAATTATCTAATATGTTCCACATTTTGCCTTCGTAATTTAAAATACTTTATTGCTTGCATTTCCCCCATTTTCACTGTATTGATTTTTACTGTGCATCTGTAAGTCGAGAAATATTGTACTGAATACTTTCTCAAAACGAATTGTTAAGTATTATGTCAATGTTAAAGTAAAAACTTATTAAAATGTTATGTCAATTTCCACAAGAATCTTTTAGTGCTCTCTTTTTGAGGAAAAGATATCTTCCCTTTTGAAGCTTAATTCCAATTAATATTATCCTCATACATGAAAATATGAATCTATATATGTTTTATTCGTGTAATTATTTAAGATATAAATTTAGAAGTATAAAATTTTGATGTTGTTATAAGAGCGTATTTTAGAGATTTTATGAAGATAGTTCGTTCAAAAAATGAATTGAAATCTGGATTATTGAAATCTTACCTTTAAAACATCTCTATCTAATTACGCAATATTGGGAAGTCAAAATAATTAAATTTTTTCATGTGTGAAATTTGATAGAGATAAAGTCTTGTACAGGTGCATCTTCGTGAGACATAAAAGTATTAATAAAGCGACATATTTTTTCTCTGTCTGGTATCAAGTCTTGCACTATATGTGTCTTTGTGATACATTACAAGTCTTAATACAACTACATATTTTTTTGTCCTTTTGCTTCAAGCACAATATTTTCTATCAAAATCTAAAAATTGATTTAATATCTAGCAAAAAGTTGAAAATCCTTCAGACAAAAGCAGTTTACTCAGGTTGAACACCAAGCTATTTTTTGATGGAACGATAAACTAAAATGTCCCTGAAAAGCACTCATATAGTAGCATAAAACGAAAAATACCGGAATTAAGGATTTCTAAAATTTTTGAGAAACTAATATTTTAAAGTATCTTTAATAATACATCTTATAATGCCTCTGTTGTTTTCCCATAATACTCAAGATTCTGAAGTGCATAACGATTGGAAGTTGTAGTGAGAATAATGAGATAAAATTTCTGAGAGAATAAATATTTTTAAAACATTAATATTTTTTATATGCAGAAAGATCTAACTGTTAATTCCTACTTAGATCAATAAAATGTTTTTTTTTTAAATCTTTAACAACTGGTTTCTATTATCATCAATATTTGGTTATGTAGGTAAAATAAAAATAAGGTTTAACATTTAATTAATTATTACATTATAGCAAGTAATAAAAATATGATGCATATGAAAAACCAAATGATTAAATATCTATGCAAAACATCGAAAATTATTATTACTTAGTCTTGTCTTCTTAGTTATATAATCAAATATTTATAACATAGGTTAAATAACCACTTCAATTTTATGATTGGATATCGTTATAAATTTGTAAATATGATTAATCCAATATCTAATAATAATATGTATATCTTCCAAAAATGTCTTAAATGGAATAAATTTTACATTCCATTTTCCTCCAAAGCCATGATATATCATGGTACTATCTACCCTGGTTACCCAACTTCGATTTTATAATTTTTAACACTTTAAATATTCTAACTGAATTTCACTGCATGATGTTTCATTACCAAATTTTGTACTTCTTGGAGTGGCAGTACTTCAGTAAAATCCGCACCAATTTTGGGAAAACGCAGAACCATTAGTAACATTACCTGATCATAAAAGTCTACAGTTAAATTCTCCTTTTCTATAAAACCCATTCGAAAATTTAAAATTACAGAGAATTTGAACCAGATACTTATTTAGAATATTTGCGTTGACATACTTTCATATAAATTGATAAGAAGTTTTTACCACATTGAATTTCTCTTTAGTATCATGTGAAAGTAGGTGTGATAACTAGTAGTACATATCATTTCTTACGAATAGTGAAACCACGTTATAAAGTAAAATTTCGAAATACAACTTCCTCAGAAATTAAGAAACTTAATCTAACATTTTATGAACAGACCATATAAAAATGATAATATGGATCTATACATTATCTTCTTTTGTTATTTGCATTCATTGGAATAATTTTTAGACAGAGTATGAAAACAATATTTATTACTTTTATTTTAACAAAAGAATCAATTGTCATTCTGATCAGAATTAATAACACAAAAAATAATTTTTTTACTAAATAACAAAAAAAATATCTATATACCTTTATTAAACAACATAAAGAAATTGCATTGATATTTCTTTATAAGTAAAAATATGGTTTGTAATACAGTATTCTGATACCTAATTATTCATTTTATTATACATATTTCAATCAAGCAATTACGAAATTAGTAAGTAGATACACTTATTAGATGATATTTACCAAATAAAATGTAATTATAAATTAAAATAAATATCGTGCTACAAAGTTGAAAAAATTTTGAAATTTATAATCCAATCGTATTATCATACATCCACTTCATTCTGATTTATCAAAATAATTAAATGACAAAATTAATTGTATTTGCTACTTATGGTTTGAAAATATCTCAGTTATAATATCCATATAAATTTGGCAAAATGAATAAGTTTTAAAATGAAAAATATACCTTTGAAAACTGTAAATGAAATTGTTGATAATTTATCAAACGAATTATTTTCAGATACTTAAAGGATTTTCTGAATTTTGTTACTCCAAAATTATTCATATATTTATAGCTGATTAACTAAACATTTATATATGCCGGATAGAAATGATCAAATTTGTGAATCTAAATTTTAGGAATGGTGAATACCAGTGAGAAGGTTCTGTTGACGATTAAATAAATTAGCTAATCTCTGAAATAGGAACTATTAGCTAAATGCTTGCTGTTTTAATGGCTGGGAATAAATGAATCATTTAAATGCGGATCAGCAGGACCACTGAATCAGATTTAACTGATTCATTTCAAATGAAGCAATTAAACTAATGGAAACCTTGTACATAGCCTAAGAAACATTTTGATTGAAGCGAATCGAATTTTATGTTGATATTCTTTTAAATTATTACTTTCGATTGGGTTCCACGCAGAGTAATTAGTATTTTCTTGAAATAATGGGTCAGTTGCATTTCGATTCCACAGAAGGCATGCTTGGAAATGAAGTGCGTGATAGAATTTATAACAAGGTTATTGAAGACAATGGGATAATTTCGTAAGGAAAAAGATAAAATATCTTTGAAAAAGTTTGAGAAAATTAAATTACATACCCGTAATTAAAACATTTAATTAAATTCGATCTCAACTGAATATGAAACATAATTTAAATGAAATTATATTTAGAATATTCTTATATTATAAATACTAGTTATATTGCGATTTGGAAATTTTTATTTTGTTTCAAATTCCATTTTCCAATTTAGTAACTAGATACTGATTTAAAGTAATTAACTTTCTGATTTTTAATGAAAGAAAGTGCAAATTATTTGAATATACGTATACGCTGATAAATTATAATTGGGGACGTAATCTTCTTTGTTATTCATTTAAGAAATATATGTGGGAAGCATAATTTTTTAATTTATAACTCTAGAATGATATTTCTGATTAAATATTTGTGTATCAATTAAAAACTGTGATACATGATTTAATCTACAAAAATTAACCATCATGGAATAATAGTATTTCAAACCCATTTTATTTTGCGCTTTATTATAATTTAATATATAAAATCACAAATCTATGAAATTCAATTTATATAAATAAAATATCAAAATCTCTATAATTTTTAAATATTTCAGCAAAATGACATTTTTTACAATTGAGAATATAATTAAGAATATTAGATAATATAATATGTAATAAGAGTAGATAATATAATTAGAACATTTTTAAATATAGAATATATAAATTTGTTTCAAATATATGCAACATAACCCTCAGAAGGAGCAAAAATATTTTGAAACACGAAAAATATTTTATGCATAAAATATAAAATAACTATTAACTAAAATTAAGTAGACTAATTGTAAATAATTTTATGAAATTTTTTTTACCTTTTCTTAATTTTCAAGGCATTCGTATCGTTCCGAAGGAAAATCAAGACCATCTATTTTTCTAGTATATATAAGTTATAGTTTTGAACTAAATTTAACTTATTATTTTCATATAAACCAACTAAAATGATTATAACTTCATTTAATTTTCCCTTTATTTATTTCCTCTCTATTTTTACCCTAAGTCCTTCTACAAACCAAGACAATTCTAATTTTCCTTCTGTATCACGCTGCAGTTATTTTCTTTGTTTGTTTTAAATGTGTAAGTAAAAGAAACATGACCCGTCCGTCGGAAGCGATTACCATTACATTCCTCTTTCCTGGAAGGATGACCAGAGCCCTTTTCCACTAGGACTTAACACCGATTTCCCATTTTGTCCAGTTAATAAAGAAAGGCTTAATCGGATGTAGTAGGAGGTAATCCTACTTCAGCCTCGGCAAGACTCGGGGTGCAATAAAACCTGGAACGAACAGAAATAATGGAGAATGTTCCAGGTTGTACCGCGGGCAAAATGAATTTGCCATAGATGTGGGTAATCCAGGAAAGTGGGAGCGATGATAGGAAAAAGTAGAGTCGTAATCTATGAAGAATAGTTGTAGAGCAACTATCACTCTAGAAGTCGTGAAAGCATTTAATGGGGATGCTGGATATTGATGGAATGCCCTGACAGTAGGCACGATGCTTCGTTTATTACATCTAATGTTCATCGTCTCAGTGCTCTTATTGCTTATAAGAAAAGCATAAGAGATGTTATTTCGTGATAGTACAGTGTTAGAATTAGTATTTGTAGGAGGTGAACGGAACTGCAGGCTATTTCTCTTAGTTGTTAAATAATTAAATAACGTTAGACTGTGTGTAATGCTTGTAATTGTGTAATTAATATATTTAATGGTTATATAATCAGTGCATAAATAAGTTATCCCTTGAAGTTTACAATAACATTTGAATGGGATTATCAGAATTACATTTAGCAATGTTACTAATAATATTTTGCTTCACTGTGATTTATTATATTATTCATTCATATAAATGACAAATCTTCTTTTAGGAACAAAATAAAATAATAATAATAATAATAAAAAAAAACTTAAAAGCAACAATGGTATTATTTTCTTTACGAAAAGTGACAGGATATGTATTAATAAAATAAACATTATCGTAAATTTTAATTTTTCCTGCTCTCTAATTTGGATAAAACTTGGAATGGATGAAAACGACAAATAAAGTAATTTATCTTATTCATGACAAGAGACTGTCTTTTATGAAACTATGAAATATAAAATTCATTCTGCTTTCATGTCAGAGAAATACAACCCCGTAATTTAATTTTATAAAAGTGCTCTGCTCCACATGGCTTGTTTTAATGCAATATTATGAGTCATCAGGGAAGTTTCTTTTTCCAAATTAAACTTGACATTTTCTTCCATCAAAAGTAATTGGACCATATGTGCTTTTGTTGAAATTTATTTTATTTATCATAAAAGCTTTAATTTCATTATTATCTGCAGAACTCCTGAGTAATAAATGAAATAACTAAATTTATTTTTAACTAATAATCACGTTTCATTAATAAGCTATTTTATGTTAAATATTCGATTCTTTTCTCACTTTTGAATTACTTTCGCTGAGCTGATTACATAGTACAATTCAAATAACATAAACATTTTATTTGAAGGCTCATTGAACACTGAAATTTTTGTTATTTAATTATTGTTAACCTTCGTATTATTATAAAACTGATTATAGTGAAACTAATATATATATATATATATATATATATATATATATATATATATATATATTTCATTTATTTTAAATGGACTGAGTTTTGCTTCTTTCAATGTAAGGGAATATATATACTTATGGAACGGTAATTGATAAAATTTTGTAGAAAATTAATGTGATACGTGTTCCACGTTTAAATTAATAAAAATTGCATTCTACTTCAAAAATATTAATAATAATTTACATTAAAATGAAATTTTGATATAAATAGTAATTGTTTTTCATAGCAGATATAAATGGAGCTGTATTTTATTTAATGTCATTTGGTAAGAAATCTAGGAAATAAGAAGGAAAACGACTGCAAAAGGTTATATCTTAATTTCCATCTGAAGCAAAATAATAATAATATAAATAAATAAAAATAAACTGAAGAACTTCTGAAGCTTGGAATGGATGTTGAATTGAGACTTATTTAGGAAACGGAAATAATTAAATATGAATTGTTATATTTCTAAAATAATAAGTAATTCACCTTAGAATATATGAATAAAAATCTAAGATTTTGAATTATAAATAAATTCAATAATACACATGTGCTTTATATATTTGTATTAATCCTTTTATTTCCCTCTTTAAACTGTAAAAATAATATAAGTTCTAATATGTTCTTATGTAAATATTGAATACTGGTATCTATTTGAGCATAGGATTCATATGACTTCAAAATATGGAATATTATTTCTCTCCCAAAATTGTTCACGTATGCAATATTTACATGCAGAACAAATTAAAGTTCAATTTTTATATTTTTAAATTAAAAAATATATTTTAAAAATTACTTATGCTATATATATATCAAAGAATTTCTAATCTAAGATATTCATATATATCATACTGGTATTTTACGATGCTCCATTAACTTTAAAATTTTATTACAGAGATTATACAAAAGATTAATTTAAAAGTATTTCAACACCTTCTGAATTTTGCTTTCCATTTTTCTTCAAACAAATCATTCAGAATTTATAACTCGGAGATTTAATAAAACTCTAAATACATTTTATTGTTACTTCTGCTAATAAAAATAAACTATGAAAGTGTTGAAAATACACCTCCAATTAATTTTATTTACGACGAGTTTTCTTCAGTGTTATTTTTTTCAAATTTTAAGACGACGAATCATTTCGTCAGCCCTTAGTGATAAAAAAAATTCAACTGAATAATTTCTTTGAGATATCATATCCAACAAATGTTAATTTATTTAATTATGGGAAAAACCAAACATGTTGTAAACAATTTTAATTTTATTCACATAAATCTTGCATTTATGATCTGGTATTATTTTGGTATTAGATTATGATAATTAAATATGTGTGTGTGTGTGAAACATTATATATCAGATATCCTAAATTATGTAAATTTTATTTGCGAAAATTTCTGTTTTTGAATACTTGTAAACAAAGTTTCTTTGAAGGAAAATAAATAAAAAGGATAAATTCCACAATCGTGTTAAAATTTCATTACTTGACATCTTTTTTCTAAAATGTAAGAGCATTTTATTATCTTTACTTTTAACATATTTTACTAATCACAAAAAATTAAAGCATAATGAAGAGCAGCAATTTTTTTTTACTTTAAAAAGAAAATTTTTAAATAAGTATTTTAATATTACTCAGGCTGTATTAAATAGTATTAAAATTCCGAGAAAAGAAAAACAAATACATAAGGGAATGCAGATACTTGTCTGAGGAAGAAAGGAGATACAAACCAAACATGAAAAGTAATCAAAATATGTCTCTTGAAGGTACATTAGAAGATAATAAGACTATAGATTCATTTTTCCTAACACATTCGATCTTTATTAACGGAAATTCGTGTTTGAAGGTAACCGAGTTAAAAAGCAACTTAAGAAAATATGATTTTAAAGTTCTATGTTTCTAGAAATGTAACATTTCACTTTAATCTTAGAAGGAATCAGAAACCTTCTCTAAACGTTAATTTTGATAGACAAATGTAAATAAAAGAATATATATATATATATATATTATAATTTTGAAAGTAACACTACTGTGAAGTGAGGCTATTGAAATTTTCTCTTCACTAACCTCGAAGACTTTAAAGTAATTTTAATTGTATAAAATTTCAATTTCTTCCGGACCTAAATGAAATATGATTTAATAAATTAGAATGATGATAGAAGTAAAGTGAATTGAATTAGAGATAATTATTTATAAATTAAATAGAAAAGGAGGGGATGAAACTTGAGATAGAGGATAACGAAGTCCTGATTGATATTTATATTGAAGCAGCATCATAATTAATATTTAAATTTCAGAGTATCTTTGTTAAAGCACTACGATAAGAATAGGCTGATTTTGTTAGGGGATTGAATCAAAACGAGTGAATTGGTAATCTAAAACTTTATTAGTTTATCCTAATTTAGAATTGACAAATGAAGTGGTATTCATTAAAGAGCGATTTTATCTGTTATTTAATAAAAAATGAAGCATTTTATCTAGTTCTTAGGTATCTTCAATTAGAATCAAGTATTTAATGACTGTTTAATTAGTACTGAGCATTGGCAGTATGATTAAGTACTGAAGAAAGACTCTTACACTGCGATTAAAAACTTTAAACTTAAACTACATAATGTATGTGTTAAGCTTACGTTCAGTGTCATTACTAGGGGGTGATGTAAGGAGATATATGCTCCCTCAATATTTTTTTCCGAAATTGAAATATTTCAGAATGATTCACATATTATACTATTATAGAATATCTGAAATGTTTTTGAAAAATGAATTTGTAAATGTTTTTTTTTATTGTGAAATGAAAAGATGGTTCCATCTCAACCAATTTCTGAGACAAGAAAAGAAATGTGTTTTTGTCTTAAAAATCCGCCTGTGGCTTAGTGCTTGTAGAAGAAGAGTTAAGGGGAGGGCATTCCTATGGAAGTTGTTTCCTCCCCTCTTCCCCCATAAATCTTTCTTCATGGAAAAGCTTACAGAATGCATTCTTTTCTTCCAGTTAAGCAGACAGTTATCTACGATCGCATAAAATCGGTCATCGGACAGGTCTGTTTGAAGAGTTGAATTATATACAAGCGGTAATCTCGGATTTCATAAACGAATTGTAATCATAAAATCTAAGTCAACCGGTCTACTTTTTCTCAAAGTATTAAGTTTATAATTTTATAACTTTTAAATTTGCTTGGATAGTTCACTTAATTTTTTGAGTCGACAATGTGTAAGATTAAACAGCAATCGCTTTAAAATTATTTTACTCTGATGAAAAAAAAAATCAAAATGACACTTTGAAGAAGAAAATGTACCTTAAATAGCACCAAAGAAGTTGAAAATCATCATTCTGAATCTTAAGTATAAGTACAGAGCTCAAGAATTCTCTATTCTTCAGAAATTACCATAATTGATACAAAAATGAAACAGCAATTTGAAAAATATGACATATCAAATAAAATCGATCGTCAATGCAAGCATCAATTCCAAGTTCTTCATTTGGTAATGAAAAAGTGTTGAGGAAATTATGATATAATTTGCTGGGTGAATACCCAGGGCTCATTTATTATAAAATTGAAGATGACATTTACTGTAATTATTCTGTAGTTTTTGCATGGAGAATACGAGTAAATGAAGCAGTCAACCATTGGGACAATAAATTTATTAGTCTTCGTTTGTGGAGCAAATAAAAAAAAAAAAAAAAGCATTAAGAAAAAAATAGTATCACTATAGTAATACTACAATAGTAATAGTTTTTTTTTTTGCAAAATGTTGACAGTTTAAGCAGCTTTTTTCACAGCTGTATGCAACCCATAATATATGTTATTGATACTCTCATGTCCGACAGTTAAAAGAAAATAAATAATAAATAATAACCAAATAAAAACAATCCTTTTATATAAATAAGTAGTTTTTTGTGGTATAAAAGAACTTCCTTTAAGAGGTCATCATGATTATGGCTAGATTGACGGAACAGATGAATGTAAGGAACATAGTCTTCACTTTGGGAATTTCCATTTACTACATAAATCCCGAATTGATGAAAGAAATTGAATGCTGAAAGAGCGCTGAAAATCATCTGTTGACAATGCATCGTATACATCTCCAAAATACAAAATTAAATTACACATATTTGCAAATAGATAACACATCAATCAATAACTCCCGAGACGAACATTGAAAACAACATTTTTTTTGCAAAATTTTTTTTTATTCATCAACATAACACCTTTTGTTAATCATCTTTTAGGGTGATACAATCGTTCCAACGCTTTTCCAAATCTTTTTTTTTTTTTTCTGCAGTTGGTTATGGAGTAAATAGCGATAAACAGCTTTCTGAATCATCGACTCGTTGCTGTTTTTGTTCCATCGAAAGCAATCGCGGCACCCACTTGGAAAAAACCTTTTTCACTTCACTTCAAAAAACCTTTTGCAGTAAATACACTTCCATATGATATCTGTGTCATCTCAGCAATCTCTCGGAGCTTCACTTTACGATCTTTCATTATAATTTTTGTCACTTCACTCACATTTTCCGGTGTAACGGCTTCCACAGGTCTACCCGAGCGTTCCGCGTCATTTGTGTCGGTACGACCACGTTTAAACTTGGCAAACCACCGACAAATCGTTGCTTTTGATGGACAAGAGTCCGGGTAACATTTTTCAATCCATTGTTTCGCTTGCACGGTGTTTTTACCCATTAAAAAACAATGTTTTATCAGAACACGAAACTCGTTTTTTTCCATTTTTTAAACAAACTACAAAACGACTTTACTCCAACATCGATAACTCAGCTGTTTCTGGTCCGATCGACTTAAAATTTTGACGCGTTTCAAGCAAAGGTTAGTTCTCTAGAAAGACCTGGTTACTGGTTTACTACGAGCGCCATCTCTGGGTTAGTCTCGGGAGTTATTGATTTATGTGTTAATGTTTTAAAAAATGGTTGGGGAAATACATTCAAATAATTTTTTTCTATTATAGCGAATAAACACACAGATATTTCTAAATATGTAAATTTTTTTGAACATGCGGACAACAAACCCTTACTAGTTGAAATCTTTTTATAGTTTGAGACAGTAATTTCAACCCGCGGAGAAAGGTCTAGCAAACTCAATTTTGATAACTTTAGAATTTTTAGGTTTTGTTATAAGATATTTAATAGGTCAAGGATATGATGGCAGTGTTACCATGTCTTGAGTATTCAACGATACTCCAGCAAAAATTTCTCATCGGCACTATGTGTACTTTGCACTTCTCATACTTAAATTTAACTATTTCAGACGCATGCCAAATTAAAGATATTCTTGATTGCGTCGGAGTTATTAAAGAATGTTATTCATTCATAAATACTCCTAAAAATAGTGTTTTGCAGTATAGTATATCAGAATTGCACTATTCTTCCAGGTAAGAAGAATTAAAAAAAATATCACTTATGAATTGGATAGAGCAGCACAGGATCTATTATAGTGATTATGGAATAATGGATTGATGTCCCATTTGATTTATGTCCTTAAGAAGAATATAAAGGAATAATACTTTTGATATGCGTTTAAACAGACAATATTCATCATACATGCATAAAAATTTATTTGTAAGTGAAGAAGTCATAAATATTTCACAAAAACACAAACGGAAAATAAATACAACTTTATAAAATATATGTATAGAGTTTTTCATTTCGTTATACTCCCACTTTTTTAATCGTTTTTCAAATCGTGGTCGTTTTTTTCTTAATCACTAAATGACTTTGATCAATATTTAAAAAGTGTTGGATTCCACCAAATCTGATAAGCTGGAATTTTCGTTGTCATGTAATCTGTTAATTTTCATTAATGATCTTCATTTTTGTATTTTTTATAATTTTGTAAAATTTATATCAATCCTTGAACAGTTTTAAACAGGCAAAGTAAGATTGATATTACCTATTCGATAATTTTAATCAAGTGGTCATTCTGAACTACATAAATTATTTCTTTCATGGCAATGATGATATGCACACACCCCCAAATGTATTCCTGGTACGCCACTGCTTACGTTGAACTACATCATTGAAGTAACACATATTGCTCACCAACACACTCACACACACACACATAAACACAGAGAGAGAGAGAGAGAGAGAGATTAAAAGATTGAAATGAACGATATAATTCATATCCTACAATAGTCTAAAATTAAAATGAATAAATTAGTTTTAGATGTTTAGTTAACGCATAGAGGTAAATTAATAAAGTATAAATAGTTGAATTTGATAACAATTTAAGAAGAAAAATGACATTTGTAGAGCTTACACCATAGATTGAAAAGCTAAATAATGATTTTTTTTATATGAAGAAAATCATTATTTTTAATGATTATGGAGTTTTTATAATTATTATGGAAATATTATGTACATTGCGGACTTTCGGATATCTTACTTTTAATAATTAGAATATATCGGTTGTAAATTATTTTTATCAGCTTTGGAAGAAGTGTCAACAATCTATTTGTCATTTAATATATCTTTTATCTTTTCATAAAACGAATATCGAGTAAAAAAGAGTGACTACATGTTTCTTTTAATTCATAAAAGAATATCAAACCTTACTATTATAATATACGAAAAGCAGTTTTTTACTCTTATATTCTGAACATTTTTTATTCAACTTCGTTGATTATTTTTGCAGTGCATTCTTTAAGAATTTTTTTTATTCATGTGTTTAATCGGTACCATTTTTAACCTTTCTTAATATATTCTTAATAATAACTTCAACTTTATTCTCGACACTTTTCAAAGATGTCAATCCTTCATTGCTCTTAAAGATGTGAATTACAAAAAAAAATTATTCTTTTAAACAGGAAACGTCACGTTCTTTAATGAGATATCTAAAGATAATTCATACTATTTCACCGAGAAACATTCAAGTGCTATTTGCAGTTCAAAACCATTAAGCAAATGTGAAGTTTAAAACTCTACTCTATGGTGGATAAAAAAATTCTTTTTTTTTTCTACGATCGAATCTGAATATCATTCTAGATTTTGAAATGCGTTTGATGCTCAGTTTACGAAGATTCAAAAATTCTCGGAAACGTTGGAACAAAAATCGATAATACCTCTCTGCGTGAAATCTAACGATGCGATAAATGATCTCAAAGTTCCAGTGTAATTAGGAAGAAGAAAGATCTTGATTGCTTTCGGGATTCTTCTTTGTAGTCGAGTCCGAAGAAGAGATACATTTTCGTAACTTCTGTTAATGCAGCTTCTGAGTAAAAGAATCAAATTTACAAAGGAAAAAAATATTCTATTTTTGGAAATTCTCTTTTCATACTTTTCAAGGCGGAAAATCGTTTGGTGATATGACAGAGAAAAGAAAGGTTGCAGATGAAATTTAAGGATAATTTATCGATTTATGTCTTTTTTTCTGAAATCTGACGGAAATGAAATGCTATTGCTTAGAATCAAGTACCACTTTCACGCGGTTCATTAGTAAGTAGTGCTTATTATTTTTGAGTGTTTCAGAGGAGTGAATTTTCATTAACTGTTAAAATCTTTTTTTTAGAATCTTCCTAAAGAGAATTCAATGTTAAGGAGTATTATAGAGAAAATGTTTAATAAGAAAGGGATTTGCTAAAGATAACTTGTCGTTAAATATCTTATTATCTAGCTAAGAATTTATTGACAATGTAGTTTTGTAGAAAAATTTCCTGGAGTAATAGTCATTTTAATATTTCCAAAATTTTAGATTTGATGTTCATAATTCCAAATGTTTCAAACAAGTGAGTGACTTTAGATGAAATATCTCAACTAAACATTTAGAATCACGAAGCTTCTTAAGGCATATATAAATTTTATTAATTTGATTATTAGAATATGAGGAGAGTCTCAGAGATAAAGAATTAATAGTGGGGCTGAATGGTGAAATTCTAAACATTGCAAGTTTATTTTTCTCAAAAGAAATTTAAATAATTACATCAACATTATCAATCTGAAAAAAAAATACTATTCATTTATGGTATTAAAGAAAATTCGATTCTTCATTGTTGATATTGCTTACTCAACAATACTTTTAAGATAAATCACATTCAATGGTGAATTTCTGTGTTACCGTTTACATATTCTTGTAATTTTGCTCCATTACTAACTTCTTCCTTTTCTTCTTTTACAGGTAAGTTTGAAAATCCTACCTTCTCAGTTTGTCGAAGTAAGTTTCTTAACAAATGATTTCTTATTTTGAGTAGTTGCTAAACTATATAGGATGATCTACTACCAGGGCTGCAAAATTACAGGAGGGATAGAGGGAACTAAGATGATTCGGAATCACATAACATTTCAGGGTTAGGGTTTCAGGTTTCTTTTGACATTAAAGGGCGTTGTACTGAAACTCGAATGCACAACAAACCCGTTTGAAATCAGCATTTAAGTGTCGATCACTAAAGTAGTAGAATGGACAAATACTCAAACGAGAGAGAGAGGGAGATGATTTAGCCATCACACCCACACATGTACAATAAGTATACAGTTGCGGAATGTTACCGGCCTGCCGTTAACCGCTGGTATTTGAAAGGTTTTCCTAACAAATGTGCCTCTCGTCATATATTTTTTGCACGTCTGGACGGAGGGCTATGTGAGAATTGTTATCCGGAGTGAACTAGCATGAAATGAGAGTGGTCGACAAGGACCACGAACAATGAAAGAATTTTCTATGACTTACAAGAAGGAATCCAACTACGAGTACTCGAGTAATATCTCATCGATTGTATAGTTTTCAACTCACCGTATGGAGAATACAGCCAGAAAATTGAATGAATCCATATAATTTAAAGCGCTTCCAGACATTAACACTCAAGGATTAACACACATAAAGGTTTTTATTTCTTATTTTCGTCAATAGATTATTGCAGATCCCTCTTTTGCTGCATCAATTTTGTTCACGGATAGCTTAAGTTTTACAATATAGAGAACCTTAAATCCACGTAAGACCCAGTTGTAAGATGGGTTTTAAGTTTAAGGAACCTTTCTAGGTCATAAACATGTGCAGGTCAAGCCGTTTCTCTGTTATTGTTTGTACCGAAATTATCGAAGACCACCTCCTTTGATCATACCTCTTTCCCTCTCCTTTGTGTGGTAGAGAATACTTGGTCTTCTAATACTTTCCTGCCTGAAATTAGTGAAGAAGCATAAATTCCTGAGTCAGTGCGCCGCTTAATGTTGTTCCAGAATGAAAGGGAGAGGGGCTTCTCACGTTACACCAATGAAGTCTGATTACAACTAAATGTTACATTTGGACATTACTGGATTGGTTCGGTTGTGGTGGTCTAGTTCCTTGGGCTACTTTTAGGTCTGGACTTCTTCTGAGTCATATGAAGGCATTAGTGCACTATAAGGTTAAATTCCCGTGAATCCGGGTTTCTTGAAAATCGTAAGATTTTCATACATTTGTACTCAAGGGGACAAGCGCCCAAATAAACAAATTTATAAATTATAATTCCTTGAAACGTTAGATTAAGAATTTGTAACTGATGCTATGTTTCATATTGTTTATGCATAAAATGTTTTATGATCAAAATAAACTTAACTATTAAATGATAAGGAGTATTATAAAATTATTTCTAGAATCACCTTTCAATAATATAAGATAATATAAGATTTTTATAAGATTATATTAAAGCGAAGTTTGACTTTGAATATATGATTTGTGTAGTTAAAAAAAAGCGCTGGGACAGTTAATTACAATGCTGGAAAGTGTTTTTTAGAGATAATGTCAGCAATTTCAAAAGTATTAATTGGTATTAAAGTATAAAAAAAATATTCGGTGATGTAGAAGTTGAGTCTTTGATTGCAAATATACAAAGCTTGAAACATATAAAAATGTCCTGAAATAAATATGCAATCGAAATGTGACATTTCAAGAAGTCGAAGAAGTATTTGCTTGAATTATATAAGAGGAACTAGGAAAACTCAGAATTTACTAAGAATATGAAATGTTTTATAGTCCAAAGAATTGATTAGAGATAAAATTTTACTTAGTTAGATTAATACAATATCTTAACTTCAGGAGAAAGATAATGCTGGTATAATTATTATAGATAACTAATAAAAAAGTAACAAAAATCTAGATTTCCTTAAAATTTGGAGGTTATCCCGGGAGTGTATGTTATGTTCCGGTGATTTCTCGAAAATTCCAGGGACGGAAATGAGAACAGAATATCAAAAAACAAATGTTTGAAGTTCTCATTTAATCATTTGTAAATCTGGTTTCTTTTATCTCTGTAACTTTCAAGAAGATTAGGAATACGTGAAAAATCTCTCAAAATATTAAGGATTCCATGTGGTATTAAGGATTCCATGTGGTGATTCCATGTGAAATTTGTATGAGAATTTCCGGTTGAAATTTCAAACTGAAAGTGTTCTTCCACAAATGTCCTTTTTTGCTCAAAAAATGATTGCTATTAAAATTATTTGCATTACATTAATGCTTTTTTATTTCATTCTTGTCTTCTTTGCTCTTTTATTGAGTGACCGTAGTAGCCTAGTGGTCATCATTGCTGACCTGCGGAAGGCAATGTTTTTGTCGATTCTCGAGTTTGAGCTCTGATGCCACACTAAGGACCCACCGTGTAGTAAATCTGATTCATGTTAAACATGGTCGATGTTTCAATTACTCTCATTGGCATGGTGAGGAGGTTTGGAGGGGGAATTGCCAACTCAAGTGTCATTCTCGTCACTTGAGCGAGGCTTAAAATTAATAGGTCCTTCGCAAATAGCTCTTGTGTTGCTTCTCAGTGCAACATTAACAAACAATCACATTGCTTCTTTTGACACTAGCCGGAGTGAACGGCTTTTCCGATCCTGCAATGCTAATTGATTCCTAACCGTTTTTGTACTCCCCTACCCCTACTGGGAATTTGATGCGCTAGCAGTGAATTACCCTGCATAGTGATTTTATATAGCACATTAGATCTTTCTATTAGAAGCTCTAACGTATAGTTTTTAAATTTTGTAGTAATTGCTTCAGGTAAAAGTAACAAGGATTATTTTGAATTTTAAATTAATTTACGCTTACTGTAAATGTTTTAAAATATAGGTTATATCTTTTATTCCATGGAATTAAAGAAAATTGTAAGCTTATTAGTATCTTATTTAATGAAAGCAGTTTATTTCAGGCTCCTATTCTCTTTTTCTTTCATCCATTTAGAACAAGTATATTCCGTACAAAACATATACTTTTTTCTGTAAATGTTTTAAAAATGTAATTGCTTTTTTACATACAATGATCTTTACAAATGTGTATAAATTGATGTATAAATTTAAACATTTTTCTGCTATAATAACTAAAATAATTTACATTTTTTTGATAAATCACCAATGACAAAAATATCAAAAAAATTAAAGTAATTTGAATGAAATAAACATCTCGAATGGTATAGAATTATATATTTTTTAAAAGTTAAAAGAATACATTGAAAACATGAAACAAGAAATATTAATTTTTGCATTAAATATGTTAGTATCATTAAAGATTATAATTTTCAACGGTTTTCGTAGGCAATTAAGTAATAAATACTATGTTATGCTAAAAAATTCCCTCTCCCTTAAGGATTATTTAACTCTTCCTTATCTTAAACTGAGAAAGTGTACTACAATAAACATTTTATTATTTATTAATTGTTTTATGTTATAATTGTCCAATATCGAATGAGCTTGTTATTACATTTTTTTCTGAATTCATAATGGTTTACTTTTGTAAGAACTAATTTTGGTTATAAGAATTGTAAGAACTAATATAATCAACCTATGGAATATATAATATTCTTGAAAAAAAAATCAAAATAATCATTTTTGTTACCAACATCAAATATTTTTCATTATTTACAGTTTCAATAATGTTTGATAAATAAACTTGAAGAGCGAAAATATTTTTCTAATATTGTTAATTTTATGTTTGAAGAAAATCATATTAAAATTGTAAAATATGTTCAAAATTAAGTTTTTAAGAGAATGCTAAGTTATTGTGATTTGTGCTATCAACGAATAACTGTATCAGTAAATATAAAGAAATATTTAAAAATTTTTTAGCTCTTTCAAAAAAGATTTAAGTGGCATAAACAATAATCCATTCATAAACATAATAACATGAAATGGACACTGAAGCTTAGATTGAATATTCATAACAATATAAGGCTTATGAATATTAGCAATGTGTAAACACACATCTTTAGGTATTCAAATGCTATGAATCTGTGGACTTTAATAATTGTCATCATAAATTTACAATTCTAAATATTTTGAATGAAAATGTGGGTTAATATATTAAATTTCCAAGCTTATTAGATAAAAAGTAATTATAAATTTCAATATGAAATTTTTGAAAAAAAAAAAAAAATTAAAATTCCAAATATTGATTTCAGAAATTTGAATACTATTTCATATTTATAAGACTCGATTCTTATTTTTCAGTTATAGTAATCAATTTAATACAATGAAAATAAAACTAATATGAAAAATTATAAAGGAACTACTACATCAGCATCAACAATTTTTGGTACATTTTTATCAAAAAAGTATTTAAAAGAAATATTGACACAAATTTCCAAAACTCTAATATAATATGAAGTTTCAATTATAATTATGCTCGTATCTCGATAGTATATTTACAAACTCCAAACATTATTGGTGAGAAGCATCTTAGTTAAAAAAATAAAAATAGTTATAATCACATATTTCAGCAATGTTTTAAAATTTTAACATTCCTTCAATTACAAATGCCAAAGGCTTAATTTATAACATCTGATGATACCACAGCTTTCAAAAACAGTTGTAAGCAAAGCTTTTATTTATTGAATAAATAAAATAAACGTTACGTATTGGTAAATGCACAAATACGCTCCACAGACATAATAATTTCATTGTATTATTTATCTAGAAATGTGCTTGAAATTTATTGAAAAATAAATATCTTTTCAACTATAAGTGCATTACTAGATGCATGCAAAGAAAGCTGTATCGATTATCAATACAGAGTATCGTTAAAATGGATGATACAAAACTAATATGGCGGACGAAAACATCTGGAGCCAAAAGAGTGCAATCCAGACCGGAATTTTCCTTGAACATTAACGACGTTAAAAATTTTCACTTTTTCAGAGAAAGATAAATTGTACCGGGTTTCCTGTAAAAAGAGCGTTGAGAGCGCGTTAAAAGGATTGAAGTAACGATGTTGAGATCAGGAATCATGTAAAAAATAAAATGTTTCTCTTTCGTTGGAAAATGCGTAATTCAATCAATTTTCTCAAAATCGGATTGTTCTTTTCAAAGAGGGAAAATATTTGAAGTTCATTCGAATTCGAAGGAGAGGAGCAAATCGCCTGGAGTCTCTTAGAACATTTGAGCAAAATATATTTGCTGGAACTGTGTTATTAGATGTTGATTGAATCATTTTTATTCTCGCTTTGATAAATGAATCGGAAAGAATGAGAGAAAAAATGTCTCAAAAAGTTACGTTAAATCTGGTAAAAATATAATACACATTTTTGATTCATATTTTGTTACTAAATCAAACGATACAAAAAAAGGAAATTTTTGAAGTTCATATTTTATGAACTACATTTCCATGAAATAAAAGACAGCCATTGATGTAAAAGAAATAATACAATGTAATATACTATGATTTAGCACTTTATAAACTAAAAAACTAAGATTTAGTTTAAAATAAAAATTTATTTAAAAAAAACAATAAATATTCATGAAAGTAAATGATTCACTATTGCAAAAATTACATAAAACTGTTATAGATTAAATGTTTTTATTTTATTAAGTGCTGTCTTTATCCTTTTTATATTCAATCCTTCAAAAATTTTTAATCATAAAATTCATTATATAAATAACATATTTCAATATAAATAACGCAGAAATCATTTGATATAATTTTTTGTAAAATGTTTTAAAAATGCCGGAAAATCTTCTGTTAGATTTGTATTATATTTTTTGATAGTAAAGTCAGTTGATTTTTCATTTTCCACCACAATAACTAAGAAAATGAGTACAAAGAATATGATGTTGTACAGAAAAATTAATTAGAAATTCTTCTGAAAGAAAACTATTTATGAATATCAAAACTAAAGTATAATAAACATTTATAAATATTTTCTATATTATAGTAATCCATTAAAATTAAATCTAGTAGAAATGATGTAACTATAATGCAATGTTAAATGTGAGGTTTCTACAAAAAGAAAAATAATTGAAATAACGGAATTCTTAATTATATAGGTTAACAAAGACATATATGTTAGTCACTAAGCAATTATTACAAATGGAAGAATAAAACTAGCAAAATTTGTCTATTTTAAGCTTTATTAGAACTTTATTCATTAATCCTTTTCCAACACGTGACAGGTATATTATTCTATACGGCAATTATAGATTTTCGTGTTTGATTTGTTCCATTTATTTGATAATTCGTTCAAACATCGACACAACTATTCACATTATGAATAAACGAATTCAATGAAAATAATCATTCTAATCAATAACCCTTGTTTCGAAATAATTTCGAATGATTTTGTTGAATGTATTTCAATGGAAATACTTGAACAGAATGCGTTTCAAAGGACGTTTGAATGAATTAAGTCGATTCGTTTTGATAGACGAAGAGAAACCTGAAAGCTACATAGTTTCAAAAGAATTGATCGCATTCGGAATTCAAATGCAGTGAATGGTATTCAGAATACTCTGGAACATTTTCCTCTCTCTAAGCTTTAAGACATCAATACTAACAGAAACATTATACAGTAGAGTTAAAATACAGTTTCGATGTTTGTAGTTATTACTGAATGCTCTCTTGATTTGGTTTGTGTGCATTGACTACAGAAAAACTGTAATTCACAAAGTTAAAATAAAATGAATCTGTGATTCGAAATTCTTTAATTTCAGTTAGACAACTTTCAATTAGATAAGATAAAAACTCTTTATCTACAATAGCTATTCATTATTGCTTTTATTTAGTCATATAGTTGAATATCTGTTAATATAAGTAACACCATGTTTAATTAATTAAATATTATTTAGATTTTTGAAGTTAATATTACAAGAATGTTTCAATCACCATGTGTTTGTGAATCGAAGTTATTTCTGTGAGGAATTATGATATGCTTAAAGATTATGATGGTTTTAACTACCATTTATTGTTTCATATTTCTAACTATTTGTTTTATAAGCTTTGATGTATTAAAGTCTTAAATTATATATTTAAAGGTATACAAAATATATTAAACTGTTTATGAAAACATTAACACAATTTTTATTACAAATAATATTTTTATGAATATCTAAATATAAATTTTTTATTGAGTATATAATGAAGAAGCTCAAATTTTGAAAATATAAATCTAAATAATATCTCTTTAGCAAAATATTGAAAGATTATTATCTTAAATATATGTATTACATTAAAAGACCTTGTTAATTATGGATTTGAAGCATTCTGTTATTGCACGTAATTAATAGATAAATTATTTAAATACAACAAATAGAAAACAACAAATTCTAACAAATTAGTTCTAACAAATTCTGACCAAACGTCAAATTTTTTCAAAATATAAAAGGTAAATATAATGTTTGCATGAATATTCTTACTAATTCAATGGACTTGAATCAAATTTATTAATATTTACTTTATAAACTGAATTTTCTGAAACATAATCCTAAGAATGAATCAATTCTCCAAAGGGCCTACTCAAACATTCTGAACACGTAGCCACTTCTTCGAAATGGCTTAAGGAAAGAAAACATCACTATTTTAGAAATGTTGTTTACAGAAACATTCATATCTGAAGATCTCAGAATTGTGCTTTTTGGTATAATCGAAGCTACCAAAGAAAACTTTTTTCTTTCCCATTTCAAAGACTTTTTTCTATAAAAAGTGTAAATACTTGTGTTCACGTTCCTGGCGTGTTAATTTAATTTTAAATAGAAAAAAAAAGAAGGTAATGTATGTTAAAGTTCTACAATAAAACGAATGGATAATGAAAAAGATATAAAGCTTAGATATAAATTATAAAGGCTTTCTATTATTGTAATTAGTTATAAAGTAGCCATGATATTTTTTGTTGAAAAATTTGGTTATTCGTTGATTTTTAACACTAATTAAATTTACAGAAAGTATTGCTAAAATTTAGATAGAGTTTTTCCTTTGAAATTATGTGAAAGACCTGTAGACTGTAAGACATAAATGTCATTTTAAATTAATTTATTTAAATTAGACCGATTTCTAAGCGTAAAGCATAATTCACACATTGAATCATACTTATACGGATTTCTAAGTACTGTACCCGATCCCAACCGAATAATACGTGACATACGAGTTACAAATATACGGCCTTGTTGAAACATCAATCTACAGATCTAAACCGAAATCTTAAACATTGAATGTCATCTTTCTCTTTATTCCCGCACACAATAACAGATTATTACAGAGTATAAACAACCAACACTGGAGAAATAAGAGATATTTCTAGATATTTGAATGCTACCTTGTTCAAGTACATAAAAAGTAAATTAACTAAAATAGAAAAAAAAAAAAAACTTAGCGGCAATTAAGCATATTAAAATACAAAAACAAATACCGCTTATACAAATATATTGAAAGAGAACATAAAACTTTTAGCCTTATTTTTAATGTGTAGAGTACAGTAAAACAGTTATGCTAAGAACAATGAGTCTTCTTCATGTTGAAGCCAATATTTGCAGCATTATATAGTACAAAATAATCAATTGCACACATTACATGAATAGAGACTGATATTTTTAATATCAGATTTTTCTAGTATGAAAAACAATCAATTGCAAATTTAGATTAATCAAAATTAATAAAATATCATTCATTTTAAGTAAGTATTCAAAAGGGAATATGGCCTAAATGTTTGTAAATTATAACAAGTTAAAATGCTTTGGTCTGTAAAATGTGATTATATATAATTTCTTTTTATTGATATAACAAATTACTTGTTATCTTTTATTAGGTTTAAATTACAATTTATTTTTTAGGATTGAAAGTTTGTGACTACTTTTATTGTTAAGTTTTTTGCATAATCAGTAGTATATTTTTTACGAGATCTTTGTATTTTATTAAATGTGTAAATAAGTTTCCTTTATCTATACTTTTTAAATTAATACTTATTTAATTTAATTAATATCTATCTTAATTTTAGGTATAATTTCTATGCGATACTCACAATAATATGCTTAAGTTACAATAACCATAACTTTCTGAAAACTTCTGAGATATAATGTTTTAAAATATTACACAATTTATGTCTTATATGTAATTATATTGCTCAAACAAAATAGGTAATTCTCTACTGTATATACAGTCGACATCACTCTAACATTTTTCAGAAGAGTTTCTCTTATGCTCCTCCTTCAGTATGTAATAATGATATTTTGTATAACATCGCTATTTCTTGAGAGAAACTTTTATTTATAGTACACAACATCTAATAGTTATTAGAATTTGAATAACTTGTGAAAAAAAATGTGAGTCATATGAAAGAGATCAAAATCCTATTTTTTCACAAATTAAAACTTCCTAATTTGGTTTTCTCTTAAAAGTTATAGGCATTTGTCTAAGCGTTGATGAAAAGAGTGATTAACTATATTTAAGAATCTGTTGTAAAATGTGAATAAGAATTTTGCGTTAGAACAATTAAAGGAAGCAGAACAATCACTTTGCATATTTACTCTTTAAGTATACCTTCTTTTGACTTAATTCTTACATTAAGTTTGATGTTCAACTTCCTTCCTTTGAACTTACATTAACTTCAAAAACATAGTGTGTTTAGTAAGTACATGACACGAGGAATTTTATTTAACTCAATACTATTTGAATAAATCACATGGACATTTATTGCCGATGTTTTAATGGACGCACCTGATTCACAGTACTAAATTACCTACATTTAACTGGAACAGACATAATATTACTGAAAAATAATCAAACAAAAATAATTTGTGAAGAACATGTTATTTTGAATAAGTTAAAATGCACATAATTAGCAAGCTTGTTTTTTTTGTTTTATTTTTGATTAATTTTTGTAGCAACATATTTAAATGGAATCTATTATTTTATGGACATCAAGCATCAAATTGGAGACCAAACTTACGAAATAAAACTTGTCATAAATAGCTGATTCCATACATGTATCAAATTAATTACACAGCACTCCGTATTTCAAACTAGCAATAATTAATATCATTGAACAGAATAATAGAGTGAGTGGTCTTAAATATTTTTCAAAAGGAAAAAAAAAAGTAATGCACATTTAAAAAGTGTGAAATACTTAAAATGTCACTCACGAATTTTAATTGTAACTTAAAATTGCAAAATGCTTCATTTATATATAATTTTGAAATAATTTGGGATTTATCTAACAAAACTGAATTATATTTTAATTTTAGAGATTGAAATACATAAACCATCATTCCCAGAAATTATCCTTAAATAATAAACAGTTATCTAATCATTCATATTACTTTTCGCTTCAGATTACATTAGTTAAATTAATTACATGTCATGTAAACAAAGTGCGTTCTCAAAGAAAACGTAGCTGTACATCATGGACATCCTGTTTCTAAAGTGATCTTATGAATAAGAAGCATTTGAAATTGAATGTGATAATAAATTATATGAATTTGTCTGCGTGAATATAGAAAAACTAAGAGAACATAATTTTTCAGAAGAATTCTACAAAATGGAAGTCTGTAAATCAATGAGAATTTAAGATCAAAATAAAGTAAAACTTTATTTTAAGTGGTTAAGAATAAAGAGGCTTAGAGTTTTGGAAACATTTTTCTTCCGAATAAACGTAGTTTTCTTTTTCTGAAAAAATTTATTACTTTGTTCCTAAACTATTTATACTCCTTTTCTTACTAGATTTTCTAACATCATTAAATAGTTTTAAGATGAATGTTCTTTTAAAATTAAATATTCTCAAGCTATTAAACATTCATTAAATACAAACGCTAAGCTGTTATCCAAAATTTTATATAAAATAAATGTACTCGATGAGAGCAGAAATATCATTTATTACATAAAAATCATATATATTTCACGTGGTTCTTGGTATTTTGTTCTTCAAATAAAAATTATGAAAAATAGGCAAAATGATTAATGTTAATTTATCAAAGCTGAGTACATAGCCTCACTCACTACGAGAACGTATATTTATCATGTTATTGTCCATTTTTAAAAAGGAGTTTAAGTGTATTTAGTGCAAAATGAATACTCGAGGAAGAAAAAAAAATGTTTTCAATAGATGAAATGAAATAAAAAAACTAATAAAAAATATTACTTTTAGCAAATTCATTCCAAAAATATTCAATATTTTTCCTTTTTTTCGTTCACAGCTTTTATCATAAAATAAATATCAGAGAAATGATATTTATTTTTGATCTGTTGAACCATATGCAGTTTTAATTATTAAATTTAAAAGTCAAGTTTCACTATATTGCTTTTAATACACTTAAAAATGAAACATTTCCAGGTCTTTTAAATAAGGTTTTTTTTTTTTTTTTTTGCATATTCTATTGTAAAAACTGCTTTAATTAAGTGATAGAATTATTCATAATAGAGTGTACTTGAATGAATTTTCTTACTTAAAATCTGTTTACATTCTCAAAACAATTTTAACACGCTTTCAGATAAAGAGAAGTTAGTTCCTTAATAAATTTCTTTAAAAAAGTTTTAACGAATTCCCGAAAGTTCAAAGAAAATGTCTTTCTTTTTGACAATATATCGCTGCAACATATTTTATCTTTAGGCAAAATTGTAGGAGTATTCTTAGTCATTATTTATAAAACGTATGTGTATATGTTTCTAAATATATTTTCTAAGGTAACTAGCTTTATTTCATTTCGACCCACAAAGCAGATGAAATAAAATTAGCTTTTGATCCTCGTGACCAAATACCTTTGATGTTCAAAGTTCAGAGAGACTTTGAGTAAAGAAACATTTTAAACATCGGTACTAAGAATGTTATTAATTAAGAAACTTATGTCGCATGATGAAAAGGAGAATATAATCCAAAAGAGTATATACTCGAACCGTCCAAAAACGATAAAAATAGCAAACTTTGTATTGCATTTTCTATACCAATTGCCGGGACTTTTAATGAAATTTTTGTTATATGTTTTGACCTAATTGAAATGCGGGAATTGAATTATCTAATATTAGATAAATGGATTAAGACATGTCTCTTTGAATTAGCACTACATTTGATGAATAAATGTATTTTTCATCTAAACTGAATATTGTAAATCGCTTAGTAGGAAATAAGTATTATGTCTGCTTGAAATTTTAAAGTTTAAAGAAAAAGATTGAATGAAAACAGGAAGAACAAAGTTTATAAAGTACTTTTTATATCAAGGTTTGTAAAATAATAACTCAGACATTTTACCCATCTCAAAACATTTATATTGGAACTTTTAAGAAAAATGTAAATAATTAACATATCACAAAAGAATATTAATATCTAAACTAAGTTTACAAAAAAGTGCTTATCTGAGGTTCATAACATTATTTATCACATTTTTAAAGGTACATTTAAATTAATAACTTAAAACGCATATGCAGGAAAATATATATGTATAAATTTGTGTGAAATCAATTACAAGAATGATTTATAAGGTACCTGTTTTTTTAACCATGATAATGCTAAGATACATTTGTGTTACCATTTCATGTTGCCATCTGTTAAACGAGTACTAAATAAATTTCATGTAATTCAGAGATTAAATTAGATTTGACTGCCATTTGCTGACTATTTAAAATTTGATTGACAATACGATGAGTTGCAGTCATCGTTTTAGGTCAGGTTATCACTGTAGCTGAGACTTGATTCATCATTGTTTACCGGAATTCAAGAAATAATAAATACAATGATTTGCTTCCGTTGAATCTACGCCAATGAAAGCAAAGACATTTTTATCGGCCAAAAAGTTATAGTGACGATTTTTTGAGACGGGAAGGACATGATTGTCGAGGACTTCTCAGGAAAAAGAAAAGCAATCATTGGACTATTCTATAGTAAGTTACTTCATTCCCTTTTTCTATTACTAAGACTCGTTTCCCATTTCTAACACGAATACCTTTGGGACCACCCTCGTGAAAATCTCGTTATACATTAGTGTTAAAATTGCAATCAGTTTCGATAATCACAATTAGATACAAGCACTTCATAAAACAAAGCTTATCTGCTATTTTTAGTTATCATTCTAAGTTCATATGACCCAGAGAGGAATTTCTGATAAATATGTTGATTACATGTAGTGATATATTTATAAAAAAAATAGTGATATGTTATAAGAACACAAGAACCACGGATGAACCAATACATTGATACATATTCTACATGCCGGGTACGTTTTAATTTTTCTAAATATTCTTATGACCACATTCTCTAATATATTTTGAAATTAACATAAAATTAAATATGATAAATGAAATCTTACTAATGATTCCCATTAAATATTTTTAGTTTACTTTCCTTTAAGGCGATATCTATGTTATTTATTAATTTGTTATAATATCAAATGGAATTAATGGAGTTTTAGAACAAAACATAAAATCATTAAAACTTTTTACTTCAATTTTAAGAGCCTTTGATGATACGCTCAAGAAAATGAGAACTTTTTCATAATGAAAAAGACAAATTATTAAGAATTATAGAACCGGAAAAGGAAATCTCATTTAGCTAGATTATTGTTGAACTTCAATGAATATGAATATCATCTGCTTATATACCATAAAATTTTATAAAATATCTCATCAGCTTCTATTCTTTTCTTTTATTTTAGAAATTCATATTTTATTCATGTAAACTGTACTATTCACAAAAAAAATCTAGTTCTAATGATTAATCAGGATGTGTAGAATTTTTGCACGGTTGATATGTTTTAAGTTTGTTAAAAATATAATTTATAAGATTCTTACAATTAATTGTAAGAATCTTACTTCAGGTAAAAGATTCTTACAATTCAGTTAGTCAATCAGAATCGAAATAATGATATTTTCATAATGAACTTTTTAAGATTATTATGGTTCAAACTTGAGATAAGAAAAGTTTCTTATTCTTCTTATTCATAATTGTGAGAATTTAATAAGTAAAAGAAATTGCGTAATTTAATTAATTCATTTTAATGTGAATAAGAATTCGGGTGTGTAGGAATTTGACAATAACTAAGTTAAATAACATGGTCGGAAGATGATAAAAATATACAATACAATATTTTATTAAAAGAGAGAGAGAGAAAGAGAGAATAATATATGTAAAAAGTACTCCTTTATATTGTGAATGTGCTTCTTGGGACATTACAAAAACAATGTAAATTAAGCTTGTAGCACTGATAAAGCTACGTGTTATTATTAGCGGTACAGATATTATTATAAGATTGTGACGTGCAAATTAATGAATAACTACAGTGTCTTACATTATTTTAACAATTAGTTATGTAATTGAAGTTACAAATTATTCTCATATGTCTTATATATACCTAATTGAGTTCAAATTTAAATCCGAAACCCTTGGGGACAAGTAAGGGACAACAATATTATAATTTCAATAAAATGTGTTACAGCAGCATTGCAAAATTATAAAATTATTCAATCATTATAATAAATATAGAAAAAATATAAACTTGGAACATAAGAGGGAAGCATATTTATAGTGAGTAAAATTACTGAGAAATATACTTAATGCTAATTTAGAGGAAAGTACATCTGTTCCGTTATTAATTTTAACTCATTAGGAATTAATCTTTTATGAATATCTTTATTACAAAAAAGTGATACATACTAAAGTAAATCATTCTCCTTCAATAGATATAACATTAAGTAAGAGTTCTGAAAAATTACTTGCTGTAATGGAGTGTCGAACACTATTTCAGAGATTTCCATTAGAGAAATTCATTTTTCGAAGTAAAAAGATCATAGTTTAAGTAATGTAACTTAACTCTGTATAGCTGCACTTCCGTAAGCAATTATTGTGATGTCAAAAAAAAGTAACACGCTTCATGTAACTATCTATGGTAGGAATTCTGATAATCTGAAGTGTGAATTTTGGCTCTTTTCTGACACTAGCAAAATGAATTGGAATCTTCGGCTGTTTCATTAAATGATGTCTAATATATTTAATATTTTCACACTTGAAATAATATCGTATTTAACGTTATTTAATAAATATTGATTTATAAGTAAGTTGTAATATCAATTCGATTTAATTTCTTCTTTTAAATTTCGTTAAGTTTTATGACTTTTCATGCCACCAGAATGTTCCATGGAAAGTAATAGTTTTAAAAAGTTCTCAAATAATTTAGTTATCTTAAGCCTTGTTCAATAATATGTTTGCAATATATATCATGTAATTATAGCATTGGTGATTAAAGTATAAATTCTTTTTTTTATTGGAATCTTTAACAGTGCAGTCTCAAATGTTTCACGTAGAATCTAAGACCTTTATATCCATACATGCTTAATATTACTGATTTCGTCAGAGATCTGTATGTAATTTATTTTCGAATATATAAAAAGCACAATGCATATATGTTACCACTTAACTCGACTTTTTCCTTCTTGAAACCATAGATTATTTTTATTTATACTTTTTTTTCCCAAAATTATAGCTAAAAAAGTCTTTAACGCCCACAAAAAAATAATAATACACAATCATAAATCTTTCCTAGCCTATTCATAATTAGCATTATTTGACCTCACATTAATTAAAAGTATATACACACAAATTATTCTCAACACTGCAAGCGAACCGGGTATATTTCCTTCCCTGAATAACAGCATATAAAGAATTGTTCAGATTTAATACTCCATGTTTTTTTTCTTAATATTGTTAGAAATTTTTCATTTTATTTTCTTGAGAGCAAAATTAAATATTTCTATGTATCTATATACCACTTAATCTGATTGCTATGTAACAAGATTTCCGAGACCCATTACTGACAAATAATTGCCTTTTACTATAAAGTTGAGTAAATATATAAATGCTCTATATATGTAATGTATTGCAAGTTGTACTAAATCCGACAAAATGATCAATCTGCATATTAATCGTACCAAATTTAAATTATTTAAAAACCTATATCCAGCAATCAATTTTAAATTAATAATTTCTGCGTTAATTAAACATACTAAAATGAATTGAATCAAGGTTGCTAAAATTCGTAAATTAAGTTATTCTAGAAATATATATCTTCATCTAGTGACAAAGCTTAAAATGAATGCTTTTTACAAAAGCAAAATTTGCATTAAAATTTATTGTTGATGAATATTATATGATAGTCATAAGGCTTATATTCATTATATTCAAAAGACTTATTGTATTTTAAAATAAGTAGATTATCAATATATCTCTATATAATAATACTTCTATCATACACACAATGTAATTATCTTTATAATAGTGTAACTAAATATTCGATGAAACTATTTTTCGCAGGACCATCTAATGGAAAATCCTTGGTTTGTCTATTTTTTAAAAAGTGTTTTATAACTAATATAATTATCTCTATATACGATATTAATTAAAGATTTAAATTTATAATAAGCAATATGTATGTGGCTTAATTCAGATCTTGATAATCTATGTTTATCGAATTATATATATGTATATATTCTAAGCCAATTGTAATCAGGGGGAAATCGTTAACTTACAAATTTTTTTTAATGGTTGCCATATTGAATCATTGTGCTTTTCAACTAAGAAAATGAAATGATTTTCGTACTATTCTTCTTATACAAGAAAAAATTATTAATTCTTGAAGTTTTCTCATATATTTCCCCCTATACTTTTACTTAATGTTCTTTTGTTTATTGTTCCTAATACAAAAAGAATGCTTGATATATATATATCTGTAATTAAATAATTTTTTTTATTTGACTTTGAGGTGATTTGTCTTAACTTTAGAAAATGTTAATTAAACTAGAAATGAAATTTACTTCTTCCTAAACAATCGATATTAGAAATGTATTTATAATTGCAAATAATTCATTTTGGATAAAATTTGAACTATTGTTAGATATCGTTATTAAATATATGTTAAAATGACTCTATATTTTGAAATATAAAATGTAAAATACCTCAAAAACTCCCCAAGAACTGTATGTTTGCGAAATAAAAATTGAATTCTTATTTTTTGAATTTCCTAAAATTGGAAGAAAAAAACTATAAGTTTGCTATAGTATGTATGGAATAATGTTCAAGAACAGACGTGATGGGGAGGAATTCGTCTCCTTTGAATTTCGCCGCAGAAAAACAACCAAAAAAGTGTGTGAGTGAGTGAATGTAAAGTTTATTGGCGCAAGAGCCAGATATGGCTATGCTGCGCCAAACAAGATTAAACTGTGGTCTAGACGTGAAGTTGAAAAAAAGGTAAGAGTGGTTGACAAGAAGGTGGGTCGAAAATAGAGAAGGATCGCTAGGGTATCCCGGGCATATGCGCAGACAATACTGTCCAACTGAATTTTGTAAGGTTGCCATTACAAATCACGTCTCAGAAGTGGACCTCACTGATGAGGTTTGGTACGAATTTCGGGTACAATATGGTGCAGAACACAAATATCAAGACCTTATCAAGGTTGGAATTCACTTTTTTTTTCAATGGGGCCTGCATTACTCAATTCACATTTATAGAAGCAAGTAGAATCCAGGTTCAGTCGTATTTCTACCAAACTTTGCTCTTATAGATTACCAACTAAATATTAAACAGCTGCATCATTTTTCAAAGGACTTGAGAGTATATAAAGTATGTATATAGGCTGCATTTTGACCGTTTTATGAATCATTACATACGAGAAAAAATTAACGTTGAACTTTATCTAACATTTATTTATAAGGATCACAATAGTGATGCTATTCAATGTAAACACTCTCTGATATGTGGTGCAATTATTGGTTGAAAGAAAGCATTAAAACCTATTTAGAGTTAGTGTTTTGGGATCCATTAAATGGGACGTAAGGTAAAGTTTCTTTCTCGAATTCTAAACTTAAACGTTTTAGGCTATTCTTCTGAGTATGCAGTTCCTCCTCCTCAATTTTTCAAACTAAATTATCCAATTAAGATACAACTTAATTGTAAGAAAGAAACAAATCCTGAAAATAATTGCAGTCAGTTTTTTTTCAATAACAGCCTTCAAATGTACTGTGGGATAAAAATTCTGTGTTTTTGATGTTAAAGTTAGGAAATGAAGATATATGTTGAAACATAAAGCTTATCATTTGACTGTGTCTAAATATTACAACTTATCTCGACAATAATGTGTGTGTTACCTTATATCTTAATTAATTCCATAAGAGAAAGGGATTTTGTTAATTATGTGGGATAATTAATGATTGTGTTGCAAAGGATCAAATATTAAAAACAGATGGAAAATCATAACAAATAATCTAACAGTCGCAAATAAGAAACTAAATTAATATTTTTTGCAGGTAAGAAATAATTACATAATTATGGTTTAATAAAGTACTTATATATATATATATATATAAGCCTCTAGAAATGCTTGTGCTGTGCAGGTAAGGTGGTGATGTATTTCAGTAATTCAATGATATCCACGTTAGTTATCTGCAGGAAATTCTACAGTGCACGTCACTGCTAGTTCAAATCCCTATTTTAATGACTCGTTGAAATTTAAAGATGCCACGTTTGAAGGACCAGCGTTACGGGATAAAATTTGGTGTTGCACTCAAGAAAACAGGCATCGAGATCGTTGCCATGCTAAGGAAAACTTTTGGCGATAATGCAGTCTGGTTTACAACTGGGACAAAATGTTCTGGTAGAGTTGAGAGGACGCTGAGGATGAAGACCCCTCTGGACTCTCGTTAACGATAAAATAAGGTATACTAAATTCTGATCGACACTTGAGCAGAATCCTAGCAGATGAGTGAAATATCCTTAAAAGTATTTCACATTGGATTGTTATCGAAGATTTGAGCATGCGGAAGATCTGCTAGAAATTGGTCTCCCAGGTGCTTTCCGACATGGCCTAGGAGCTGGGGAAAAGTTTTCCACATGTTTAGGATAATTTGATTAAGGGTAACGTAACAGGGTTTTTTGAGTAGAACCTGGATTCAAATTGACAAAGTGCTAAATGTCACACTCCATCTTCGCTTCTCCAAAAATAGACAAGAATGATCAAGTCCCGTGTGAAGGTCATGCTCTTCATTTTCTCTGCAAGAAACACCTTCTCCACTCATAGGTTATGCCACAAGGACAATCAGTTAAATGCATGTTTACTTGGAAGTCCTGAAAAGTCTCCAAAGCAGAGTGAAACGCGTCAGGAATGATATCGCGAACACTTGGCGTCTTCAACATCAAAAACGTGCTATCGCACACCACCTTCATTGTCACGGAGCACTTAGGGAAACGAGTGTGACAACATTGTCCTAGCAGACGTACAGCCCCAACTTGGCATCATATGACTGACTACTTCCTGTTCCCGAAAATCATGACTAAACTCAGGACCACCATTTCGGGACTTTGGAAGTTGTCAAAGAAGTGACAACGAGGTGCTTGAAGGAGGTACTCCATCGGGTTTTGAGCCTGGGAAAAATTCTGGCCCCCCATGAGCCGACGCGGAAGGAAGTTACTTTGATGAATTTTAGTTGTTTTCACCTTTATCTACTATAAATATTTTTTCTTGGACTTCTTCAACTGACTTTGGGACCCATCATGTATATATATATATATATATATATATATATATATATATATATATACAGAGCTGAGAGGACGCTATGATGAAGATCCCTCTGGACTCTTAAGCTTGATAAAATAAGAGTATACCAAATTCTGATCGACGCCTGAGCAGAATCCTCTGTGATGAGTGAAAATTCCAAAGTATTTCACATTGGATTGTTATCGAAGATTTGGCATGCGAGATCTGCTAGAAATTGGTGTCTCAGGTGTTCTCAGATAAGCGGTGGCTAGGAGCTAAAAGTTTCACATGTTTAGGATATGATTGGTGGTAACTGTAACATGGGTTTTTGATTAGAACCTGGATTCAAATTGACAAAGTGCTAAACGTCATCATCATTCAAGCTCTCCAAAAATAGACAAGAATGATCAAGTCC
The DNA here is from genome assembly GCA_019974015.1 of Nephila pilipes. Lineage (NCBI taxonomy): Eukaryota > Metazoa > Arthropoda > Arachnida > Araneae > Nephilidae > Nephila > Nephila pilipes. Next base: position 403,927 of record BMAW01076762.1, on the reverse strand, counting down.
CGTGTAGGTCATGCTTTCATTTCTCTGCAAGAACACCTTCTCCACTATAGGTTGTTAACAAGGACAATCAGTTAAATGCATGTTTACTTGAAGTCCTGAAAGTCTCCAAAGCAGAGTGAAACGTCAGGAATGATATCATAACATTGTCTTCAACATCAAACGTGCTATCGCACACCACCTTGTCAGGAGCACTTAGGGAAACGAGGTGATAACATTGTCCTAGCAGACGTACAGCCCCAACTTGGACATCATATGACTGACTTACTTCCTGTTCCCTGAAGAATCATACTAACTCAGGGACCACACCATTTTGGACTTTGGAAGTTGTCAAAGAAGTGATTAAGAGGTGCTTGAAGGAGGTCCCATCGGGTTTAGTCTGGGAAAAATTCCATCTCCCATGAGCCGACGCGGAAGGAAGTTACTATTGAATTTAGTTGTTTTCTTTACTTTATCTCACTGAAAATATTTTTTTTCTTGACTTTTCAACTGACTTGGGATCTATTCATAGTATATATATATAATTATATATATATATATATATGAGAATATATAT